>CM056049.1:279385630-279718130 GCA_029574335.1 Rana kukunoris | reverse complement strand
CCCCGCGGCCAGGCGAATGGATCGTTACCTCACCCAGCCGCGTCAAACCTCCGGAGACAGCGTGAGTGACTTGTCTCCCCCCGCTCAGTCACAGGCTGCAGCTAAAATGGCCGTGGCTGCACAAGACTCCTCTCCCTCACGCAGCGCCCAGTACCTCCACACACAGGGTACAGCTGCTGAGCCCACTCAGGAGGCTATGGAGGTTACGGCAGCTAAACCCCCAGAAGTGGACAGCTCCCATGCTAAAATAGCACAAGCAGTAGCCGCCCTCCTCTCCCCTACGATCACAGCAGCAGTGACCAAGGCAGTGGCTGAGGGCATTCAGCAGCTGAGGCGGGAGATAGGGGAACACTCCCTTAGACTGACAGAGGTGGAGCAACGTGTCTCCTCAGTAGAGGATGATCAATACTCCATGAATGCAGCTTTGGAAAAGTTTATTCAAGATCAACAACTCCTGCACGATCATATTGAAGACCTCAAGAACCGATCCAGGAGGAATAATTTGAGAATCATTGGCCTCCCTGAATCCTTTAAGCAGTCTTCTTTAACTGACCTATGCGCTTCCGTGCTTCCCGAGTCCCTTGGGATTCATCGTAGTTGTACAGTGGAGAGAGCTCATAGGATCGGAGCCCCATCTGATGATCGTAAACGTCCGAGACCGGTGATCGCCAAATACCTAAATTATGCGGATCGCTCGGACATATTGCAGGGCTTCCGCAAGGCACGATCGGTGGTGATAGAGGGCCACAAACTGTTGATTTTCGCGGATTTTTTGGCTGAGGTCTCCCGCAAGCGCAAAGAATTCCAACCTGTCTGCGCTGAGCTCTACAAAAGGGGCGTACGTTTCACCTTGGCATACCCTGCCATACTCCGCATACAAGCCCAAGACGGAGAACAAATCGTGCTACAGTCCCCAGATAAGGCGTCCGCTTACCTTCAATCAATCTCACCCAGCAACGCTGTCTCTACTCCCTATGCAGACAAAGTCAAGCACGGTCCACGGGAGCAGAGAAGCCCCAGGAAAGACCCTCCTAAACGTTTAAAGTCTACTGCTCTGCTCGACCAACCAGCTAGTAGTTAATCTTCCCAGACAGGACAGTCTGTGACTCAATCTACTGTGTTATGCGGTCTCACGGGCCAGGTGTCCCCCCGGAACGAACGTGGACTTCCCTGTGAGAACGTTTTAGCTTACACTTAGCCTTAGTCTTCAGTACATTACTTTTTATTCTCTTATTACTAATTGAATCTTTGGTTCTTATGGTAAAGTTTACAAGTGGCTATTGCCTTATGTATATCTCCCTCCCTCGGGTGTTCTGTTATGTATTGCCACTTTGGATAAGCTACAAGAACCAGCCACCTTGCCAACTAATTATACGCGTTGGAGGAGCTCTGTCTCTCTCTCTCCCCTTAACCGATACGTTCCCATTGAAGCGGTGCCTTTCGTTGCAGGTACGGGTTTACTACCCCGCAGGTCTGGTGGTTTATCCGGTGGTGGAATTACATACGGAAAAAAGTGAAGTCTTACAGTGTTATGGTTACTTTTGTTTTCGTTAATTGTTGGTTTTTCTTTTTCGCTTTCTTTTCTTGCTTACTCTTTTCTTAGGAAGAGTTGGTTCCACCAATCTTGTGTCCAGGATATACATTCCTCTGCACCATACTCAGCCCTTGACCCCCTCTTAGCAGGTAATTTAACTCAGCGATCCCATGCATCTTACCCCTCATATATCTTTCTATGCAAGACATTCGGGTAATATCCTGGAATGTAAAGGGGCTACGTTCCCCGATTAAACGCATGAAGGTTCTCAGGCATCTCAAAAGGTTGAAATCTGACATAGCTTTGATTCAGGAATCGCATCTGGCAGATAGTGACTTTTTCCGCATGAAAAAGCTTTGGGTGGGACAGGTGATTAGTTCAGCTTCCCGAGGCCGCAAGGCAGGTACCCTTATACCCTTACATAAAAACCTGACCTGCGATCTAGTTTCAGTAGACAGGGATGAGGAGGGTAGATTCGTGTCCATACATCTAAAATTTCCATCGGGCGATGTTAGGCTGACTAACATTTATGCACCTAATTCCCCTGACCAGTCTTTCTTCTCTGACTTAACAACCAAACTAGCGAGCGATCATAATATTCCCCACCTCATTGGGGGGGGGATTTTAACTCGACCTTTAATGACCAGGAGGACAGATCCAGTCCACACTCTTCTCTGACGTCTAGACAGATCCAGTCCTTCGCCACTTCTCTCAGGCCTTAAGTCTGATAGACGTATGGAGGATGCATCACCCTCTTGATAAAGAATTTACCTTTTTTTCCCCTGTTCATCACTCCTTTGCTAGACTTGACTACTTCTTCTCTACCCACTCTATGCTTCACAAAATAGGAATGTCGTGCATACACGATCTGGTCATATCCGATCACTCCCCTATATCGGTAGTCCTCACTAACTTACAGCCCCAGTCAGGATTTAGACAGTCGAGGTTCCCATCGTATCTATATAATAACGAAAATTTTAAACAAATGCTGTCTGCAGCCTGGGCAGATTACTTCCAAAACAATAGCCAACATAAGGACAATCCAAATTTGTTCTGGGAGGCTGGTAAATCATTCTTGAGAGGAAAGATTATCTCTTTTGTATCGGCTTTCAAGAAAGACGCTCAGTCCAAATTTATAGAAGCCAGTGATAGAGCGCGGGCAGCTCAAGCCCGTCTTAGAGATCAAAACACGTCAGTTAACCGTAGGTTGTGGGTGGAGGCTAAGGACATTTTTGACACATGGGCAGAAAGGGTGGAACAGATAAGATTTTCTAACGCAAAATTGCGTTATTACAAGTTTGGGAACAAGGCAGGGAGACTCTTAGCCAACCTCACCAGAGGTGCTTTTCTTCCCACACACATACCAGCGCTATATAGTCCAGATGGCTCCCTGGCTACATCCCCCAAAGATGTTAACAAGACCCTAAAATTGTTTTACAAAAACCTTTATGCACGGGATCCGATTGACATGAAGACAGCCTCTAGTTGGCTGGATTCTTCTGGGCTACCCCATATCAACCCTGAACACTTAATGGAGCTGAATGCTCCGATTTCAGAACAAGAACTTGCGAATGCCATTAAGGATCTTGCAAATGGTAAAGCCCCGGGCCCAGACGGGTATACCCCAGAATTTTATAAAATGTTGTGTGAGGATGTTGTTCAACCCTTACTAGATGTATTTAATTTTATATGGAACGGAGGTCCCTACCTTCCAACTGGACATCAGGCCAATATTAAACTAATAGCCAAAAAAGGAAAAGACCCGAGAGATCCCGGCTCATACCGTCCAATATCCCTTCTTAATGTAGATTTTAAAATCCTTTCTAAGATCATTTCATCCCGCCTAGCTAAAATCATGCCTTCCCTTATACACCATGCACAATCTGGCTTTACTAAGGGTAGATCTGCCTCCTCAAATTTAAGTTCTGGCCGTTCTTGAGTATTCTCAACAACATCCCACGTAAAATATAGCAATAATTACTCTCGACGCCGAAAAAGCTTTCGACAACGTAAGTTTCCAGTGGCTTTCCCTAGTAATGGATAAATTTGGCATGTCAGGTCCCTTCTTTCATTTCATTCAAAACCTATATTCTGCCCCTTCGGCCACGATCATAGCTGCAGGTTTGCAATCCAGCCCCATAAGACTATTTAAGGGTACAAGACAGGGATGCCCCCTATCCCCCTTACTTTTTAATTTGGCCATCGAACCCCTTTCAAGGTTTCTCAACGCTACACCCTCCTTACACGGAATCCCTTTCGGCCAGGAAGACGTCAAAGTCGTCCTCTTCGAATTTTGCATAAAGCAATTACAAATTTTCTATGGAAAAAGGGCAAACCGAGAGTGGCATTGACCAAACTATTTCTCCCGAGAAGCGAGGGCGGTACCGGTCTCCCGAATATCAGGGTCTACAACTTAGATTGCTTGTTGAGAGTAGCCATGGATTGGATAATGCAATCATCACGGTTTTCCAACTATGCTCTAGAATCATCTATGGTCAGCCCCTTCAACTTATCTGCTCTCCTGCATAGCTCGCTGAAAAATATCCCAGGTCACATCAAAGAGAGTTTACTTTTTAGAGACACAATAGTTGCCTGGAGAGAGGTCAGGAAAAAACTGGGACTATCGCCTTTCATATCCAACTTCTTACCAATCTTTGGTTCAATGTTCCCACCTGGTCTACAATACGAGCCTTTTTCCAAATGGAGGGGTAAAGGTTTGATGAAAGCCCCTTCCCTGTACACGGAAACATCTGACCTTAAACCTTTTGCACTTCTAATGGAAGAATTCAACCTGCCTCTTCATCATTTTTTCCATGTTTTACAAGTTACGGACTTCATCAACAAACTCTGCCCGAAGAAGGCCATAAGATTTCGACTGTCATTCATTGACAAGCTTATTACTGACAAGCGTTGCTCCATATCAGATATCTACCGTCCACTTATCGGAAAAAATTTAAAACCCCTGCACGGAAATTCATTTTCTTCTTGGCTCAAAGATCTCCCAGCCCATGCTGACTTGGATGACATTCTTGCGGGTTACCATCTGACCACTAGTATCACCCCGTGTGAACTCTGGAGGGAAACACAGTTCAAAATTCTGCATAGAGCCCATTATCCTTTTTCATCAAACCACCCTTCCAGTGCGGGTCCTACATGTCCGTGGTGCTCATTACATAAGCTGTCTCTATTTCATCGTCTCTGGTCCTGTCCACGGATTGATTCGTACTGGACATCGATCCTTCAATTTATACAAAGAGTTACGGGATTCCTGCCCGATAAAGACCCTATGCTTCTACTATTTGGCTCCCCTCCACAAAACAGGAACCCCCAGTCATCTTTTAAAAGGATTCCTCAAGATTTTCTTCAGTGGATACTTCTTACTCTTCTTGTGGCTCGTAGGAATATCTTATTCCAATGGATATCCTCTACTCCCCCGTCCCTATCTGGAAAAGTCAGAAATCTTAAGTCCTTACTATTTCGAGAAAAGCTGGATGCTGGATCACACCCTTCACGGCTTAGTAACAAATTTGATAAAAAATGGTCTCCTTTTATTGAGCATTGCCTGACATCTTCAGAACGATCCTGTCTGCTGTCTTCTTCCTTTTTGTTTATGGAAGAGGTTGCCCCTTCCGATCAAGCCTCAGAGTAATTGTTTGTCACTTGATATATATGACTAGTTTCGGTTGTACTTTACTTATTTACTGAACTACTCTGCTCAGGCTACTGAGATCACAAATCTGCTTGGGCTCCAACATAGGCCGTTTGGTTGATATGGAAGTCTTCTATGGTGGGTTACCGTGAGGGGATGGTGATTGGCGATTCCCTCTCGGCCCCCCTTTTTTTCCCCCTTTTCCCCTCTTCATTCTCCATTCCAGTTCTTCTCTTTTCCTTTTTGTATTATCCACCTCCCGGATCATGTCTTTATTGCTGTCATGTATATTATCTTCCTTCTTTTCTTTTTGCCTGCTCTCCCCCGCCACCTGTGCTTATCACTTTCCCCACTTTCCTCTTTTCTCCTCCCTTTTTCTCCTTCTCTGCCTTTCTTTTTGAAAAAAATGTAAAAGTTCAGTTTCGTGGTTCTCTCTGTATAGCATCCGGGCTCTATATTGTACTTATTTACAGATGACCCTGTTTGTGCTCTTTTTGTATATGAAAGCATTTCCTTTCAATAAAATATTATATAAAAAAAAAAGAAGATATATGTAATCCTTAATTGGATTAATTATGTGCACCTTGGCCGCACGGTCACACCCCCCCACACCTCATACCTTACCAGGACCAGGTGAATCCTACTGCAATTGCAATTGCGGGTTCCCTAGATCAGACTTAGACACCTTGGACACCTTTCCCACTGAAAATCCTCTGGCTTACTGGGTCTTGAGGATGGATCATGGCCAGAGTTTGCACAGTATGCAATTGAGCTACTGGCCTGTCCTGCATCAAGCGTTCTTTCGGAACGTACATTAATTGAAGGCTTTGTAACCGATCACAGGGTCCACCTATCCACCGACTCGGTTGATTGACTGACCTTCATAAAATTGAATCAGGCTTGGATCACCACCAGCTACCAAGCACCTGATGCTGATGTAACTGAATAATTTTTTTGGAAATGTCAGATCCCTTCAAGACTGCCTATGCTGATGCTAAGTGACTATCCCGTTATGCTGAGTGACTATCCTTTTCCTCCTTAATGATCATGCTGATAGCTTGTAAGAACATTTTTTGGTTCTGGGCACCGCCACCAGTGGCTTATGCCCAATTTTCTGCCCCTGTTTAACGGGGCGTGTAATTACAATTTTTGATGCAATACTTTGCAGTGGGCTCATTCATGCGCTCCAACTAGAGTATCTGTGAGGGGTTGGAGTGTTGTGGCACCAGCACCAGTGCCTAAGGCCCAATTTTTCTGCCCCTGTTTAACAGGGGCGTGTAATTACAATTTTTGATGCAATACTTTGCAGCTTGCTCATTCCTACTCTCCAACTAGAGTATTTGTGAGGGGTTGCAGTGTTGTGGCACCAAAACCAGTGCCTAGGGCCCAATTTTCTGCCCCTGTTTAACAGGGGCGTGTAATAAAAAAATTTGATGCAATACTTTGCAGCGGGCTCATTCCTGCTCTCCAACTAGAGTATCTGTGGGGGGTTTCAGTGTTGTGGCACCAGCACCAGTGCCTAAGGCCCAATTTTTCTGCCCCTGTTTAACAGGAGCGCATAATTAACATTTTTGATGCAATACTTTGCAGCAGGACTTATTACTGAATAAATGAATGAAGAACTTATATAGCGCAGCACATGCTAATTAAATCGCCTCTGGGCGCTCGTTGTTCCTGTCTCCTTTGCTATCAAAAGAGATGAGTTTTGATCTTTCTTCTAAAGGTCAAGTGGTTCTCCTCCAACCGAATGCTGGTTGGTAAAGCGTTCCATAGTCTGGGGCCTTGGAGCGCAAATCTTCGCTCTCCTTTGGACTTGTATCTGGCTTTGGGTATTTGGAGTAGATTTTGGTTGGTGGATCGCAGAACGCGATTGGGGTTGTGAGCTTTTATTTTTTCACATAGAAATTGGGGGGCCTTCCCATGGATGCACTTATGTGTTAGACAGAGTGCTTTAAAAGCAATTCTGTTCATTACTGGCGACCAGTGAAGGGCTCTCAGCGAAGGTGAGATTGATTCCCACGTTTTTTTCCCAGTCACAAGTCTGGCGGCCGTATTTTGAAGGACTTGCAGACGAGAGATTTGGTACTTCGGGAGTCTAAGATAGAGGGCATTTGCATAGTCCAGTCTGGAGTTTACAATTGTTCCCACCACTGCTGCTGTGTCTTCTTTAGGAATAAAAGGAATAAGTCTGCGTAGTAAGCGCAGCAGATGGTGAGATCTGCTGACTACTGACCCTATTTGTGCATCCATTGTCATGTAGGTGTCAAAGATGACCCCTAGATGCGCTCCAACTAGAGTATCTGTGAGGGGTTGCAGTGTTGTGGCACCAGCACCGTTGCTGTTGCCCCGTTTCCGGGTGAGTGCTACTTTGCTTGGCCCACCGGAAACTACGCCAGAACACTTTGGTTCCTCTTTCCAGATGTATCTGCATCAGTACGGCCGCAATTTCGGCATTTAGTTGCAGTTCCTTGCTCCCTGACCACCAGGTTAGTGAGAGGATGCAGTCCATTCACTGTTATTATCATTTATGGGCATTTTTATCCAGATCTTCCACCTTCCTGATAGCACTGGGCATGTGCAGAAGGAGTTGGATGATGCTGATTATTGTGCAGAGCTGTCTGTGATGCCATGTGGGCCTATCATGGGCCTGGATGGCTTGAGTTTTTTTGTATACATATGGGCGTGCTTGTGTCTTGGGCCACGCCTCTGAAGATATTCCCATAGGATGAAACATGTAAGGCTGACCGACACAAGTACGCTATGAGCCGCTGAGTTTTTATATCCTTTGATGCCTTTTTTACCTGTCTGTTTGTAAGTACCATACAATAAATTGCTTATTGGTTTTACCTACGGGCTTCAGTATTGCCGTTTCCTTTCTGTATTTTATGACCGCATATCTGCTGATGAACGCAATGTATGCTTTCGGACCTTCATGACATTCGAGATGTTATTTCATCATTGATGCTGCCTGTGGATAACCGTTCTCACCTGTACACTCTGTTGGAAGTGCGATTGCCACTGACCTGCACGTTATCTGATTACATGCCCATAACGATATTGTTCTGGTAAGTGGATTGTTTGCATTGTGGTGTGGTGTGTTTTTTTTCCGTTTCTGCCCACTGAAACTTCAGTGGAGGTCCTATATCTTCAACTTCATTGATGAACATATATTTTGTGGACTTTATGTACACATTGTTTATTTGGATTCATTTTTCATTCCATTTATTTTGAGTGCTGCACTATTGGATTATATTGTTTGCTTATCTACAAACTGTGCTAGCTGCTTTGTATTCTTTTTATTACTTTTAAGTTAGCGCAGATATTTGTTCCCCCCTTTTTTGGCACCAGCACCAGCGCCTAAGGCCCAATTTTTCTGCCCCTGTTCAACAGGGGTATGTAATTACAATTATTGCTCTAATATTTAACAGCAGGGCCCATTCCTGCACCCACCAAGAGTAACTGTAAGGAATTATAGTGCTGTGGCACCAGCGCCAGCACTAAAGGCCCAATTTTTCTACCACTGTTCAACAATGGCATGTAATTACATTTCTTGATATAATAGTTCACATCAGTGCGTTTCAGCACCCACCAAGATTAACTGTGAGGGGTTGCAGTGTTGTGGCAACACCTAGGGCCCACATTTCTGCAGAGTATATACGGAAGGCCCCTACTTTCAAACATCCAACTTACAAATGACTCCTATTTGCAAACGGAAGGAGACAACAGGAAGTGAGAGGAAATCTACCCCTAGGAAGGGAAATTCTCTTCTGTAAGAGGTGTCTCCTGTCCACTGATGCTTTATTACCAATTCTTGTTTCACTACAAAACCCACATTTTCAAAAAAACATTTGTCATTGGGACAGAAGTGAGGTGCAATCTTCTGAACAGATGCACACAGACAGCAAAACAAATGTTACAGGGTTGATAACCCTTCTCTATGTTTTCCGAAAAGCTTAACCACTTTCTCACCGCGCCATAAGCATTTTACTGCTACGGCGCGGTGGAGTTATCTTGGGACGACGTCCCTGGGACGTCGTCCTTCACTTCCGCGATTGCGTGTCCCCTGGGATGCTTTTCGCGAAAGTGTCCGTGCTCGCCGGGTCTAGAAGACCCGGCGCATCACGGATCACGGTAAATTGCCGCTGATAGCGGGCGTTTACCACGTGATCGCGCCGTCGAATGATGGCGTGATCACTTGTAAACAAACCGGCGTCATTTGATGACGCCGGTTCCTCCCTCTCCTCCCTCTCCTCTCTGTACCGTTCGGTACAGTGTGCAAAGAGAGGGGGGAGCAGGGTGTCAGCAGCTGAGCTGTGGCTGGATCTGTGACAAATGCAGTCACAGATCCAGCCCTCCCTCAATCCATCCCAGCTCTGCAATCCCCAGTACCCTGCAATACCCCAGTACCCAGCAATACCCCAGTACCCAACAATACCCCAGTACCCAACAATACCCCAGTACTCAACAATACCCCAGTACTCAACAATACCCCAGTACTCGGCAATACCCCAGTACTCGGCAATACCCCAGTACTCGGCAATACCCCAATACCCTGCATGATACTTTGCAATACCCCAATACTCGGCAATACCCCAGTACTCGGCAAAACCCCAGTACTCGGCAATACCCCAGTACTCGGCAATACCCCAATACTCGGCAATACCCCAATACCCTGCATGATACTTTGCAATACCCCCAATACTCTGCAATACCGCCTATGGGGATTTTTAAGTAGCGAAGTTTGGCGCCATTCCACGAGTGTGCGCAATTTTGAAGTGTGACATGTTGGGTATCTATTTACTCGGCGTAACTTCATCTTTCACATTATGAAAAAAAATTGGGCTAACTTTACTGTTTTATTTTGTTTTAAGCACAAAACCTTTTTTTTTTTAAAAAACGCGTTCAATAAATTTCTGCAAAAAATACCTTGCGAGATAAAAAGTTGTAACGGTCGCCATTGTATTCTCTAGGGTCTTTGCTAAAAAAAACATATATAATGTTTTGGGGTTCTATGTAATTTTCTAGCAAATAAATGATGATTTTTCCATGTAGGAGAGAAATGTCAGAATTGGTCTGGGTGTTCCAGAACGCCTGATGGCGTTCCCTGCATGTTGGGCCTCTGTATGTGGCCACGCTGTGTAAAAGTCCTACACATGGGGTATCGCAATACTCGGGAGGAATAGCAGAATGTGTTTTGGGGTGTAATTTGTGGTATGCATATGCTGTGTGTGAGAAATAACCCGCTAATATGACAGAAACAAGTTTTTTTTTTGTTGTTTTTTTACAGAATTTTCAGTCGTTTTTCTTTTATAGCGCAAAAAATAAAAAACCCAGAGGTGATCAAATAGCACCAAAAGAAAGCTCTATTTGTGTGAAAAAAAGGACAAAAATTTCAAATGGGTACAATGTTGTATGACTGAGTAATTGTCACTCAAATTGTGAGAGCACCGAAAGCTGAAAATTGGTCTGGTTAGGAAGGGGGTTTAAGTGCCCAGTGGTCAAGTGGTTAAAGTGGATGTAAAAAGGATTGTCACAATGTAGAGTATAAGATTTCCTATCATTTGTACCCAATCTTGCCACACAGAGTTAATCCAGCGCTGAGTAATCCTCTTTTATGTTCAGTGAAAACGAACAGCCTTCCAGATAAAACCCTGCCTAAATCAAAAAGTCTGGAATCTCTCTTCTTGCTTTGAGTGAGTGGTTATTTACAAATATAGCTAGGACATGTTTCATGTATCATATCTTGATAAAACATCATAACACATCCTAGTAATATACAATGAACTTTGGATCACCTCTTGTTATGATAAACATGTCCACGCTATATTTGTAAATAACCTGTTACTGAAAGCAAACACAGAGAAACGGACTTAACCTAATTTGGCAGGTTTTTATCTGAAGTCCGGTTAATTTGCACTGGACTTTAAAAGGGGATTACTCAGCGCTGGATTAACTCTGTGTGGCAAGACTGGGCACAGATGATAGGAAATCTTATACTCTACATTGTGACATTAAAACTTAAAAAAATTTTTTTGGGGGTTTACAACCACTTTAAAAATGTATTTTTTTGGCTGGAGCTACACTTTAAAAAAGTACCAGTTAAAAAATAAAAAAAAAGATTCTACTTAACAACAAATCTACAGTCCCTGTCTTGTTTGCACCGCCTGTATACTGCTGTTCAAAGTGTATATGGCCAAAGGGGCTGGTAATGACCTGGAGGAGGGGGGGGGGCCCATGCTATTTTTCTTAATGATTTTCATCCATATTCCAGGGACTAGACATTACATTAAAGCCACAGGCAGTTTTAAATGACTTTTTTCTTATAGTAATATCATTTTGTCCAGGGACAGTTCTAAACACTGGAAACACGTGCCACTTCACAGGCATACTATAGACATCCAGCAGGTACGATATTGAAAGGAGTTTTTCCAATTTAGTTTTTGTCTTTAAGCATCATTAAAATCACTGCTCCAGAAAAAACAACGTTTTTAAAACTTTTTTTCCCATTGATACATGTTCCCTGGGGCAAGACCCCGGTCATCAAACCCATTTTACGACAATAATTTGCATATTGCGCGAACGTTCGGTCCATATGAAGGTTCTGGTGCAAACCGAACGGGGGGAGGGTGTGTTCGGCTCATCCCTACTCCTGAGCCCTGTATTCTGTGCATTATGTACTCTCGACCCCTTTGCTCTGTGGATTGCGCACTCCTGATCCTGCTTTCTGTGCATTATGCACATCAGACCCCCTATGCGCTTTGTGTTATGCAAACTTGACCCATGATCTATATGCATTATGCTGTGTATTGTATACTCCTGGCCACTGCATTATTTATGCTATATTGTCCAACAATTGCTGGTTGCTCAATAGTCAATGACTATGTTAATGTATTTCTTCCTTAAGGTATGCTTTCTTCAAAAAGGCATTTGTAATGGAAGTGTTTGATTTTTTTTACAAATGATTATGTTGAGCTTTATACATTGTGTGTCTGATAGACATCTGTTTGTGGCACAGTAATTAAATAATGTTTTTGGGGACTCTTGCAAATATTACCATGTACACTGGACGTTCAATAATTTCGTTTTTAAACAGGCTAGCAGAAGTCTATGGTTGGTATAAATACTGTAATATAGTGTTTTCCATCATTTAAGTTTCTTCTCTTTGCCCCTTCTCTCAGATATCTCAGGTGGAACATGTACAAGCTGTGTTCTCTCAGGGAATGGGAACGGTTACATGTCAAGACCTTGTAGTGTCATAGCTCCAAAGAATTCCTCTATAAGTGCCTCTGCTGAACCCATCCTCCATCCATATGTTAAAATTAAAATGATGGAAGGCTGCCAAATCACTGATGGGAGACATACCTGCTGAGAAACTGACATTAAAGTGCAAGTCCACCCTAAATCTAAAATCCCAGCATCTACAGACATCCATGATCTAACAGTAACCTATCTAGCCCCGTAAAGAAGAAATTAGTATACATACCTCTTTTAAAGCCGATCTGGTCTGGTCTCCAGCAGCGGAAGCTCTGGAGAGGATACAGCCTGTTGCCGGACTCGTCCTCTGCCGCC
Source organism: Rana kukunoris (assembly GCA_029574335.1). Classification (NCBI taxonomy): domain Eukaryota; kingdom Metazoa; phylum Chordata; class Amphibia; order Anura; family Ranidae; genus Rana; species Rana kukunoris. The sequence goes on along the minus strand of CM056049.1, from coordinate 279,705,378 downwards.
GTCTCCATGTTGAAGCTGCAGTTGACAGTACTCAGTATATGAAATCATCTATTTTCATAACCCTTAATTTAGATTTTTACCACATTCACATGCAGAACACACTGTTTAATCAGAGAGAAGGGTTGGGGCAAATTATAACACTGCCAGGGGTATTCATAACAGTTACCGTTTATTCATAATGTGTAAATCATTTTTTCAATTTCTCAAGTACCCTTGGCAGTACCATGTTTACGGTGGTACAATTGGTTCTCAAAGTTCATAGAAGAAGCTTTAAAGTAGAAGACGTCCACCCAAAACACTAGGTAAAAAAAAGGTATGTATACTGATTTCTTCTTTACAGGGCTAGATATTTTAGTGTTAGATTGTGGATGTCTGTAGATGCAGGGATTTTAGTGTTAGGGTGGACGTCTTCTACTTTAAAGCTTCTTCTATGAACTTTGAGAACCAATTGTACCACCGTAAACATGGTACTGCCAAGGGTACTTGAGAAATTGAAAAAATGATTTACACATTATGAATAAACGGTAACTGTTATGAATACCCCTGGCAGTGTTATAATTTGCCCCAACCCTTCTCTCTGATTGAACAGTGTGTTCTGCATGTGAATGTGGTAAAAATATAAATTAAGGGTTATGAAAATAGATGATTTCATATACTGAGTACTGTCATTAACAGTACAGTTATTAGACTACAGTTTTTTTTTTTGTAATAGGGCAATGATGAGAGTTTCCCATGATGACAAAACCTCAGTTGTGATAAATTAACAGGGATGCTATTTCTTACATACTCAAATTCAGTAATTTAGAAACGACTGGCGGCTATTTCAATATTAGTTCATCTCTATTCTAATGATGAAATGTTGGAATTTTCTCATACTGTGTATTGTAAAAAAATGTATTACACTGTCAATAAATCATTAGTAACATTTTCCAAGGACAAAATTTTGCCTTAAAAAAGGATTTCTATAAGGAAATTATTAATACAGTATGTGGATACTATAGATAAATAATAATGCATTTCATTGTGAACCACCAACTAGGTAAAGTTTTACCTAATATTTCAGCTTACAAATATCCTTTAGGAAGAGGGTGGAAAGGTAGAGCAGGGAAATGTGTCTGGTGCCAGTAGGAGAAAAACAGCAATTGAGACAAGTTTCCTAACTGCCTTAAAGTGATTGTAATCCCTTACAGACCACGTTTACCTCCAGGTAAGCCTATAATAAGGCTTACCTGTAGGTACCGGAAATATCTCCTAAACCTGCACAGTTTAGGAGATATTTACCATATACGCTTGCGCTAATGTCATCGGTGCATGCGCAAACATGTTTGCCTTTGTTCATCTCTATTACATGGTAACTAATGGGATTAAAGAGCAAAAATAAGATTGTTTTGCTTTCTGTTTAGTTTACACAAGGTGACAAGAACACTCCATTTCAGACAAGATCAACATGTATTTTCTGCACTCTCAGCCAACATGGCAGCATACTAGTGATAAATAACTAGCTGACAGGGTGGGATCTACTTGTCCAACCAATCCTCTAATTAGGATGAGACAGAGGACTTATTAGTCCTTCCTACAAAGTTCCCTGATGACAGGACCCCCGGGTCTATTCTGTCAAGTTTGAGTAGGAATGTTGCGAAGACCACGATACCCCTCTACAGATGGGCACCATAGATTCTTTTGAATGTGTTGCCTATGAGGCTTCAACTGCTCTGGACTGACGGAGGCTCGCAATATATGTACAACCAAGCCTGCTAGGGTCCAGGCAGTAACTTCTTTCCCTTGATTCCCAGCTGGAATGACAAAAGGTTTAGATGACCTGAAAGGGACAATTGTGGACAGATACTACTTTAAAGTTATGAAAATTATCAGTTTGTGAGACTTTCCTGTGTGATGTTCTGGAAAGTTAGGCAATATCCAGCTGTCTGTTATAGCAGTCGGTTGCCATGTTTGTGGCAAGATGATCTACAAGACCAACTCTACATATATACACACACATATATATATATATATATATATTTTTTTTTACTTTGAAGCTCCAAGAGCTTGAATATCCGATAACCTTCTGCCTAAAGTTCTTGCAATTGATACTGCCTTATAAGTGACGGCCTGAACCGAACACTGCTCTGTTAGAACGAACGGTTGAACTGATATGAGAACCAGCAACTCCAATATATCTTTTCCTTGGAGACCTACTCTCCAAAAAACTCAAAAGTTGTACAAACTGAAGGATTCTTGGCCCATTTAAATGTGTTATTGCCGATATAGCCAACGCTCGTGAGCTATGTCAGAATAGGTTAAGGCCTGGAGGAAGTATAGAACAGCTGGCACTGAAAGGGCAGTAGGATGAATGTCTCACTCTACCAAGAAAAAGCAAACTTGTTCCAGAATTAGGCCTAGATGTTGTAAGTAGAATGTCTTCTCGCACACAACAAAGTAGAGATCACTCTGCTTGCAGCCCCAGTATGCATAGGTTATGGAGGGGTAATGTCTTCTGTATCCTGAAATAAATGGCCAGGGAAAACCGAGGGCCTTCTGGTCAATATACAGTAGAGGGCTGGCATGACAACCATGTTCTCTGTTGACAGCCTCAAGAGGAATCTCATTTACAGGAAATGTTGGGGAAAAATATATAGGTTCGATTAGAGTCCAAGGACCATGGCTATGGAACGCTCTGCTAACGGACATCCGCATGGGAGAAAACCATTGGGCCTTCAGGAAGAAACTTAAGACCCACCTCTTCCGAAGGATAAGGAAGACAATGGATGGAAAAAGCGCCTTGAGGTGATTTTGTTCGCAGATATAGCGCTATACAAGTTTTTCACTCACTCCCTCACTCATTGCAGTACCATGGAGAGATCAGAGCATCTGCCCCCTGCGCCTTGGGGTGCGGAAACAAAGTCAGACATACCCAAAGTTTGAGATTACTCTGGGAAACGAGGAGGTCTGTCTGTCCTGTGAACCAGGTCAGAGAAGACCTGGGATATAGACCCTCATTGTGCTCTGGGAAGCTTGTACTTGTTCAAAACATCCACTGGGAGGTAAACTGCATCTGGAATTTTGCTGGTGATCTTCAATCCCAGGCGTTATGGGTTTTACCTCTTTCACTAGCATATTGCCGTGAGTTTCACCCAGGAGCTGAATATAGGCATCTACTGCCCTGTTGCTCAACTGCAAGGAAACTGGTCTTCCTTGACTCTGTGTAGTAAGGCCGAAGTGATAAAAGGGGCTGTTTGAAACCCCAGCGCATTCAAGATTACCCTCCTTGGCTGGGAATCTCCGCCTGACTTGACCTAAAGTCCCTCACAGTGCATCTTCCCGAGTGTCTTGTAGACATGATTCGTAGCAATTCTCCAGTGTAAAGGTCCTAACGGACGAAGACTTGCTCAAAATTTTTCCATCGTGGCGGACCACTACTCATACTGAGTAGAACGGTTATTAACAGTGTTCGATCCTGTTTCCTCCCTTGTAGAATTCTTGAAATTTAAATTTGCGCAGGTGCCCATGCACTCCAGGAATCATCTGTATGCATGATGACGTTGTACCCAGATAACTGAGGCACTAAGAAACCATCAAACAAGCGGAGGTATACTTCCTCAGAAACCTGTTCCTGACTGTCACCACTTCCTCAGATAGAAATAAGAGGAACTAGAGCACCCCCAGGGTACACTAACCATTAGGATGGAGACAGTTGCTTTTGCTTTCCCTCTAAGGCAGTGGTTCTCAACCTTCTAGAGCTGTGACCCCTTGATAAAATTTCCCAAGTTGTGGGGACCCCTAACAGTAAAATAATTTTTGTAGCATGGGTTGTCAGCACCCAAGGCAAGACAAGTAATTTGCGCCCCTAACCCACAGACATTTAGCGCTACCCGAGTCCTTTTAATGGCAACAATCACAGGTAGTGTTACTCACTGTGTCTCCGGCTTTGCTGTGTGGTGTCTCGTAGCAGTGACACCTATGCCGAAATCAGGAGACTGGGTCTCCTCCAGCCTCCCACTTCACATTCCTCACCAGTAAGCTGACCTCTAGTCTCTGCCCCCCAGCCATGCCATTAACTGAATGGGCACCTGCGAAGAGGCTGAGTGGGTAGCTGTGGGCTCCAGAAACAGCCCTGCTGGTTGGCCGCAAACAAGGCTGGGATAGTGGTGTGGGCTTCAGAAACAGCCCAGGATTCAGTGACCCCTGGCAAATGATAATTCAAACCCAAGGGGGTCCCGACCCCCAGGTTGAGAACCACTGCTCTAAGGTGTGAGGTTAGGATAGGCATCCTGACAATCCAGCAACAGCATCCAGCCATGTGGTTGTACTGTTTAATGGACTTTAGCTTAAAGATCTCAAAGAGGACCCAGAAGAGTTTGACCTCTTCCGATCTGCTACTGGACACCAGCCAACATCCCCTGCAAACTCCATTGTATAGAAAACCTGCAATCCCTTGAGTCTGTAGTGTATTGTAGTATTGTAAGCATTGTAGCAGCACATCTGTTGTGGTGGACTTGCATATGGCATATGTGTGGGAGAGAAATGGTCTGGAGGAGGAGCAGTGAGGAATTTTCTGAAGTGACCATGAGTGCCCGATACATTCATCCAAGGACCTGTACCACATGCTGTCCAGAAACACGTAAAGTGTGCCCTCTAGGTCTTACCTCAAGGCTTCACTGTTGCAACCCCAAAGTCACGTGATCTTGCTGCGATTTTTGGAGTTTTTTTTTTTTTGCTGCAATTTTGATGTGACTGGAAACAATGCCTGTATAAGTTGCATCAAAGTGGAACCAAAGTAGTGCAGGGACTATTTTGAAGTTGATGCCACTTGAAGTCACACAGATATAAACGATACTCATTGGAAATTTTGGGGAATGGCCTGTCATGCGACTATCCAGTCTCAAGTCGCACTAAAGGAAACTGAGCCCTAGTGTCTGGGCATGCACTTGTGTGACAGATTTTTCCCAGAAGTCTGCACTAAGGTACAAGTCAGACTTTTTTTTTTTGTTTGTTTTTTTTTTTTGTTTTTGCACCCACTGCTACAAAAATGTCATTTTTGGCAAGATACTCCCAAAAGGAAATCAAGGGATGCAGATCCTGCCACTCTCCTCAGAGTCCTGCAAGTGCATCAGCTGGTTGATAATTATTAAACCATCCCCATTAGACTCGCCCAACACATGGGCTGGTTATTGCTGGTCTGCTGGCACCTGCAGATGCTACAGTATGTAGGAGCAGGTTGACCCTTAGCTTGTTCAGGGTATACAGTTTTGACAGCCTGTTTATATGGGCATTTTTCTCCAACATCTTTCCATTCTTTCCCACTTTTGTTTCTAGGAAGCAATACTCAGCCCAGGGTCTCAACCATATGGCCTCCCTAGCCACCAAAGTGCCAGGATGCTTTTCCAGCGATTTAAAAAGAGACTATATGGGACTATATGAAGCCTCCATATCCTGAGTAGCAGACTGCTGTATCTGTAATATATGTAGCAAGGACCCAGGCCACCTTCAGTCTAACGAGAACCACGAGTCGCTGACATCCCTTCACATAGAGTGGGTTTGTTAGGTATAATGGGTGCAGTGCAAAGTAGTTTTATGGGCGTCAGACACCTAGGGTGTGCCACCTGTCCAGGATTTACCAGGACAATTTGGGCTTTGAATCATATGTCAGGGCCTCAGTCTGCAAAGCGATTCCATCTCTCCTCATCAGAACTCTGGGAGAGAGGATTAGGGCCAGGACACCCCTAGGAAGCCGCAACACCAACCCGGCAGACTCTAAGACTTCTACAGAATGAAAGCCACGCAGTAAAAGCATCCAGCAAGATGCCACATCTGCACTGATAGGAACGCTGTCACCTATGGCAACAGTCTACAACAGTTTACAATACAAGTGTAACAGTAGCTTCAGGTAATTAAGGTGAGTTCAAAACAGAATCTTGTGCCACTCTTATCAATAATAAAGACATTTGGCATTACCTGTTAACTGCATACTCCTCCAGGCAGTGTCTACTCACCAGCTTCCTGGGCATAGGTACTGTGCCATAGGCTCTGCAGGACTCTTGCTGGGGCACCGGCTCTGGGGAAGAGGAGCAAAGACGTCTTCCTTGGAAATTTCTCCTGAGTGGGGGCACCATCCAGGCTATGCTCCCCTGAAGAACGTCTGCGTTTCCTTGGCCTGGTTTTTTTGAGAGCATGGGCATGCGGGGCTGAAGCAAATCAAAGCAATCCGCACAAGAGGGCACTCTTTTCTGAAAACTTACCTATATGGTGGTCCCCATCCTAGTTGTTGAGGGTCTTTGTATTATGAGCAGTAACTGACTCTTGATCTGTGGAGAAATGGGACGGCCAGCTGAGGTAAGGATAGCTGAAAAGTGACAGAAGGAGCAGGAGTAGACATAGGAGAAAGGATTCCACTTTCTTTCCTGATTTATCTACATACACCTACATCTGTATATACACCTATACACACACATATTTTATATATATATATATATATATATATATATATATACACACACACACACACACATCTACCTGCACAGGGTGAGTCTGGGCGTGTTAAGAAGGGGTTAACTGAATAGAGTAGGAACTTCCCTTTTCTGACCTGATTGTCAGCTGAGCTGAACCTGTCAGATGAGTTGTGTGTATGAAAAGAGAGAGAGACAGACAGCAGCATGATGTGTGAGAGGATCCATTGTTGGATTGTGTACCTACTGGGGTGAGCAAAACCATATCAGAGACTATAGCTCTGGCTATAGCCATGTACTTTGTCTACATATCAATCTGTTGGCTAAAGAGATTAAACCTTTCCTATCTCTGTACCTGTGTTAGAAGACAAGCCTGTAGTTTCTTCTGTTTGTTTTGCTGAAGCAGTGAATAAGAAAGGTAATGAAAGACAAAGAGGGAGATATAGGTAAAAAGGTACAGATGACCCTGTATGGCACAAGGGGCCAAGAGATAAAGCATAGCTGGCCCCTCCATATTCCACAAGCGCTGCAGTTATCAATTTTTAAAAAGCAGATTTCGTTCCTAAAGAGGAAACACTGCAGGGGCCCCAATAAGACCCACAGAAGGGGCTCCCAGACTATAGCGCGTTTAGCAGCCTGAGCGCTGGGACTTCGCACTGGGAGAGGCTTAACCCAGACGGCTACTGCACTGAAGCAGAGGGGGGACATAGTACTGCTTACTCTTCACTGGTGCGTGAGGTATGAGGAAAAAAAGAAGAATGGTGTGGCAGCTAACCATGCCTTAATTTATGCTATTCACTGGTCCTGAGGGAGTGGTCAAGAGACGGAGCTCTATCACTAGTATGCTGCCATGTTGGCGTCAGGAAAGTATTTTTAGCCTCAAAAAACCCGCAGGCCAAATTTTGGGCGGTATTGATTGATTCAAAAGAAACCGGCTGACATTTGTCCCGTGTGCATGGCAGCCAGTCCGACAGAAGCCATCCGTACATCCGCCTTATGTTAAAATGGCATGACTGCAAAAGGTCTGCTATCCGGTCTGGCATCTTATGCCGCGTACACACGATCACTTTTTGTGATGAAAAAAAAACGATGTTTTATGTCACGAAACAAAACGACGTTTTTCAAACTTAATTTCCCAAAACGACGTTGCATACACACCATCATTTTTCCAAAATGCTCTAGCAAAGCGTTGTGACGTACACCACTTTCGACGGCACTCTGTTCCATTGAAGCTCCGTCTCATAACTTGCTTCTGAGCATGCGCGTGTTTAAAAACGTTGTTTTCAACGCCGTTTTGCACACACACTTTTGACACAAAAAATGACATTTTGAAAAACAACACAAAAAATTCAAGCATGTTCGAAATTTTTTTTTTGGTTGTTTTTTTTAAGACATAAAACGATGTTTTGCCCACACACGGTCATTTTAAATGACGTTTTTGAAAACGTCGTTTTTTTTTTCATCACAAAAAGTGATCGTGTGTACGCAGCATTAGTGTGTACTAGGCTTAACCTGGGGCGTATCATGAAATTAGTGAGCCCTTGTGCAAGATAGAAAGTGGCCCCTAGGCATTAATAAAAAAAAGTGGTGCATGTAGGCAAAATGTGGGCGTGGTTTAAATTGCACTAAATCATTTTTTACTAGTAATTTTTACAAGTGGTTAAAGTGGTTGTAAAACCACTGTGACAACTTGCACCTACAGGTAAGCTTAGATTAAGACTTACCTGTAGGTGCAAGAAATATCTCCCTAACCTACACGGTTAAGGAGATATATGCAGAAAACACTTCACGATGTCTGCGGCGCATTCGCGCAGTAGACAACAGCGCAGGCGCACTGAGCGTGCCGTTTTTTGTGAATGGCACAACTGGGTAAATGTCGTATTCCCACCCATGCGCGGGCATCTTCCGGTCCCACACGCATGCATGGGAGTGACGTCATTGCCGCTCTGGCCTATCACAGCGCCAGAGCGGCAAAAACAGGAAGAAGCTCCAGGGGACATGGCGGCGGCGGTGGACGGGACCGAGGAGGACTTCGATCTCAGGTAAGTGCCACATAATGAGCTAGTATGCTGTGCATACTAGCTCATTATGCCTTTGTCTTACAGGTGTTTTTTTTTTTTTTTTATCTGAAAGTTTACTTCCTCTTTAAACAAGCTTTTATTGGATTGTCAAAAATAACTATTGTTTGTATTGGTATTACAATGCTGATATTATAATGAAAGTGTATGATGAGGATGAGATCAAAGATTTTCTTTAAGGCTCCATTCACACCTGAGCGTTTTGTCGCCTGAAGCGCGACGCTACAATACGCTAGAGGGGAAAAAATACATTATTCTCTATGGAGATGGTTCACATCTCCACTACAAAACACGTGACGCCGAACGCCTGAAGCTCAAACAAGTTCTGGACCCTTTTTTGCGCAAATCGGGCGGTTTGGGCGTTCTTGAGCGTTTGTATTTCCCATAGAAAGTAATGAAAAACACTAGATTCAAGCGTCTAGCGTGACAACGAGCGTTTCTACGGGCGTTTTGTTGCTTTAGTCAATAGAACATTTCACCCAGGCAGAAGATAAAAAAATCTACAAACATAGCAACAAGTGATGAAAGGGATGATCATTTTTCCTATTTGCTAAAATAAAAAACGTCAAAGTTCAAAAACGTCGGACAACGCTGTATGCAAACGCGCGAATACGCATGAAACGCCGGAAAAAACTACCGAAAATGCTACGCTCAGGTGTGAATGCAGCCTAAAGCAGACTTTCACAACAAATTCCAGATTGCCCTGCCTCCTTCCTCTTCCCTCTCTTTATATTCGATTTTTCCCTTTTTTTTAACATTTAATGTGTTGCAAGGCAGCACTTCCACAATTCTTGCACAGGTGAGAATGACACCCAGGCCCCTCTCCCCCTACAGTCCTGCATCACATCTGTGCATGTGCAGGTTTCTCTACACATCTGTGCAAGCACAGAGTTTCCCTGCACATGCGCAAAGACAGGTAGCACAAAACTGACAAAACTTCCACGTATTTGCAGACACGCAGGAAATAACCTGCGCGAAGGGCTCTGCCAGGACCCAACAGCCAGGTAGAGCCCTTTGAAATAGCTGTGCATGTGCCATATTGGTCGCACAAAAAAGGAGTGGAACCACAAAGAACATTCAGGTGGCCATCTGATTGAGGACATCTAGTGGCAGAAAAGTGTACTGCAGGATAAATCTCTGGACTGAAGGTAAATATTTCAGCAAGAACTGGATTTAAAATGTTATCTTTTAATGGGCTATTAATTTTTACCTTGTTATTTTAGCTAGAGTCCTGCTTTAGGCATTTTGTGTACATCGGATATCTCATTGCCCCTATCAGTTATGTTGTATATATTTTTTTACGATACTTTGAACTTTCAATAATTTGTTCTTTTGTAACAAACTGTTGCTTAGACTAGGTTCTCATCTGTGTGAGTGGTTCCACACCTGTTCCCACAGATGCAACCACCCACACATAAAAACACACTGGGAACCGCAGTGTACTTGCAGTTCCTGTGCAGCCTGGGATTTCTAAAATGCTGCAGGGACCTTTTCACTGCATTTCAAAGGGCATTGCAGTCCATTTAAATAAGTCAGCTGCCATGCCTGTGCAAACCACAGCTCGCAGAGCCGCATCAACGCGAACCTAGACTTATGCTGCGTACACACAATCGGAATTTCCAACAACAAATGTTCGATGTGAGCTTGTTGTCGGAAAATCCAACCATGTGTATGCTCCATCGGACATTTGTTGTCGGAATATTCGACAACAAAAGTTCTTGTCAGAAATTGTGATCGTCTGTAGCCAATTCTGACGCAAAAAATCCTACGCATGCTTGGAATCAATTTGACGCATGCTCGGAATCATTGAGCTTCATTTTTCTCGGGTCTTCGTTTTGTAAGTCACCGCGTTCTTGACATTCGGAATTTCTGACAACATTTGTGTGACCGTGTGTATGCAAGACAAGTTTAAACAAACAAACCGTCGGGAAAAAAAATCCATGCTTTTGATGTCGGACGGTCCGATCGTGTGTACACGGCATTAGTCTGTTTCTGCTAGCTAGTGATCATCCTTTATTCCAGAATACACTGGGAAATAATAGAGAACTAGGACAGAGCAGCTTTAGCTACTTCCTGTTTGTACAGAGCAGCCTTGTGGTAACACCATTTTCTTATGTGTTCAGACAAAAACATCAAACCAGCCAGCAATAATGACAGTGCCAGGTAGGAACTCAAGTACTGAGCATTGTTGCCAGTGCCAAAGCTTTTTGATTCAGCAAACTTCCCCTTTAAGCACATCCCACTAGAAAAGCAACACTTTCATGGGCATGTATCAATACATTTTGAAGGTTTTTTAATGGTTCATAAACATAACAAACACAAAGTACCAGTGAATGGCTGATAGCTTCAGCCATGAACCCAGTAAACCACTTGCAAACCGCAACGTATATATATACGTATTGCAATCGGCAAGTGGATAAACACGTCATAAAAGGTATAGGCACCAGTGGCGGCAGGTGCTCAAAATTTTTTGGGGGGCGCAAAGAAAAAAAAATTGCAGTTTCACTGTGCCCAAACGCAGCCACTGTGCCATGCTATCAAACACAGCCACTGTGCCATCAATTTGCACCACTGTGCCATGCCATCAAATGCAGCCACTGTTCCATCAATTCGCACCACTGTGCCATGCCATTAAACCAGCCACTGTGCCATCAATTGTCACCACTGTGCCATGCCATCAAACGCAGCCACTGTGCCCATCAATTGTCACCACTGTTCCATGCCATTAAACCAGCCACTGTGCCATCAATTGTCACCACAGTTCCATGCCATTAAACCAGCCACTGTGCCATCAATTGTCACCACTGTTCCATGCCACTAATCGCAGCCACTGTGCCATCAATTTTCATCACTGTGCCTTTTAATGGTGCCGCTGTGCCAATTGTCCCCACTGTGCCCTGTAAAGTGCCCCCCCCCCCCGCCCGGCACTTACCTTTACTGGAGTCAGGCATCCACGTCCCACAATGTCTTCTCCCGCCCTCGATGACTGACAGGCGTCTCAGCCAATCAGGTTACCGGTAGCCAGAACCGGCCAACCTGATTGGCTGAGATGCCTGTCATCTTATCCAAGGGGCGTACAGTCTGTGCGCTCCGAGAATAAGCTTCCGGGACCTGAGGGCTGTATTGGGAAAGCCTATTAGAGCTGTTGGCTCTGATAGACATTTCCGTACAGCCAACCAGCTGGCGTTATTCAGATGGCCAGACATGAGCGCCAACCATCTGAATAACAGCGGCAGCGGCGATAATAACATAGATTTGTGCAATGCATGAATCTATGTTATTAGACTCAGTGGCGGTGAGAGCCAGAGGGGGTGGCGCTCCAGCGCCCTCTATGGACGAACCGCCACTGATAGGCACGTTATTGAACATGCTAATTTCTTAATAATCGGCACATGTGTGAATGAGCCCAATTTACTTCTTAACACCAGTGCCTTCTTCAAGGGGTTAAGGATGATGGGAGACAGGGTGGGGTTTATAAATACATGACTGCCGTGATTGGCTGTCACAAATGTCACATGATCGGTAACACCCGCTTGCTACTTTCCGTTAGCCGCCGGTAACTATGCTGGGAGTGCACAGGGCACTCGCTCTCAGCACAGCTGTATTTGCACTAATTGACACAAATATGCAGCCTCTATAAACATTGAAAACATTTGCTATTGGTAAATAAACATTTTACATATTATTGCTAATTACACTGCCTTACTGAACACCTTGTAAAGTGTAGCCTCCATTAGCCTCTTTACTAGTTATTTTATCATGTGTTATAGTTATTACACAATTCTTGATCCTTTTTGTTTTTTTACTAAACACAATACTGTAGATCACCTGTTCTAGGATCTTACAAGATATGTGCTGCATTAATCTCCACTCTGTAAACAATCTCTCCTTGCACTCAGTGTTTAGTTGTTATCGGGGACAGAAACATAAAATGCTGTCATTAAGAGGCATGTTAGACTGAATTATGGACATAGCTTGGGTGTTCACTGCCAAGATCATCATAGAAATTGCTGTAAGTTTTTAGTGATCTCATTATTGTAAAATAGTCCAAATACAACAGTATACTAACATTATGTAAGCACCACTCTGTTATTCTTGTCTAGACTGTAGGAATTAAAACGGAACTGAAACCCCACTGATTTACCTTCTTTCCAAAACAGTTAAATTCAAGTTCAAATGCAGTGAGTGAAAACTGTGAAGCCCTGTACACACGATCGGTTTGTCTGATGAAAACGGACCGATGGACCGCTTTCATCGGACAAACCGATCGTGTGTGGGCCACATTGGTTTATTTTCCATCGGTGAAAAAAAATAGAACATGTTTAAAAAATTTCCTATGGATAAAAAAAACGATAGAAATAACGATTGTCTGTGTGGAAGTCCATCGGTCAAAAATCCACGCATGCACAGAATCAAGTCAACGCATGCTTGGAAGCATTGAACTTCATTTTTCTCAGCACCTCATAGTGTTTTACGTCACCGCGCTTGGACACGGTCGGATTTTTGACCGATGGTGTGTAGGCAAGACTGATGAAAGTCAGCTGCATCGGATATCTGATGAAAAAAACAATCGGATTAGATTCCATCAGATATCCGATCGTGTGTACAGGGCTTGACAGATACTAATGTGGGATTAATGTGTGTTGAAGCCGAAGCAAGTGTAAATGAGCCCTTACTCTCAACTGATCTGAAGTAGAACTAAACCCTGGCTGTAAAGGAGAGGAGGGTTTAGTTCTACTTCAAAGCTGTTATGTTACCTATCAACAAACATATCCATTTCATGTAGGTATTCTGAATAATAGTTGTGTCATTTTTTGCTTTACTGTTTAGTGACCCTTTACATTGTGTTTGAAGGGAAAGGCAACAGGATCGCCAATTTTCCCCATCCCCTACAACATTTAATCATCTTTACTTCTCTACCTCAGTAGGAAAAATAGAAATACCTGACACTTCTAGTTATAAAAGGGGCTTGCGCCTTGCTCCATTCTCCTATTTGACAGCTATGTGATATTGGGGTGGCAATACAGGGGCTGATCTACTAAAGGCTGTTCACTTTGCAGAGGAAGTTGCACTTTAAAGGGGAAATTGCCCCGGAGCTTAGTAAATGTAGTGAATGTGGTGAAGAATATCTAATACCATGCAAAGAAAATACAAAATGCAGTTTTGCTTGTGCATGATTGGATGATGAAAGTCAGCAGAGCTTAAAGCGGTTGTATACCCGCTGTCATTTTTTATTTATTTTTTAACCTGAAAAGCAAAAGCCATAATCAGCTAGTATGCACCGCATACTAGCTGATTATGAAATACTTACCTTGGAATGAGGTGAGAGGAACTTACCTTGTCCACGCCGAGGGAGATGTCATCTTTCCTCGGCGTGTCTTCCGGGTATCGCCGCTCCAGCGCTGTGATTGGCTGGAGCGGCGATGTCGTCAGTCCCACGCATGCGCACAGGAGACTTCACGCCGGCAAGGTCCGGCGGCTGCCGGGCCTTTAGTCGAGCATCCCCGCTGCTAGAAATGGCACATTGCAGGGGGAATATCTCCTAAACCTAAACCGCACAGGTTTAGGAGATATTCTTTATACCTACAGGTAAGCCTTATTATAGGCTTACCTGTAGGTAAAAGTAAAGAAAACGTTATACAACCGCTTTAACTACTTCAGCCTTCCTGCCCAGGCGAAATTTCAGCTTCTGGCACTGCAACGCTTTAACTGACCATTGCACGTCGTGCGCCATGGCTCCCAAACAAAATTGGCGTCCTTTTTTTCCCACAAATAGAGCTTTCTTTTGGTGGTATTTGATCACCTCTGCGGTTTTTATTTTTTGCGCTATAAACAAAAATAGAGCGACAATTTTGAAAAAAAAATGTAATATTTTTTACTTTTTACTGTAATAAATATTCCCCAAAATATATAAAAAAAAAAAAAAATTCCTCAGTTTAGGCCGATACGTATTCTTCTACTTATTTTTGGTAAAAAAAAATGCAATAAACCTTTATCGATTGGTTTGCGCAAAATTTATAGTGTTTAAAAAATAGGGGATAGTTTTATAGCATTTTTATTATTATTTTTTTTACTAGTAATGACGGCGATTTGCGATTTTTTTTTATTGGGACTGGGACATTATGGCGGACACATCGGACACTTTTGTGACATGTTTGGGACCAATCACATTCATACAGTGAACAGTGCTATAAATATGCACTGATAACTCTATAAATGTGACTGGCAGGGAAGGGTTAACCACTAGGGGACGGGGAAGGGGTTAAATGTGTAGCCTAGTTTGTATTCTAACTGTAGGGGGAGGGGGTGACTGGGGGAGGTGACCGATTGTGTCCCTATGTACAAGGGACACAGATCGGTCTCCTCTCTCCCTAAAGGACGTGGAGCTCTGTGTTTACACACAGAGCTCCACGTCCCTGTTCAGTTACTGAGAAATCGCGGGTGCCCGGCGGCGATCGTTGCCGCCGGGCATGCGCACCGTGATCCCAGCAAAGCATATGACGTCCTGTCAGAACAATGGAGTCTTCCGCCCACCGGGAGGGCGGTGGACAAGTGGTTAAAGGGTTTGTAAAGGAAAAAATATTTTTTTTATCTTTATCTTAATAGCTTCCTTTACCTTAATGCAGTGCTGTTTTAATGTTTTTATTGTTCGTTTTTGCTCTGAAGTTGCTGTAATTCTGCTCTGATCTCCACACTTTCTGGTTGTCTGTTTCCTGATAACCATAGTAATGGGAGCTTTCTCTCTGTGGTCACTAATCAAGGAGGTGTGATTACTGTGTGTCTAAAACCCCTCAGCACCAATCAGTTTAGTTTTCCAAACCATCACTGCCCTCTATTGGCTCTGTGGCTCTGTACAGCACAGGCTGGAAACAACATGCAAAAACAGAACTAGAAACTGCAGGTACATTATATGATTGATTTTTATCTATTTTTAATACTTTTTTAAAGTAATCAGTTAACTAGTATGTCTCTATACCCTGTGTAAACCGTCATTTCAGCAAAAAAAAAATATATATTTTATTTTCAACTCCTTTAACCTCATTCACGAAACAATGTGAAAAGCTCCCTTGCAAAATGAACAGTTTATTTGCCTTTACTAAATCAAAGCCAGGGTAGCCAGCCACATTTAAGGTCCAACAGGTTGGCTTGAAGCTCATACAGGACTGTCCCTCTTTGCTGCTGGTAGCTGAACAGAACAACAGGTAAGCATGTGGTGCTGGTGCTGGGGTAAATTAAAGTCGATGTAAACCAGATTCCTGACATTTTAGCTGGGCACATATACAGTATCTGAAGTGTTTTGTTATCTCTATGTTCCATAGCTTTCTCCTGCTCAGCAGCTCTGTTATCAGTCTGATAACTTCTGACAAGTTCTCCAAGACGGCAGCCTGAAGTGTGTGTGTGTCGTGGGAGGTTGCAATTAGTAGATTAGCAGTCAGCTTGCCATCTCACAGCAGAGCTCTGCACATTCCTTCTTTTGCCAATGTGGAGTGGGGGTATGTGCCTTTCCTCCAATCAGCTGTCTTGGCTGTATGCCAATAATCCACTCCCAGTGCTGACCAGGAAGTGAAAATCTGTAACACAAAGAACACTTTTTAAAGGATATATACAGCTGAAGACAGCAGATCAAACTTATGTAGGGAGATTTGTTTCATCCCAGTGTATCATCTGAGGCTGTTCACTTCAATGGGTGTATAAGAGGGTTTACATCCACTTTAAGTTACTTTGCACTGCATGGGTAAGGTAAATCGTCTCTTTTATATAGTACAGTTTCACGTATGATGTAGACATTGAAGTGCACACAGTTAGCTAAAAATCTTCAGATCTTTTAGTGCACCATTGGGTTTTGTAAAAAAGCTCTAATATTTGACTTTAATCAAGTTCTCACAAAAAATATGACATGTGGCTACAAGCACTAAGTTTACCCAAAGCCTTGGTTTATTATATAATTACATCCGTCTGATGAGCAGCAGACCCTTCTAAGCATTTTGCCATATGTCAGCATTTTTATTTACTCTAAATATAGTTGGGTATTTGTAATTCCTGAGAAATGATTTATGTGCTATTTACTCATATCCCGTATGCTCCGAGTGTTTCAGAATCAGTTCTCATGATCCATGCCAAGAGCAGTAGCAACTACGATTTAAGCAATATGTTATACTTTGTTTTTCTAGTACTCTTTCCTATCTATAATTTTTGTTGTTATGAAGGTAGAAAAAATATGTACGCCAAAATGTGGTCACTGCAATAATACAGTTTATCTGATAAAAAAAAAATTAAACAAAAAAAGGTAAATAATATGGCTCTTTACCATAACAGCCATTTAAGTATAGATTTTAACATACCTTAGAAAATGACAGGTGGACTTCTTTCTGCAGTTATATACACTGTTAAAAAAAATTAAAGGAACACTTTGAAAACATATCAGATCTCAACAGGCAAAAATCTCATGCTGGATATCTATACTGATATGGACTGGGTAATGTGTTAGGAATGAAAGGATGCCACATTATTTGATGGAAATGAAAATGATCCACCCACAGAGGGCTGAATTCCAAGACACCCTGAAAATCAAAGTGAAAAAAATATGCAGCAAGCTAGTCCATTTTGCTAAAATTTGATTGCAAAAACTCAAAATGGTCCTCAGTAGTTACTATGGCCCCCAAGTGTTTGTATGCATGCCTGACAACATCAGGGCGCATGCTCCTAATGAGACGACGGATGGTGTCCTGGGGTATTTCCTCCCAGATCTGGACCAGAGCATCACTGAGCTCCTGAACAGACTGAGATGCAACCTCGCAGCACCAGATGGACTGAAACATAATGTCCCAGAGGTGTTTTTTTGGAATTAGGTCAGGTCAGAGTGGGGGCCATTCAATGGTATCAATTTCTTTATTCTCCAGGAACTGGCTGCATGCTCTCGCCACACGAGGAACAAAAATTGTCTCTGGACAGCCGCCCTCTGAACAAATTGGAGCCTTTATTAAAAGATTGACAACACTACAAGTCACAGCAAAATTAAATAAAAACCCGACCCTGACGTGTTTCACACTGAAACTAGTGCTTAGTCATAGCTCATAGCTATGACTAAGCACTAGTTTCAGTGCAAAACACATCAGTAGTCAGGTTTTTATTTCATTTAGCTGTGACTTGTAGTGTTGTCAATCTTTTAATAAAGGCTCCAATTTGTTCAGAGTGCGGCTGTCCAGAGACAATTTTTGTTCCTGCTTTGCCAAGTGCATTGCCTGCACCTGAGTTATCTGCAGCAGAGGATATTCATCTGGATTCCCACCTGGAGCAGCTATTCCCTGTTCTCTCGCCACAAGAGGCCGGGCATTGTCGTGCACCAGGAGGAACCCAGGACCCACTGCACCAGTGTAGGGTCTGGACAATGGGTCCAAGGATTTTCATCCCGATACCTAATGGCAGTCAGGGTCCCATGGCAGCCATGAATAAGCACTGATCCAGTGTGAAACGCGTCGGCTGTTCCTTGTTTCCACTGCTGTGACCCTATTTTTGTACATGCTGTCTATTGAATAAAAGACCACCCATCAGGTTTTGGAGTGCGGCTATCCATTTTTCTTTGTCTTCAGGGTCCCATTGTGTAGCCTGTAGAGGTCTGTGCGTCCCTCCATGGATATGCCTCCCCAGACCATCACTGACCCACCCCCAAACCGGTCATGCTGAACGATGGTACAGGCAGCATAAACTTCTCTACAGCTTCTCCAGACCCTTTCACGTCTGTCACATATGCTTAGGGTGAACCTGCTCTCATCTGTGAAAAGCATGGGGCACCAGTGGCGGACCTGCTAATTCTGGTGTTCAATGTCAATCGAGCACCAGTGTCCGACAGAAAGCACAGAGCACACAAGAGGACGTTGGGCCCTCAGGCCACCCCCATGTAGTCTGTTTCTGATTGTTTGGTCAGAGACATTCACACCAGTGGCCTGCTGGAGGTCATTTTGTAGGGCTCTGGCAGTGCTCATCCTGTTCCTCCTTGCACAAATGAGCAGTTACCGGTCCTGCTGATGGGTTAAGGACCTTCTACGGCTCGGTCCAGCTCTCCTTGAGTAACTGCCTGTCTCCTGGAATCTCCTCCATGCTCTTGAGACACGACAAACCTTCTGGCAATGACACATATTGATGGGCCATCCAGTAGTGACACTGACCCTAGCCAAATGCAAAACCAGTGAAAAACAGTCAGAAAAATCTGTGTTCCTTTAATTTTTTTTGAGCAGTGTATTCACAGAAAATCACAAAACATACATTTTTAAATGCAACTAGCCCAAGTTCCTAAATCTAACTTGGTATCAGCTCATGTTGTTTCATGTACACAGAGCTCAGACTGGGAGAGGGAGGAGCTGTACCGACCAAGCTTCGCTGCAAGCAGAAATGCTGATAAAGAACATGCTGACAGGAAGAGAGTGGAAAGAGATGGCCTAATTTGTTGGCGCCACACCTCCCTGAATGGGCCACTGGCGATACTGGGAAGGTGCTGGAGGCGATCTCTACCTGAGAAAGCACACTAAAATTGAGGGGGTAAAGGTGGACATCTCGCTTATCAGGCAGAAATTAGAAAAAAGCTAGGGGCAGGGTCAAGGAAGCCGAGCACGTGGAGGACAAGATCCCACCATTGCAAGTCTCCACCGAATGCTTAACTTCCCATTGCAGAAGCAGGACGGTATATAGAGAATCAGCTCCAGAGGTGTCACCTCTGGTTTGTGGGCTTTCCTGAGGGTGTGGAGGGCTCTGATTCCCCCTCCTTTTTGGAAATCCTGCTTATCAACACCATTGGCAGGGAATCTTTTTCTACTACGTTCGTAGTGGAGCGATACCCTGGATGTCTTCATCTTGATACGATTCCAGCAACCCGTGAGTTGGTCTTACGCCTTCGACTCCATATCAATTTACCATGTGCCATTTCATAATACATGGTGGAAGCAATTAAGCATTTCCCCCCCTCTTTGTATATGTGCTGATATGCAGTCCCCTATTTCCCCTTATCTGCACATGTTAGGTAGGGATGAGCCGAACACCCCACCGTTTGGTTCGCACCAGAACTTTCGAACGGACCGACTGTTCGAGCGAACATTTAGAACCCCATTGACGTCTATGGGACTCGAACGTTCAAATTCAAAAGTGCTCATTTTAAAGCCTAATATGCAAGTTATTGTGCACATTGCAGAGGACACAGGCAGTACACACACCACGTAGCTTTAGGTGCACACTGCAAAGGACACAGGCAGTACACACCACGTAGCTTTAGGTGCACACTGAAGAGGACACAGGCAGTACACACCATGTAGCTTTAGGTGCACACTGCAGAGGACACAAGCAGTACACACCACGTAGCTTTAGGTGCACACTGCAGAGGACACAGGCAGTACACACCACATAGCTTTAGGTGCACACTGCAGAGGACACGGGCAGTGCACACCACGTAGCTTTAGGTGTACACTGCAGAAAACACGGGCAGTACACACACAACGTAGCTTTAGGTGCACACTGTGC
Organism: Rana kukunoris; assembly: GCA_029574335.1. NCBI lineage: Eukaryota > Metazoa > Chordata > Amphibia > Anura > Ranidae > Rana > Rana kukunoris. Next base: position 279,685,349 of record CM056049.1, on the reverse strand, counting down.
AAAGGACACAGGCAGTACACATCACCTAGCTTTTAGGTGCACACTGCAGAGGACACGGGCAGTACACACACCACGTAGCTTTAGGTGCACACTGCAGAGGACACAGGCAGTACATACCATGTAGCTTTAGGTGCACACTGCAGAGGACACAGGCATTGTGCAGCTAGCACAATCACCTGCCTGCCAGTAAATTAGGAAGTGCAGATCTAGCTAAACTATACAGTGTATAAATATATATACAACACCTGGGATGCATATATATCCTCTACACACTGTAACTTTAACTGACTAGCCTGCCTGCCTGCCTGCCTGCTCTATCTACCTACTAAAAATGACACTCTCTCTCTCTGTCTTCTCTCTTTTAACCACCGCAACACACTACACAAGGCCGACCTGCAGGTGGCCTTTTATAGTGTGGGGCGTGTACTAAACCCCCTGAGCCAATTATGGCTCTCCGTTTTTTGCAAGCTGTGATTGGCCAAGCATGCGCGTCATAGTGCATGCTTGGCTAATCATCAGCCAGCAATGCACTGCGATGCCACAGTGAATTATGGGTCGTGAAACGCAACTCGAATTTGGCGCGAACCCCCCAAAAGTTCGTAATTCGACGAACGATTGAACATACAATGTTTGAGTCCAACATGAGTTTGACTCGAATACGAAACTCATACCTAATGTTAGGTAATCTCAAGTATCTCTACAGTGACTATTCAGTGACTGTCAGAGCAATCTTCCCTTCTCCCTAGCCCACCACCTCACGTTTTCATTAGTTTTACGCAGGGATGTATTCTGGCCTAGGCCAACAAGGCCCAGGACTAGGGCGGCACTTTGTGGGGGGCGGCCCTCTGTCCTCTTCCCATGGCGTCCCTCTCTTCTCCTCCCAGGGCGTCCCTCTCTCCCCCTCCCAGGGTTAAAAAATGTAGGGAACGGGGAAGCATAAAAGCACTCACATGTAGCCGACATCCGAAATAATTGAATCAAAAATAGAAAAATACTACATAGGGTAGTAGAGAGGCGGACTTGTTTGTATGTCCCGGGGGGGTTGTTAAGCCTGTGCTGCACACCTGTGCAGCACAGGCTTAACCCCCCCGGGACATACGAACAGCGGTCTATACCAAGACTCCTGACTTACTGGGCTGCCCTATATTGGACACTATAACCTGGTCTAGCCTATTTGATTGGATCTTACTCCTTCCTGGCTATGTTCCATGTTCACTGCTGTGATTAGTCCCGGGTCCTTTTTTGATTTCTGATTTTATTTCAGAAATACATTTGTTCATCCTTATATGATGATTCGCTGCCAACCATAGGATATATTTTTTCGTGTATTTTGGTGTACTTTGTCTGCCGCATTGAGCTCTTACAAGCCATACGGATATTTACTTCATCTTCGATATAATCGGATGGATAGCAATTCTTTTGATGTATGAAATTAGCAATTATATACTACCAGCCCTCTCTCAAACTCGCCCTGAAGAAGCCGCTAGGCGAAACGCGTAGGCGAGATGCAAGCTAATATTGCTTATATATACTCTGTATACCCTGTTTTTGTATATTTTATTCTTTGTTTTTGGATTTTATGATATATAATTAAATATTTTTTCTTAACTTTTATGTCCTTGTGATTGCCTGAAAAAGTCCGCCTCTCTACTACCCTATGTAGTATTTTTCTATTTTTGATTCCCCCTCCCAGGGTGTCCCTCTGTCCTTCTCCCAGGGTGTCCCTCTGTCCTTCTCCCAGGGTGTCCCTCTGTCCTTCTCCCAGGGCGTCCCTCTGTCCTTCTCCCAGGGCGTCCCTCTGTCCTTCTCCCAGGGCGTCCCTCTGTCCTTCTCCCAGGGCGTCCCTCTGTCCTTCTCCCAGGGCGTCCCTTTGTCCTTCTCCCAGGGCGTCCCTCTGTCCTTCTCCCAGGGCATCAATCTGTCCTTCCCCCAGGGCGTCCCTCTGTCCTTCTACCAGGGCGTCCCTCTGTCCTCTTCCCATGAATATGACAGGGATGTGGCTTTGACAGGAAGGGGTGGGTCATATTTAAATTAGAGGGTGCGCAAGTTTAGTCAGGCCTGGGGCAGCACAAAACCTAAATACACCTCTGGTTTTACGCCAATGTGGGCTCTCGAAAGTTTCCTCCCCTGAAAACTCTACTGAATCTGCAAGTTTTTTATTTTTGTTTTGTTTTTTGTTGTATACAGTACTCCAATATGCTTTGGCCATGGAACCACTGTGGGTCGGGTAGTCAAATCCATCAGTCTATATGCAGATGACATGCTACTGTATCTGGAGGATGCGGGTCCATCTCTACAAGCAGCTCTGTGCCTAATTAAAAAGTTTGGTTAATTCTCAGGCCTTCAAATAAATTGGGAGAAATCCCAGATCCTCCCTTTAGATATTGGAATTTCCAGTCTCTATTAGGCCCCCATGTCTTTGGTAAAAGCCAGCCCGATCAAATATTTAGGCATTCAGATCTTCTGCTCACTGCAATCCGGTTGAATATACAGTAGAACCTCTTCCTACACCACTTAAATCCAAAAGGCAGATCTGGTCCTGACTCCCTTTATGTGTCATGGGACACATCAATTTAATGAGAATTATTTTGGTTCCCAAACTTCCTGTTTATTTTTTGGCACACTCTCCTCTACATACCCCTTGGCATATTTAAATCAATATAGTCTATATTAAACACTTTTGTATGGGGTTCCTCCCACCACAAGTTGTCATGGCGTGTCCTGAAATATCCCACTAACTTAGGCGGTACTATCTTACCTGATCTTAATCTCTATTATATTGCTTACCAACTCTCCCATTTGTTTCAGTTCGATAAAGGAGATAGTGAGAGATGTATTGCCCTGGAGAGTTCCACTGTTCCCTATGTAGCGCTACCCCATTCAGGTGCCGCTGATTAGATTTGGGATCAGCATATTTAAGTTACCTCTGTGTGGTGTCTAGGGGTGAAGGTGGTGAGCAGAGCAGTGACTGAATGTCCAGACTGATGATTGCATTTTCCAATGCTTTATTCCTGGTCAAACACGACCAACATCAACTTGAGGTAGACAGGATAGGTTGATGAAAGAAAGATGAACCTTGCAGCATCATGCCGCATACACACGATCATTTTTTGCGATGAAAAAAAACGAAGTTTTTTAAAACGTCATTTAAATTGATCGTGTGTGGGCAAAATGTTGTTTTTTGTCTTAAAAAAAACGACCAAAAAAAATTCCAACATGCTTGAATTTTTTGTGTCGTTTTTCAAAACGTCGTTTTTTGTGTCATAAAAAGTGATGGTGTGTGGGCAAAACGATATTGAAAACAACATTTTTAAACCCGCGAATGCTCAGAAGCAAGTTATGAGACGGAGCTTCAATGGAAAAGAGTGCCGCCGAACGTGGTGTACGTCACCATGCTTTGCTAGAGCTTTGTAGAAAAACGATGGTGTGTACGCAACGTCGTTTTGGAAAATGAAGTTTGAAAAACTGCGTTTTTTTTTTTCATGATTGAAAACGTCGTTTGTTTTCATCGCAAAAAGTGATCGTGTGTAGGCGGCATTAGGCTTTGGATAAGGAAAGCAGTCCTGCCTTCAACAATTGTATCTATCACGTCGCCACTCTAGCCAGAGTGGGTAAAGTGCCCCCGGACAGACCCCTCTCACAGGCCTGGCAGCCGGAGTGTCACTTAGAGCTTCTGGGAAAGAACAAGTCTCTGCCACCGACTTGGCTCTAATTGGATTAGGTTTTAAGATGGAAACCTCTGCCACAGGCCCAATATTTGTAAAGTAGAACTGTAGAGCAAATCCTCCCAGTATGTCTTTTAGTAAAGGTCACCAGCTGACAGTCTGAATATGATCTGTCAGTTTCTGGCAACCAGATCCCTGATGGTTCGTTCAAGCCCTGTTGGATCACCTGCCTCCGGGTTCTCCTCAGACCGATCCCCCACCAAACAGCACCCAGCTTGGGATCTTCTCTAGAAGTGGGAACCCAGTAAGTCACTGGGGTCCCTGACAGCATCCGTTGCTCTGAGCCATGAGGCCCAGAGGATGGTAACATATGCTAAGAACAGAAAACGGGACCACAGGCAGCCCAGCCCGAAACACAAATTTAAACAATTAACATGGATGAGAGCAGGATAACTCTCTCACCCCCCCACTAAATTTACAATAGTGTCCATTACTGATAGTAAGGGGGCGCTACACTTATTTAGTGATATATCCTTTCCAAATCCTTCTAGTCACCCCACAAGACTATTCCCATTAGGGCGGCGGTGGATGTATGCTTTATCATCACAGCAAAATTTGTGACTTGGCTGCCAATATATCAGCCTTACACACCCATGCACCCCTTTGAAGCAATTCGTCTGAATTATTGCTGATACCTGAATCCAGGGTCTGGGTAGACAGCAGAGCCTTGACTCAGAAGGGCTGAATACAAATGCACGCCACACATTTCACATATTTATTTATAAAGAAAAATTGAAAACCATTTATTATTTTCCTTCCACTTCACAATTATGTGCTACTTTGTGTTGGTCTATCACATAAAAACCCAATAAAATACATTTATGTTTTTGGTTGTAACATGACAAAATGTGAAAAATGTGAATACTTTTCAAGGCACTGTATATCTCTCTCAGGTTCTCTCTGGAAGAAGCGTTAAATCTTCTTTTTTTTTTTTTTGATTACTGTTTTTTCACCACCTCCAATTATGCCACACATTACACTCTCAGTTTGGTGCTTCCATCCCCAGTCTTGACCGTCCATATCTGTTATATGTGTTTATAGATTCCGACTCCAAGAAACTGACAATCATATTCTATAACTGCCTTCTACTACCAGTAGACACTAAAAAAGCGTACAATGTGAAATTTAGATGGGGAGGATGTTAGAGAACTGGAGGATGATGATTGGGACCAGGTTTTGGAATCTTGTAACTGAATGCAGGACAGGGACAAGGGTGATACAGAACAGGTGCCCAGCATTCAGTGCAGTCATGGGCGGTAGGGGGTGCAGGGTAAGCTGCACCCTCTGTGGTCTCCATTTTTTCCCTGGTGACCAGTTGTTGATGCTCAGGTATCTGGTACTGTGCATGTAAAATAATAAAAAAAGGACAGGGCAGAGATACTATGCTTGTCACAAGGATTTAGATATACACTAAGCAGCTGCAGTTGAACTATTAAGTCATAGGAATAATTGCATAATAGTCCCTTCTGTTTAGCAGCATGAACAAAGCATGTAAGGCCCCGTACACACGGCCGAGGTTCTCGCTGAAAATCAGCGAGAACCTCGCTGGAATGCACATTCCAGCGAGGACCTCGGCCGTGTGTACGGTCTCAGCGAGCTTCCCGTCGGGAAGCCCGTCGAGCCGAAATAGAGAGCACGCTCTCTATTTCCTCGACGGCCCGCCTGGAAGAATGGCTGTTTGCCATTCCCGACGGGCGGGTCGCCGAATTCGACGGCCGGGAGAGAACCTCGACGGGCGGAACGATGTGTTCTGCCCGTCGAGGTTCTCTGCCGTGTGTACGGCACCTAAGACTTTCTCTCTCTCTCCACTTCTTCCTTCCAGAGTTTCAAAGCCAACAACCCTGGCTTTGGCCAATTATGGCTCTCCGTTTTTTGCGCGCTGTGATTGGCCAAGCATGCGGGTCATAGTGCATGCTTGGCCAATCATCAGTGCTTAATGCCACAGTGAATTATGGGCCGTGACGCGTCACTTGAATTTGGCGTGAATTACCAGTTTTGTTCGAATTTCGACGAACGTGTGAACAGACGATGTTCGAGTCGAACATACATTCAAATCGAACGTGGAGCTCACCCCTATTCAGCATCTCTCCAGCACACCTCAGCCACCCTTGCCATTGCATGCATTCAGTACTGGAGGTACCGCAACGGCATTCCCCCGCGTTCCTGTGGGTAAAAAGCCCTACTCAAGTGCATGCATTGTTTGACTGCACATATTCCCTCTTTATTTTAGTGCATTGTGTTGCTTACATGTCAAATAAGATAGAAAGGGTATGCAACATTCATTACATCAATAAATAAACAATACATTTTTAAAGTCCACCTGTCATGTCAAGGAATTATGTAGGCTGCCACTGTTGTCCTCCTTCTAAAAATGCTAGTTGCCCGATTGCTTCAATAATTTTGAGTTGCAGAATGTCAGCAATCCTGCAGTTATTAAAAGTTGTAGAAACATCAATAAGTATTGAAACCATTGAAATAAAAGACAGGCAACTGGTATTTTCAGAAGTAAAAGTGTTGGCAAATCCCCTTCTGCTAAAAACTCTACCTCCTGGCATTTTTTTCTATTTGGGGACTTTAGTTCTATTTTTGTAGGCAAACTTATTTAATTAATTTTTTTACTTTAAGACAGAAGAGGTAATGGTTACAAGCCCTGGGGCATCTTTTTTGCTCTGTGTACTCTGCTGAGAACATTTCTCCTTATTTTCTGTCCTAAAGCTGTAACATAAAATTTGAAGAAACCTCTCCAAGTAAAGAAAAATCCCTTTATAAACAGTTGTCATTAAAACAGGTAAGCCCATTGAAAGAGTTCTCTTCACTACCTGTGACAAACGAAAATGTTTGGATTTCCTATAACTCTTACAAAAAGGTGAATCTCTTCCGTGGAAACAGAAACATAAAAACCTTACAGGGGTTGTAAATATCCCTTACTCTGACCTAACTGCAAGAAGAAAAAAAAAACAACAAAGGTTCGGCTTTAGGGCTGATGTAGATCTGAAAAAGAATTGACAAACACACAGACGTGACAAATGTGACTAAGAAATGTCTGCAAAAACCACAAACACATTATGTGGTCAGAAAAAGAATAAACGTCCTCTGTCTATATAGTCAGCACAGACTGAAATGCTAAGAGGGGAAAAATCATACCACAGGAGAGAACAGTGGAACAAACTATTGTTAAATGTGACATTAAAAATTACATATATGACTTGGACAGACAAAGTAAATATTACCTGACTTGGTCGGGCAGAACAGCCTCATTTAAAATGCTAGTACTGCCAAAAAAATGTATATTGTTAGAGCCCTACCGATTTGTCTGCCTTCTTCTTTGAGTCACTAAAGAAAATGATCTGTCAATTCATATGGCAAGGTAAAAGCTCAGATGCCCCTATTTCACCCTATTTTTTACAAAAAACAGCAGGCGGAATGATCTTTCCCGATCTGAACGACTACTATTCGGCTGTCATATAAGATCAAAACAAACATTGGTTATCCCCTTCCACTGGTAAACTTTGGAGGGAGATTGAACAACATTTTGTGCCCATTGGCGATTGGAGAACTCTTCTCCTAGCTCAATAGTTTCCCAAACATCCTGATAAATTAAAACATTTTACAATTAAAGCGTCCTTAATGGCCTGGCACTACCTCCTAGCCTCAACTGTTACATCAACACCCCTAATTAAAATTCCAATTTCCTTGAAAATATTTTAATTCTTGTTGCTGCAATTGTCCCTTAAACATTGGCATCTAGCGAGCTCCACCCGGGTTTCAGACTTGACTGTTAATAATTTTCTTCTTTACTTCGACACCCTCCAAAAAAGGTTTCATGCTTTTATGCTTGTGCTAAAATTGAGTTCTACCTGTGTTGTAACTTGTAACCCTTAACTGACTGTCTCTGTACCAAAGCATGCTTGGTCCTACTGGTCCTCTGAAACCACCCATGTTAAAGGGATTACCCTCATGTACTCCTTTCTAAAGGCAAATTTCTTAAAAGCTTCTTCTTGGTGAAATGGGAACAAGACTTAGGTACCGGCTTTTCAGATAAACAGTGGTTGCAGGCTATTTACTACAACTCCAAAACCAGCAAATGCATTAACTATTGGGAACTATCCTAAAAAAATTCATCACAGGTTGTTTCTAACTCTGGCTTATCTGGCCAAATTCTCTGAGGTCGATGCTCCATGTTCTCTGGGAATGGCCAGATATCAAAAGCTATTGGAACAGAGTTTCATGCTTATTTCAGATACCACTGGATGCATAATATCACCGACCCCAGCCCTCCTTAGCATAGGAGTAGCCGATTTCCTGACTCGTTGCAGAGCATTGGTTATACAGCTACACTTTTCAGCCAGACTATTAATCCTTAGGAAATGGAGAGGCACCCTAGCTCCCAATGTTTAATTTGCTCCCAAACTTTAATTTGACAGTGAGCTATGAATATTGTCTATCCCTCCAATTAAACACGCTCCAACAGTTCCATGATATATAGGACACATGGATAAGCAGTCAATGCCCTACAATATAATATACACAGCTGGCCTATCTTTATACATATTGCAGCTTTAGTGCTCTATGGTTATGCACATACTGTTTCGTATATACTCAGTAAACTTGTAACCTAGATATTATTCTAATGTACTGAATGTCAACCCTGCAATTTTGGTTGGATGTATTGTTTCTACTTCCATTGTTTGCACTGTTTTGGACAAAAGCATATCTCTTCTTTGTTCTGCCGCATACTGTAGCTTGTAAAATTGCAATAAAAATCTATACTGTAAAAAAATTACATATATGACACAGTCTGTCAGTAACAATAATACAGTATTTGTTGTAACATTGTTGATCCTGTCAGTAAGGGGACATTCACATGGGCAATCAGCCCCATATACCATGAAGCTAGATCTTAAAACATCAAGCTACATCCTTTTTATTATTATTTTAATAGAGCAAGGAACAATTTACAAAGGCAGAATAAAACACTGTCTATACCATTACTGAGGAGATTGGCATGTCTTCATGACTTTATAAGAGACTGTCCTGAAACATTGGCTCAATGGTGTCATGCATTGACAATAGGTTTTCCTGAAGAAAGGGTAGTTTGCTGGTAATTACCTTTTCCCTTTACAAATAGTGGTGACATATGTCATTTAATTTCAGCACCCATAAATATATACAGTTGTGCTGAAAAGTTTGCAAACAATGGCAGAAATTGTGAAATTATGGCATTATTATTGAAAATATGACTGATCATGACAAAAAAAATGTTTCTTATTTTAGGATAGCAATCACATGAAGCCATTTATTATCACATAGTTTTTTGGATTCTTTTTAAATCATAAAGATAACTGAAATCCCCTAAATGGCCCTGATAAAAAAGTTTACATACCCTGGAATGTTTGGCCTTGGTATAGACACAGAAGGTGGCACGCACTGGGTAAAATGGCAATTAAAAGTTAATTTTCCACATTTGTGGCTTTTTAAATCACAATTAGTTTCTGTGTATAAATAGTCAATGAATTTTTTAGCTCTCACATGGATAAGTAGGCTAGACACTGAGCCATTAGGAGGTAGAAAAGAACAGTCAAAAGACCTGCGTAACAAGGTAATGAGACTTTACAAAGATGGAAGAGGATATAAAAAGATATCCAAAGCCTTGAATATGCCAGTCAGTACTGTTCAATCACTTAATAAGATGTGGAAAAGTTGGGGATCTCTTGATACCAAGCCAAGGTCAGGTAGATCAAGAAAGATTTCAGCTAAAACTGCCACAAGAACTGTTAGGATACAAAGAAAAACCCACAGGTAATCTCAGGAGAAATACAGGCTGCTCTGGAAAAATATGGTGTGGTTGTGTTTTTAGGAGCAATATAAATACAATGATATTTAAACAAAAAAAGAGCTGTATGGGTCAAGTTGCCGGAAAGAAACTTTTACTGTACAAGTTCCACAAAAAAGCCTGGTTACAATATGCCCAACAACACCTTGACATTGGCTTTTTTGTGGCATTGGTGCAGTAAAGGCTTCCTTCTGACAGCTCAACCATGCAGCTTTTTTTTGTTCAAGTATTGTTGCATTGTGCTCCTTAAAAACAACCATGCTGTCTTTTTGGAGAGCAGCCTGTTTTTCTCTTGTGGTTACCTGTGGGTTTTTCTTTGTATACTGAGCAATTTTTCCACCAGTTGTGGCTGCAATATTTCTTGGTCTACCTGACCTTGGCTTGAAATCAAAAGAGCCCCTAATTTTCTTCTTCTTAATAAGTGATTAAACAGTACTGGCTGGCATATTCAAGGCTTGGGATATCTTTTTATATCCTTTTCCATCTTTGTAAAGTCTCATTACCTTGTTACGCAGGTCTTAGGTAAGGAATGTCACAATTACTAGTTGAAGAAATATTTATGAATTTTCCAAGAACAGACAAAGGTGAACCTATATGAAGAGCTTTTACAAGTAATATCACTTAAAAAAAGATCGATAACAGCTCAGGCCAAAAGAGAAATATATAAGCTAATGCTTTAAGACTATGGAAATATATTGTCTGTACTATATCAAAGTACAGGAAAATATATCTCTGTATTGATTATATGAGGACATCTTATCTGTTTAACAGAAAAAGCATGGAAACAGATCCATAAAAGAACAATGTGCTTTACTTATTCAATATATGGAAATCTTCACCACATGGCAATTATTTGTTTTACTTCCTTTCTTTTAGGCTCCTAGGAACTTCACTGCCCAGGATATCTAGTGTTGCCCTGCTGTGATCCACTGCTCAGGTACAACAACTTGAGGTCTATTGCCACCATCTTCATCTATGATGTCATCAGGAGAACAGCTGCCTTTTCGGGTTTAAGCAAATGCCTCTCAATGATGCGTACAAGCTCCTCCCACCAGCCGCTGATCCTGCAGCCTCCTGGGATTATGTGACATGCATGTGCCAGAGGAAACAGCGGCACATCATTTTCACCTATGTGAGAATTGTTGGGGTGGGGATTTCTCAGGCTGGAAAAAAACAAAAACAAAATGGGTAAACAGACAATTTTTTCCCCTTTTGTGGAAGTAGAAGATGCCTAAAGCATAAATTGGTTGAAGGTACACCCTAAATAAAATTTGAACAACACCTACTGCAATAAAGTGACCTGCCAAGAGAGATTCAAAATCCAAATAAGGTATTATACTCAGCTCTCCTGTAGCTCATGTCTCCTAGCTCCCCGCCCCCCCACAGTTCCAGAGGTGCAGTTTTGATGTAAATGTCAGAAGAGCTAGCTTGCACAAACGGGATAAGTCAAGCGTACCTGCGTGCAGTTCTAGGCAGGTTCAATAAACATGAATAAAGTTTGGTTGCCGGATCTAAACACCATTTCAGTCAATGGGAGCTGAATGTTAAAAAAAACTTTTTGGACATTTTCGAAGCTAATATGCAAGGGATTGTCAAACAACTGACAAGGGGACATGTACCAAACCAAAAACATTTAAAACAAGTTACATTTGTCAGGAAGCACCTATTTTAATAATAATTAAATAACAAGCCTTGGTGATGCCCTGATCCTGCCTGTGAAGTGGTGGATCTGTGTGATGTATATAACCTACTACAGCAAAATTGATATTTACAAACTAAACAAAAATGGGGTTTAAATTGCAAGCAATTGACAGATTCAGACATTTATTTCTATTTGTATGTAGCGTCACCCCCGAAAGGGCCGCTGGATTAATATAGGATCGGCAGATTAAGTTACTTTTGCTTGGTCTAGGGGTGCACCAGAAGCCACTAAGCAATAATTGAGTGTCCACACCGTCAATAAAGATTTTCTCAATGCTTTAATTCCAGGCCAACATAGCCAAACATCAACTCGGTGAAAGGAGAATAGGTTGATGAGGAGATGGAGATTGTCGATGTCAGGCCTGGATATATGTACAGCAAAAATCAGCAACTTGAAAGATACAATTTTGCACGCGTCGCCACTTTAAATGCTAATTGGGAGGAACAGGTCTCTCTCACTGACCCGGCTCTAGGCCTCTGCCACAGGCCAATGTAGTATAAATAATTTGTCAACGTCCGAACAGAGCAAATCCTCCCAGCAGTTATCTCAGCATAGATCACCGGGTGACAGCAGAGCGTACCTATGGCCTGGGCACCCAGTAAGTCACTGTGGTCCCTTTGGTTTCGTCCCAGACCAAGTCTCAGCAGGGCCTGGAAGCTTGGCCAGGTGGGCCACGCCGGCAGGGTCCATGGATGCGCACACCCTGAAGGTGGTTGCCGCACCCTGACTCCGGGAGCCCACGCAGGAGAAGGAAAAAGAACCCCGAACACATGACCTCCATCACAGATATACCCCTCCCCAGCATGCCCAGTGGGGAAAAAAACCCTCCAATTGGCTGCTGGGGAAGACTCCATCCTCCAGAAATCCCTCTGGCTCCCACTGCCGGCCAAAGATGATACTCACACCGAGCCAGTGGACCTTTCCAGAATGACACAGGTCATTAACCTGAACAAATCATGACCGGGAGCAAGGTAACTCTCCCAGTCAACTAGTTTTTAGCGTAGTGCCCATGCTAGAAGCAAGGGGGCGCTACATGTACACAAAGTGGCCAGAGATTCCCATCTTCTATGCTGGATCCTTTCCATAGTTTAGAGTCTAATATAGATGTTAATTTGGAGACATACACACACACACACAAAGAGAAGGCAATGGATTCCTTCTAAACATACATTCCAAACCTATATCTTTGATGGGTCTGGTATGGATGTCAAGGGGGACTGCCATGCAGGAAAAAAAAATTTTTTTTTTTAGATCATGTCAATATTTGGTCAAAGACATTACCCGGTAGACCCTGCTCCCTTCCCCTCTATTAATAGTTTAAAAAGCAACCCACCATGAGAGAATTGAATAAGCTGCTACTGATGGCTTCTCTCTGTAAATGCAAATTTTCCAGGCTGTTTTTTAGACTCATTGGCATCAAAATTTTCTGTCACCGACCCAGAATAAATATATGGAAATCAGAAAACTTGAAAAATGCACCCTAAAGCAGCCCATATATGATGTGGTGTGGTGGAAGGAAAGAAAATCGCTCAATTCCCCCCATAAACACATAATTCCTCCCTTAGCACTATTTTGCTTTGCTGATGGGGGGGGGCATGGGGGGCCTTCCCAATCAGCAGAACACAATGATTAAAATTAAGGTGGCACTAATTGTGGCTTATACATGAAGAACACAATGATTACTTAGCCACTGACAGTAATTGCATGTAAAAAATCAAACTCCTGGACGATGGATCGACTTGGATACAATCAGCCTGCCCATAGATGGATCAAATCTCGGCTGGTCCTTGCTGAAACGGCCGAACTTCAATCCATGTGTGGCCGGCTTTAGGCTCCGTTCACATCTATCTTAAAAGCTTGCTATGTCCTGCCAGGTGTGCTATGGTGCCATTCATTCCTAATGGCACCCCAAATGCACCAGCCAATGCATGTGTGCTAAATTACTAAAATAGCTTCTTGCTGTGCAGTGTAGTACAATGTAAATTTAGAAAACAAGTGCCTGCACTTCTTTTGTTCGATTGTTGTGCATAGAGCAGGCCATTGATATGGATGGGCTGCCCTAAACAAAATCATGCAAAAACGTGTGCACACCATCGCAACTGCATAGGTGTAAACTCATTCAAAACAATAGGATCGGCCTGACAATTGGATAAAAAAATTGAAAAAAACTGTGCTAAACCAAAAAGAGCTGCCAGCACTCAAACAAACAAAGTAAATGGAAAGTCTAAATAATTAGTGCTTCGCTAAAATTTAGAAAAATACAATGTCAATGATAACATACGATATGTGACATAAATTACAATAATAATGACTCAATAATAAAGTCTGTGTGCAAAGACCAGATGTCACAAATAATGTGATACTGGAAAAATGGGACACTAAGCCCTGGTTCACACTGGGCTGCGGGAGTGAAGCCGTGCGAGTTGAGCTGAACTCGCACAATTTCACTCCCGCTGACAGTCCCGACTTCGGCCGCGATTTAAGAGACATCTGTGCAGGTTTCTGCACAGATGTCAATGTAAATCGCGGCCCCAAATCACAAAAAGTAGTACAGGAACTACTTTTTTAAATCGGTGCAGCGCCGCAGATGCGGCGTCGCACCGATTAGGACAGTGTCTTTGCAGACAATTGCCGGCAAATGCCGCCAATTTGAGATGCGATTTCACATGTGAAATCGCATCTCAAATCGAACAAAATCGTACCCAGTATAAACCTGGGCTTAATGTGAAATAGTCTGTAAACAAACAAGTATATGACTTTCCAATCGCTGGCATGGACTGATGCATATCTGGTTGTCTGCAGGGATCATAAAGGCATCAAATATAAATGATAGGGTACTCCTACCATGTGTTGTGGACTCTAACTGCTTTGCAACAGTGAGTCTAAAACGCTTAGTGGCCTCTTAAGGACCAAGGTCGCTGCAACAAGGACTCCCCGGATGTTGATGCATTTCTCGATCCTTCAGGTGAGATAAAAAACAGGAACAGCAAGAACGACAGGAACCAAACAAATGGGCCGTCAGATGCAGGAAAAGAGGGAACAAATAGTTCCAGCAAACTCGGAAAAGAAAAATAGAGAGAGTGCTCCAAATGGTGCAGGTCAAAAAAAAAAAACATGACAGGTTATATTATATATATATAAAAAAATGACAAAATATTGAAATAAAAAAGGTGATCACATGAATAAAATCAGTATGGGGTGCTGTAATGCGGAACCCGACGCGTTTTGGCTCAAGCAGCCATCAACAGGGGCATATCACTGCACCCCCATACTGGCTTTTATACAATAAATGCCAATCAGACACCCCCCCCAAAGGGCGGTGTCAAAACAGGATGTGATATGAGGCACTTCCTTAATTAATAAACACATGTAATTAAGTTAAAAATATGCATATCATTCACATTAATATAGAGAATTCAAACCCAAATATTCTCAAAGGCATATACAGTCTATTATTCTCATAATATCAGGCTTATGGTACCGTATCCAAAATACAAATGTGTTATCAGGGCTAGGGATGAGCTTCGCGTTCGATGCGAACACATGTTCGCATCGAACATCGGCCGTTCGATTGTTCGTCGAAAACGAACAAATCGGGTCGTTCGCGCCAAATTCGAATGGCGCGCAACGGCCCATAATTCACTGTGGCGTTGCGCGCTGATGATTGGCCAAGCATGCACCATGACCCCGCATGCTTGGCCAATCACAGCGCCCAAAAAACGAAGAGACCTAATTGGCCAAAGCCTGGGTGCTTTGGCCAATTAGGGCTCAGGGCTTTAGCACACGCCCCACACTATAAAAGGCCGCCTCCCGGGCGGCCTCGTGTAGTGTGTTCCGGCTTGCTTTCAGAGAGAGAAGTCAGACAGACAGAGAGAGAGATAGATAGAGACACAGGGGTAGATTCACATAGATCAGCGGATCTTTTGATCCGCGTGATCTATCTTTTTTATGATCCGCCTGCGCCAGTTTTTGAGGCAAGTGCTGTATTCAGAAAGCACTTGGCTCGTAAGTTGCCCTGGCGGATCGTAAATCCCCCGGCGGAATGCAAATTCCGCGGCTAGGGGGAGTTTACTATTTAAATCATGCGCGTCCCCGCGCCGATCGTACTGCGCATGCGCCGCCGGCTAAATTTCCCAGCGTGCATTGCTTCAAATGACGTCGCAAGGACGTCATTGTTTTCGACGTTAACGCAATTAACGTATGGCCGTATTCCCGAACGACTTACGTAAATGACGTAAAAAATTCAAAACTCGACGCGGGAACGACGGCCATACTTAACATAGGATACGCCGCACTTACCCCGCATATAGCAGAGGTAACTATCCGCCGGAAAAAGCCGAACGCAAACGACGTAAAAAAAAAACGACGGCCGGGCGTTCGTTTCTGAATCGGCGGTTCTCCTCATTTGCATATTCGTCGCGTATACTAACAGAAGCGCCACCTAGCGGACGGCGGGAGATTGCAGCCTAAGATCCGACAGTGTAACTCACTTACACCAGTCGGCTCTAAGGGAGATCTATGCGGAACCTGATTCGAGGAATCAGCCGCATAGATCCGAGCGTCGGATCTCACAGATACGACGGTGTATCAGTAGATACACCGTCGTATCTCTATGTGAATCTACCCCACAGTGTCTTTTCAGATAGATAGATAGATAGATAGATAGATAGATAGATAGATAGATAGATCAGGGAGGCTACTAGTTAGTATAGTTAAATGTACAGTTTGTAGAGAATATATTGACATCCCTAGGAGTTGTCAATATATTTATAAACTGTATAGCTTAGCTAGTTCTGCGATTAGTATCTGTCAGTCAGGAGATTGTGCTTGATGCTCTAATGTGTTAGTGTACACGTGTTAGTTAATTGCACATAGACGCATTAACTGTTACTGCACGTGTGCTATTTATTTGCACAGAAAGGCAGTTGCTGTTAATGCAAGTGGGCTATTGAATTGCACAGAAACGCAGTGTGCGTGTGCTGTTTAATTCCACCTGAGCGCATTTGGGGTCACCGTACGTGTGCTGTGACATACCACCTGAGCGCATTTGGGGTCACCGTACGTGTGCTGTGACATACCACCTGAGCGCATTTGGGGTCACCGTAAGTGTGCTGTGACATACCACCTGAGCGCATTTGGGGTGACCGTACGTCTGCTGTGACATACCACCTGAGCGCATTTGGGGTCACCGTAAGTGTGCTGTGACATACCACCTGAGCGCATTTGGGGTCACCGTACGTGTGCTGTGACATACCACCTGAGCGCATTTGGGGTCACCGTAAGTGTGCTGTGACATACCACCTGAGCGCATTTGGGGTCACCGTACGTGTGCTGTGACATACCACCTGAGCGCATTTGGGGTCACCGTACGTGTGCTGGTATATACCACCTGAGCGCAGTTAGTGCCACTGTACGTGTGCTCCTATATACCACCTGAGCACAGATAGTGCCACTGTACGTGTGCTCCTATATACCACCTGAGCGCAGTTAGTGCCACTGTACGTGTGCTGGTATATACCACCTGAGCACAGATAGTGCCACTGTACGTGTGCTCCTATATACCACCTGAGCACAGATAGTGCCACTGTACGTGTGCTGGTATACACCACCTGAGCACAGATAGTGCCACTGTACGTGTGCTGCTATATACCACCTGAGCACAGATAGTGCCACTGTACGTGTGCTCCTATATACCACCTGAGCACAGTTAGTGTGCTGCTATATACCACCTGAGCACAGATAGTGCCACTGTACGTGTGCTCCTATATACCACCTGAGCACAGATAGTGCCACTGTACGTGTGCTCCTATATACCACCTGAGCACAGATAGTGCCACTGTACGTGTGCTCCTATATACCACCTGAGCACAGTTAGTGCACACTGTACGTGTGTACGTGTGCTCCTATATACCACCTGAGCACAGTTAGTGCCACTGTACGTGTGCTGCTATATACCACCTGAGCACAGATAGTGCCACTGTACGTGTGCTGCTATATACCACCTGAGCACAGATAGTGCCACTGTACGTGTGCTCCTATATACCACCTGAGCACAGATAGTGCCACTGTACGTGTGAATAAGAGGGACAGTCTCACTGATGCATGCACTGTCACTGCTCACCATCCTCGTGGCCTCCTCAAATGGTGACAGGACAGTGCATGCATCCCTGATCAAGGCCCACTGAGGAGGAGGAGGAGGGCGACGAGGCACAGGCACATCTCCAAAGAGGCAGGATGCCCTCCAGGGTTCAGCTTATGGTCACACCCACTGCATTACAGCGCACATCTACGGTGCTTGTGCATGGCGCTGCTGTGTCTGACCGGTACAGCAAAAGTTCTTTGGTGTGGGCCTTTTTTGAAACATGTCCACAAGATCGTACCTTTGCTATTTGCAACTTATGTCGCAAGCGTATCTCGCGTGGCCAAAACATCAACCGCCTGGGTACCACATGCTTGTCCAGACATATGTCGACCTGCCATGCAGCTCGTTGGCAAGCACACCAGAAAGACCCACACCAAAGACAAAAGCGTACCCCCCCTTGCCCTTCTGGGACCTCCAACCCCAGTAGACCCCCAGTCCCTTCTGAAGCCTGCAGTGAAGGTGTAGAAATAGGTGTGTCACAAGCTAGTAGTAGCGGTCAATCTACTGATAGTACCAGGCAAATTTCCCTGCCCCAGCTGCTGCAGCGCCGAAAGAAGTACAATCCCAGCCATCCACATGCCCAGCAGTTGAATGCTAGCTTAGCGAAATTGCTAGCACTTCAACTGCTACCTTTTCAGTTGGTAGATTCTGCCCCCTTCCGTGAGTTTGTGCAATGTGCAGTACCTCAGTGGCAAGTACCAAAACGCCACTTTTTCTCACGGAAGGCTATTCCAGCTCTCTACCAGCATGTGGAAGGCAATGTCCATGCCTCGCTGGACAGGGCGGTCAGTGATAAGGTGCATATTACCGCTGACTCATGGTCCAGCAGGCATGGACAGGGACGTTACCTGTCTTTTACGGCGCATTGGGTGACTCTGCTGGCAGCTGGGAAGGACGCAGGGCAAGGTCCAGTAGTTTTGGAGGTTGTTCCGCCACCACGCATCCAAAAAAATACTACTGCTTGTGACACACCTCTTTCCTCCACCCCCTCCTCTTCTTCTTCCTCTGTGGCCTCTTCCTGTGGGGATGTTTTCTCCGAACCAGCCGTGCTCCGTAGGCGTACGAGGGGATACGCAGGAATGCAGGCCAAGAGATGCCATGCAGTGCTAGAGCTGGTGTGCTTGGGAGACAGGAGCCACACTGGGGAAGAGGTTTTGTCAGCTCTGCAGGGTCAGGCTGAGAGGTGATTGACGCCACGCCAGCTGAAGCCTGGAATGGTGGTCAGCGATAATGGCACGTGGGTGAGTTTTCCCTGTCGCAGGGCAGAGAGCCCTGCAACAGGGGAAACTCACCCACGTGCCCTGTTTTGCGCATGTCCTCAATTTGGTGGTGCAGCAGTTCTTGGGCAGGTACCCGGGCTTGCAGGATGTCCTGAAGCAGGCCAGGAAAGTCTGTGTGCATTTCCGGAGGTCATATAATGCCACTGCTCGGCTGACTGACCTCCAAAGGGAATACAACCTGCCCAAAACCGCCTAATTTTTGACATGCCCACCAGATGGAACTCAACGTTGGCCATGCTACAGCGGCTGCACACGCAGCAGCGGGCCATCAATGAGTACCTGTGCCAATATGGCAGCAGAACTGGGTCAGGGCAGCTAGGTTTTTTTTCCCCACGCCAGTGGGCCTTGATCAGGGATGCATGCACTGTCCTGTCACCATTTGAGGAGGCCACGAGGATGGTGAGCAGTGACAGTGCATGCATCAGTGAGACTGTCCCTCTTATTCACATGTTGGAGCACACGCTACGTGGAATAATGGACAGGGCCCTTGAGGCAGAACAGAGGAAGGAAGAGGAGGACTTCCTTACCTCTCAAGGCCCCCTTTACCCAGACAGTGGTCCTGCTTGCCCACCTAGGACACAGGAAGAGGATGAGGAGGAAGAGGAGGAGGAGGATTGTATCAGCAGCATGGAGGTGGAGCCTAGCACTCAGCAACAGCAGTCTTCAAGGGATCATTTACAGTCCCAAGGAGCACGTGGAGTTTTACGTGGCTGGGATGAGGTGCCTGTGGATCCTGTCGTCCTCAGTGACCCAGAGGACTGTGACCCGAATGCCTCAGCAAACCTACGCTGCATGGCCTCCCTGATTCTGCAAAGCCTGCGTAAGGATCCTCGTGTACGTGCTATTAAGGAGAGGGATCATTACTGGCTGGCGACTCTCCTTGATCCACGTTACAAGAGTAAGGTTGCGGACCTTATGTTGCCATCGCAGAGGGAGCAGATGAAACTTCTGCGGGAGGCCTTGCAGAAGGGTCTGTGCAATGCGCGATCCCGCGGCGAACGTACTGCGCATGCGTCGACTGTCAATGCATCCCAGTGCGCATGCTCCAAATTCTGTCAGTGAACGTCAATGACGTCAAATCCCCATTCATGGACGTTTTACGCAAGCGACGCAAATTTGTTTTTTTTCGACGAGATGACGACGGCTATACTTAACATAGGATACTCCACTAGTGCTTTATCTTTACGCCGCGTATCTCTTACGGAAACGTCGGAAAGTCACTGCGTCGTGCCCGAATACGATCGTGAATTGCCGATTCCCGCTGATTAACATATTTTTTCGGCGTTAATCAGCGGAAACGCCCCCAGCGCCATTTTTAAATTAAAGTTGCGATGCGATGGCGAAATTCAATTACGCCGCTCGCATCAGAACTCCAACCCGGCGTTTCTTGTTTTCTGGTTACAGAAAACAAAAACGCCGGCTTAAAGTGACAGTTAGGCTGGAGTATCACTGATACTCCAGCCTAACTCTACCTGAATCTGGCCCAATATTTTTTACTTTTTGCTATAATAAATATCCCCCAAAAAAATATAAAAAAATATGTTTTTCCTCAGTTTAGGCCGATACGTATTCTTCTACCTATTTTTGGTTAAAAAAAATCACAATAAGCATTTATCGATTGGTTTGCGCAAAATGTATAGCGTTTACAAAATAGGGGATAGTTTTATTGCATTTTTATTTTTTTTATTTTTTTTACTACTAATGTCGGTGATCAGCGATTTTTTTCATGACTGTGACATTATGGCGGACTCTTCGGACAATTTTGACACATTTTTGGGACCATTGTCATTACTGTGAAAATGACAATTGCAGTTTGCAGAGTTAACCAAAAGGGGGCACTGAAGGGGTTAAGTGTGACCTCATTTGTGTTACTAACTGTAGGGGGGTGTGGCTGTAGGTGTGACGTCATTGATTGTGTTTCCCTATAAAAGGGAACACACGATGAATCCCGGCGCCACAGTGAAGAACGGGGAAGCTGTGTTTACACACAGCTCTCCCCGTTCTTTAGATCCTGGGACTGATCGCAGGACTCCAGTGGCGATCGCGGTCCATGGGTCCCGTGGTCACGGTCACGGAGCTTCGGACCGGGTCGTGGGCGCGCGCCCGCGAACCACAGCTGGGCACTTAAAGAGGACGTACCTGTACCTGCTTATTAAATTAAATTAATTATTAATTAAAAAATAAAAATACATAAAGTGCTTATCCAATATATCCTTATAGTGAGGTCCACATAGGACTTGGTATTGGTGTGTGAATCAAACCATGTATTGAACCAAAAGACTTGTAAACAAAGTGACCATAGTAGTGGTTCAGGAAAAAAAATTAATTAATAATACAAATAATAAATATGATAAATAAATTATAAATAAATGAACAGTTAAAGTGCTCTGTGCCGTGAAAATCAACTGCTACTATTTTTTACAGTCCATGCAAAAAAAAAAAAGGTGCTTTGTGCTTCATATAGTATATTGCAGATGACCGGTTTCGTCTAGTGACATCATCTGGACACGCTCCAGATGATGTCATTAGACGAAACCGGTCGAGCAGCACAGCATCCAGACGCAAAACACTCGTGAGATATTACATACGCTTGATTTTAATCTTTTTAATGTGAGTACCTGACCTTTTATGTAAAATACATTTTTATCAACAATACTACACTATGTGGGCATTCTCTCTCTTCTGAGCTATATGTCAGACTGAAGGGGTCCAAACAAGTGGATACTTGCCAGAGAGCAACACAGGGCTAATACTGTGAAGGCTTCTTACCCTTAATTGGGTACCTGGATCTGGTGAGTGAGGGACCCAATAGAGGATGAAAAGAGGGATCACAGAGTGAACACTGTCATCTGCAATATACTATATGAAGCACAAAGCACCTTTTTTTGCATGGACTGTAAAAAATAGTAGCAGTTGATTTTCACGGCACAGAGCACTTTAACTGTTCATTTATTTATTATTTATTTATCATATTTATTATTTTTATTATTAATTAATTTTTTTCCTGAACCACTACTATGGTCACTTTGTTTACAAGTCTTTTGGTTCAATACATGGTTTGATTCACACACCAATACCAAGTCCTATGTGGACCTCACTATAAGGATATATTGGATAAGCACTTTATGTATTTTTATTTTTTAATTTTATTTACACATTGTTATTCATTAATTGAGAGGCGCCATCACCTACTATCTCATCCCCATTCACTGTACCTGCTTATGCCCAGCCGTGCCATTCTGGCAACGTAAATGTGCAGGAGGCGGTCCTTAAGTGGTTAAACGTATCTTGCCTCCCCACTTTGGGCTTATCTTCCAAAAGGGAGGATCTACTGACAGCAGATACTGCACTGATGGCATCATCCAATGCAGTAGGCCGATATCCCCTATCTAGAAATCTCTGTTTTAGAATACTGCATTAAAAATGGAAATCTCTTTCATTAGTGCATTTCTCCTGAGGCAGAGAAATTGACCTTGAGGAACAGATTCCAACGACTGGCGATGATGGCAGCTATCGACCGGAATAAAACCATTCTGGTCGGTAGGTTTGAAATATGTTTTAAATTCAAACTGTTCGCCAGTGGTTTATCTCTAAATCCAAGAAATGTATGGACATGTTCAGGCAAGCCATAAAGGAATCTAGCGACTCCCTATCACCTTTCCAGAGGAAGAGGATGTTGTCTATGTAACGTGCCCATAGGACCAATTCAGGTCTCTTCAGGGCATAGACGACATCCTCTTCCCACTGGGCCATGAACAAATTCACAAGGATGAGGGCATATTTTTCCCCCATGGCCACGTCTTTAATTTGGGAGAAAAAAGTTCCCTGAAACCAGAAGTAGTTTTTTTTATCTCAATAGTTTGTCATTTTTTTAGACTGTTAGAATCAGCCACACCTAGGCTCAGCCATTAGATGGCGATGTAAGGTTGCTCCTCCCTGCCCCGACACATCACTATTCTGATTGCCTCCCTGCTGCCAGTTGTGCCTGATACCTGTCCTGAAGCTTCCTGTACCCCAATGCCTTGCTCCTGCCTCCCTCTGGCTTGCTCCTGCTCGAGTACCCAGTCATGATCCCCCCTTCCTTGCTTCCTTGTATTTCCTGTACCCTTGCCCCTTGTATTGTATATACAGTAGGAAAGTGCTAGAGTTAGAGCTTGATCTGGGGTCAGGTAGTGGCTAGTGTAGCAGTGGGTGTGACCACCTGTGCTTTAGTTCTTGGATGCCTCCCATATTTCTAGGGAGAATGTTCTGAAAGAGGGGCAGGGCTTGGAATTGGAGTGACAGGGAGCTCATGTGAGGAGCCCTGACCAATCTCCAATTGGAATCGGCAGGGGGCAGGCCTCCTTCTTAAGCTCAGGTCCAGAAGGAAGCCTCATCCTTAGGAGAAGCAGTCGGTATGCATGTCCGGGTAAATACTTCACCATGGACTCAGGGCAGGAGAAGTCCGGTGAGTGAGGCACAGTGGATATCTGGAGGAGGCATGCCAGGGGATCTGGGTGCAAGGCCAGAGGAGAGACTGTGGGGTTTTGTGGCAAATCGATGTGACGAGGAGAAGTATCGGTCTACAGGAGTTGGTGCAGGGGAGAGACTGTAAATGGTAGAACCCATCATTTATTCGCAGTATTATTGATTCAAAAATTCTTTAACAATGATGTCAAAGTGATATATTCTATGGGCGTCCCATACTCCCTTTCCCAACCAAGTTATATCCCCAAAATAAACAAAAACAAAACAAAAGCAAATGACTGTTCATTGTCTCTGATAGTGATATATGGAGGTCTGGCAGCAGGGTGACTTGGTGGATGATAGTAACTAATAACAACCATCCGCTACATTTGGAGGTCCCACCGAGATCCGCCTTCAGTTAACCTGCTGGCCGTCGCCCCTAGCAACCAGTCAGAAAAAAAAGTACAGCAGCATTTAACATGTTTTAAACAAAAACCCTACTCTGTACATCTACCCTGTCTTTTGATGGCAGTCGAGTGACGTAGCTCGGTAGGGCTTATCTCCATGTGTGTGTGTTTAGAGGGGGAGGGGAAGGTGATTCTCCATGATAAACACCCTGCCGGGTGTGTTCTTGGACAGGTTTTTAGTTTTAACACTTTAACCACTTAAGGACCGCCTCAAGCACATATACGTCGGCAGAATGCCAAGGCTGGGCAGATCCACGTACAGGTACGTCCTGTACTACTACCCAGCCGTGGGTCAAAAGTGTGTCAAAATTGTCCGAAATGTCCGCCATAATGTCACAGAAAAAAAAATCGCTGATCGCCGCCATTAGTAGTGTTGCTCACAAATATTCGTATTGCGAATATTCGGCTCGAATATGGCATATTCGAGTAGTCGCGATATATTCCGAATTTCGCGGTGAATATTCGCTATTTCGAATATTCGTATTTTTTCAATTTTTTTTTAGAACAGATCACATCCTAGCGATCCCCATCGACGTCTAAAAGCATTGCTGGTATGATTAGAGACCTTGGGCCGAGTAGCTGCAGCGATCATTTTATATTGCCGAAAAATCGCAATGCGATTATTCGGCAATAGCGATATCGCGCGATTATTTTCGAGAAATTCGCAATATTGTTTTTAGCTAAAATAACACATATATTCGATTTCAGAGTGTTACTGTCGAAATTCCGCAATCAATTTCTCATTCGCATTTTTGCGAAATTACGATAAAATATCAAGAATATTCTGAGCCAATCAGAGTGCTCCTTCCGCATTTGCCGAATATTCGCAATTATTTTGTATTGTAATATATCACGAAAATTCTGAGCCAATCAGAGTGCTCCTTCTGCATTTGCCGAATATTCGCAATTATTTTGTATTTAATATATCACGAATATTCTGAGCCAATCAGAGTGCTCCTTCCGCATTTGCCGAATATTCGCAATTATTTTGTATTTAATATATCACGAATATTCTGAGCCAATCAGAGTGCTCCTTCTGCATTTGCCGAATATTTCGCAATTATTTTGTATTATAAAATATCACGAATATTCTCAGCCAATCAGAGTGCTCCATTCCGCATTTCTCGAAATTTCATTCGCATTCGCAATTCGCATTCGCATTCGCAATAGCGAAATTTCGCAATCATTTCATTTCCAAAAAATATCACGAATATTCGTATTTAGCGAATATATCTCGAATATTCGACTATATATTCGAGATATATCGCGAAATCGAATATGGCATATTCTGCTCAACACTAGCCATTAGTAGTAAAAAAATAATAATAATAAAAATGCAATAAAACTATCCCCTATTTTGTAAACGCTATAAATTTTGCGCAAACCAACCGATAAACGCTTATTGCGTTTTTTTTTATACCAAAAATAGGTAGAAGAATACGTATCGGCCTAAACTGAGGACATTTTTTTTTTTTTTATATATTTTTGGGGGATATTTATTATAGCAAAAAGTAAAAAAACATTGCATTTTTTTCAAAATTGTCGCTCTATTTTTGTTTATAGCGCAAGAAATAAAAACCGTAGAGGTGATTAAATACCACCAAAACAAAGCTCTATTTGTGGGAAAAAAGGACGCCAATTTTGTTTAGGAGCCAAGTCGCGCGACCGCGCAAATTGTCAGTTAAAGCCACGCAGTGCCAATTTGCAAAAAGCGGCCTGGTCCTTTAGCTGCATTTTGGTCCGAGGCTTAAGTGGTTAACAAAGTTTTAACACTTTTAAAAGGCAGAGAAAGTAACCTTAAAGGGGTTGTAAAGGTAAAAGTTTTTTTTACCTTAATGCATCCTATGCATTAAGGTAAAAAAGACATCTGACATCACCGCCCGCCCGAGCCTCCGTTTTACTTACCTCACCCCTCGAAAGTCCGGTGCGCGTGCTTGTTGTCCTGTTCGGTTCCCAGCCTGCTATGGCCGCCGCTGTATCATGGGAGCGCGCTCGCAAAAGCTTTCCACCATGCTCGCTCGCTCGCATGATGGTAGAAAGCTTTTGCCAGGAGGAGCTGAGACAGCCGCCGAGGGACCCCAGAATACAGCGTTCGGGGACACTCTGTGCAAAACGAGCTGCACAGTGGAGGTAAGTATAACATGTTGGTTATCCTTAAACAAAAACATTTCTGACTTTAGTGTTCCTTTAAGCGTGTGGCAAACTCTTGGACACCAAAGTACTTCTGTGTTGATCGAATGATGTTTACTCAGGTTCTTCCCAGCACTAACCCTCCAGCCAATGGTCAGGGTTTTGAAGAAGACTTGCTCAGTATGTATGTTCCTTGCACCAATTGCAACACTATCTAAAATCATGTCCTCACGCTTTAAAGTGACTGTAAACCTCTGCAATAATAAATGAACAAAGCATCTCCCTCTATAGTGTGTAGATCAACTTTCTTTGCAATCATTCTGCAAGTCTGCTGCAAGTTCTGGATCAGTTCTATTGTGCAATAGTCATCCCACCACAGGGGGTCACCGTGGCTGAATTTTCATGCTGTAGAATTGCAGAGCTCTTGCTGTAGACTCACCACTGCAACTTTGCCCTTGCTAGAGACCTGCCACGCAAATTTTGCTACAAATTGGAAAAGTGACAACTAGAACTTGTGCTTCAGGTACTCTGCAAGGCCTTGTACACACGAGCAGACACATTTGTTCAAATCAGTCGGACAGGCCGATTTGAACAAATCTGTCTGCTGGGGACGTATTGGTTTGATCGTGTACACACAATCAAACCAAAATCCCCGCTGGTAGACGGCGCGCTGACGTGGCGGTGACGTTGACGCCGCCACGTCACCGCACCAGGAAGTAAAACACTTCCGCGCATGCGTCGAAACCATTCGGCGCGTGTGCGAGAAGACATGTCTGCTGGTTAGCGTACTAACCAGCAGACATGTCGGGCGGACGGGTTCCCAGCCGACAGATTTCAAAGCATGCTTTGAAATCTGTCGGCTGGCCAAATCCGTCGGCTCGCTCGTACACACGACTCGAATCTGTCTGCTGTGACGGTCGGGCCGACCGTTTCCAGCAGATAGATTTGATCGTGTGTACGCGGCCCAAGTGTACAACTTGCCAATGAAAATGTGCAGCAAGTTAACAAGACTTATGCTGCGTACACACGATCGATTTTCGGCATTGTAAAAAACAACGTTTTTCCAACTTCATCATTAAAACGACGTTGCCCACACATGATCGTTAAAAAAAATGCTCTAGCAAAGCGCGGTGACGTACGACGGCACTATTTAGCTGATTTTGTGTTAGTTAAAAGACGATTCACGCTTTTCTGTCTGCTTACTCCATTACGAACATTATTTTTACCAGAACGAGCGCTTCCGTCTCATAACTTGCTTCTGAGCATGCGCAGGTTTTTCACGTCATTTAAAGGGGTTGTAAAGGAATTATTATTTTTTTCATACTAAGCATCCTTTACCCGCAGACATTCCTCTTTTCACTTCCTCATTGTTCGTTTTTGCTCAGAAGTTGCTCTATTTCTTCTCTGTTCTGTTCACTTCCTGCTTGTCTGATTGTTACTCACCACCGTGAAGGGAGGCTTTACTGCGGTGGTCAGTGACGTGCTCGCCCCCTCCTGGGAACTACATCTGTGCGGCAGGACGCTCTCTACGTGTTAGGACTTCAAGGAGGAATTACTGGGCGTGCCGCTCTCTGGGAAAACGGAGGTGATATAGATGAAAGAATTTAATAGGTATTTTTTTAGAATCATTACACTATTCTGTCTGACTTCATTAATTTTAGGCCCACACAGATCATTTTTTACAACCCGAAAAACGACATTGATTAAAACGTTGTTAACCACTTCCCTGGGCTATATGTGCCAGGGTGGCAATCTCCGGCTGCCGTGTTTTCACGGCAGCCTCTTTCTGTGTTCCCAGCGCACGCTCCAGAGGCGCAGCGGGGAACTTGTGTACTGGCCGTTCTTGGACACACAATCACAGTCGCCACGAACGGCCAACAGAGTGGCCATTTGCGATGCGATCTGTGCGCGAATGAGAATGACATATGTAAACATGGATCATCTCTCATTGCCGGCTCTCACAATGAGCGTCCTGTCATAGAGAGAGCAGACCGATCTGTGTTCCTAGTACAGACAATCTCACCCCCCCAGACCCCCCCTCCCCCCACAGTTAGAACACAATGCAGGATACACATTAACCCCTTCCTCACCCCCTAGTGTTAACCCCTTCCCTGCCAGTCACATTTATACAGTAATTATGCATATTTAAGCACTGAATGCAGTTAATAGGTGCCAAAAATGTGTCAAAAGTTCCGATTTCCGCCATATGTCGCAGTCGCAATAAAAAGAATCGCCGCCATTACTAGTAAAAAAATAAATACAAAAAAATAATATTCTGTCCCTTATTTTGTAGGCGTCTTTTGCGCAAACCAGTCCTTATTGCGCAAAAATATGTAGAAGAATACGTATCGCCCTACTGATTTTTTTTTATTGGGCTATTTTTTATAGCAAGTAAAAAAATTGTATTTTTTTTCAAAATTTTCCTTTTTTTTTATAGCGCCAAAAATAAAAACCCAGAGGTGACAAATACACAAAAGAAAGCTCTACTTGTGGGGAAAAAAGGACGCCAATTTTTTTGGGAGCCATATCGCACGACCGCGCAATTGTCAGTTAAAGCGACGCAGTGCCGCAAGCTGAAATTTCACCTGGTCAGGAAGGGGGTTTACATGCCCAGTAAGGAAGTGGTTAAAAAATGCAGCATCTTCAAAAAAAATGTTGTCGTTTTTCAGAACCCGAAAAATTATGGAAGCAAACACAGGATCGTTTTAAATGAACATTTTTTAAAAACGTTGTTTTTTACATGCCGAAAAACGATCGTGTGTATGCGGCATTGCAGTTCAACACTGCCACAAGTTAACCTTGCTATCTGGGTAAGATGACCTTCTGTCAGTATCTCTACAGGTGCGACCTACCCCAATATTATATTATAAAGGCCTCTTGCACTCCTTTCTGGCATCATATATTTTTACTTCGACACTTTAACTCCAACCAAGTAATTAATTCTGCTTTCCTTGGAACTAATACTTCAATATCTCTTTATCAAGTCTCGGGCAATCAGGGCCGATCCGCACTATAGGCTCACTATGCAAGCCGCTTAGGGCCCCGCAAAGCTGGGGAGGGCCACCCAAATCACTAAAAGCTCCGTCTGGTGAGAAGTCGTTCTCGGCCCCTTACCCCACTTCTCAACTCGCTGGCTGCATGGGAGAAGAGGTAAGAAGGCAGCCCCCGCTTCTTACTTTAATGTAAGATGAGATGTAATTTTTGACAGCAGAACACTGTCGGCAATGTCACTGTCAGCAGCCCCCCCGCGCTTTAATGTGACATGTCATTTTGCTTAGGGCCCCAGGGATGTCAGGATCGGCACTGCTGGCAATTATTGATAACCGCATTGCTTCTGAGGTATCTGGCTTAAACTCAGTTTCACCACAGATAAATAAATTCCAGAGCCGTCTCCCTTGGGCTCTGCTTTACAGTGTGGAAAATAAGTATTTGAACACCCTGCTATTTTGCAAGTTCTCCCACTTGGAAATCATGGAGGGGTCTGAAATGAAAATGAAAATGAATTTTTAACTATTTATTTGTATGATACAGCTGCAAAGAAGTATTTGAACACCTGTCTATCAGCTAGAATTCTGACCCTCAAAGACCTCTTAGTCTGCCTTTAAAATGTCCACCTCCACTCCATTTATTATCCTAAATTAGATGCACCTGTTTGAGGTCATTAGCTGCATAAAGACACCTGTCCACCCCATACAATCAGTAAGAATCCAACTACTAACATGGCCAAGACCAAAGAGCTGTCCAAAGACACTAAGACAAAATTGTACACCTCCACAAGGCTGGAAAGGGCTAAGGGGAAATTGCCAAGCAGCTTGGTGAAAAAAGGTCCACTGTTGGAGCAACATTAGAAAATGGAAGAAGCTAAACATGACTGTCAATCTCCCTCGGACTGGGGCTCCTGCAAAATCTCACCTCATGGGGTCTCAATGATCCTAAGAAAGGTGAGAAATCAGCCCAGGACTACACGGGAGGAGCTGGTCAGACCTGAAAAGAGCTGGGACCCCGTTTCCAAGGTTACTGTTGGTAATACCTAAGACGTCATGGTTTGAAATCATGCATGGCACGGAGGTTCCCCTGCTTAAACCAGCACATGTCAAGGCCCGTCTTAAGTTTGCCAATGACCATTTGGATGATCCAGAGGAGTCATGGGAGAAAGTCATGTGGTCAGATGAGACCAAAATAGAACTTTTTGGTCATAATTCCACTAACCGTGTTTGGAGGAAGAAGAATGATGAGTACCATCCCAAGAACCCATCCCTACTGTGAAGCATGGGGGTGGTAGCATCATGCTTTGGGGGTGTTTTTCTGCACATGGGACAGGGCGACTGCACTGTATTAAGGAGAGGATGACCGGGCCATATATGCGAGATTTTGGGCAACACCTCCTTCCCTCAGTTAGAGCTTTGAAGATGGGTCGAGGCTGGGTCTTCCAACATGACAATGACCCGAAGCACACAGCCAGGATAACCAGGAGTGGCTCTGTAAGAAGCATATCAAGGTTCTGGCGTGGCCTAGCCAGTCTCCAGACCTAAACCAAATAGAGAATCTTTGGAGGGAGCTCAAACTCTGTGTTTCTCAGCGACAGCCCAGAAATCTGACTGATCTAGAGAAGATCTGTGTGGAGGAGTGGGCCAAAATCCCTCCTCCAGTGTGTGCAAACCTGGTGAAAAACTACAAGAAACGTTTGACCTCTGTAATTGCAAACAAAGGCTACTGTACCAAATATTAACATTGATTTTCTCAGGTGTTCAAATACTTATTTGCAGCTGTAACATACAAATAAATAGTTAAAAAAATCATACATTGTGATTTCTGTTTTTTTTTTTTGTTGATTATGTCTCTCACAGTGGACATGCACCTACGATGACAATTTCAGACCCCTCCATGATTTCCAAGTGGGAGAACTTGCAAAATGGCAGGGTGTTCAAATACTTATTTTCCGCACTGTATATGCCTACCATGTCATTGCATATATCAGAAATCTCCCTAAACATATCTTTCTACTATTACAGTTCTCATCACAACTTTGGACTGATAAGTTGCATAGGCCACCATGGCTATTATACAGAAAGAAGGAAGCGGTAAACCTAATGTACCCAAAAGATGAGGCATAATGTTAACACACATGGCATTACTGCAAGTGTGCAACAAAATAAAGCACAGGGGGAACATTTCATATAAATGGAAGTTTTTTTGTGTTAGAGAATTTTTATTTATTTTTTTAAAAACACTATACAGTAGTTCCAAGCCTTGTAAGCAGCACAGCGCACTTAAGAATCATGAGAAAATAACTGACACTGAGGAGTTGTTAATCATCTTTCATTCATTAGCCTCCAAGTGGTTCAGTGATCAGCAGCAACATAGAGTTCTGTTGTACAACTTGTGATAGTCAGGCTGGACAGTGCATAATAACTGGGTGATGACAAACACTTCCAAGCCTGAGTGCAAGCAAATGCTTATAGAGATTTACAACCACAGTTTTTTTAGCTAAATAGCTTCATTTACCTTACTGCAGTGCTGTTTTCATGTTCTCATTGTTCGTTTTTGCTTTGATGTTGCTGTAATTCTGCTCTGATCTCCACACTTCCTGGTTGTCTGTTTCCTTATAACCACAGTACTGGGAGCTTCTCACTGTGGTCACTAATCAAGGAGGTGTGATTACTGTGTGTAAACTGAAACTAGATTGGGCTGAGGGGTTTTAGACAAACCATCACTGCCCTCTAATGGCTCTCTGGCTCTGTACATCAGAGAGAAAGGAAACATCAGCAAAAACGAAACTAGAACTGTAGGTTGATTATATGATTGATTTTTATCTATGTTTAATCATTTTTAAAAGAAATCAGTTAACTATTATGTCTCTATACCTTGTAAACAGTCATTTCAGCCCATTTTTTTTTTCC
This sequence comes from Rana kukunoris, assembly GCA_029574335.1. NCBI lineage: Eukaryota > Metazoa > Chordata > Amphibia > Anura > Ranidae > Rana > Rana kukunoris. The sequence continues at coordinate 279,653,724 of CM056049.1, read as the reverse complement.
TTTAGTGAGCCTTTAATATACACTGTGTTACTAAAAGTATTGGGACACCTGCCTTTACACGCACATGAACTTTAATGGTATCCCTGTCTTAGTCCATAGGGTTCAATATTGAGTTGGCCCACCCTTTGCAACTATAACAGCTTCAACTCTTCTGGGAAGGCTGTTCACAAAGTTTAGGAGTGTATATGGGAATGTTTCACCATTGTCCCAGAAGCACATTTGTGAGGTCAGGCACTGATGTGGACGAGAAGGCCTGGCTCACAGAAGAGTTGAAGCTGTTATAGCTGCAAAGGGTGGGTCAACTTAAAATTTAACCCTACGGACTAAAGCTGACCACATATTATATAATTTTCTTGTACAACTTAGAACCATATTATATGAGATCAAACCTAAACACTTTCAATTTGAATGCAATCAGGCAAGCCCTTGCACTACATAGTTGAAGGTAAATCTAAAGAAAATTGAATAAGAAAATTGTATGGTGTATGGCAGCCCTCAAAAATTCCACTCGTCTGCCCCCCTTTTTTTGAGTGGATTTTGAGGGCGCGGGGCGAGGAAGGGCTGCCTGGCAGCGGGGAGCGAGCACCGCCGAGAGCATGAGTGGAATGTGAGTCCTTCTCCCAGCGATCATGGAGGAGAAGAGAGAGAAAGAGAGCCACACGGGTGATCAGAGCATATCGCAGGGAACACAACAATACAGTGCCTTGAGAAAGTATTCGGCCCCCTTGAACTTTGCGACCTTTTGAAACATTTCAGGCTTCAAACATAAAGATATCAAACTGTAATTATTTGTGAAGAATCAACAACAAGAAGGACACAATCATGAAGTGGAATGAAATTTATTGGATATTTCAAACTTTTTTAACAAATAAAAAACTGAAAAATTGGGCGTGCAAAATTATTCAGCCCCCTTAAGTTAATACTTTGTAGCAGCACCTTTTGCTGCGATTACAGCTGTAAGTCGCTTGGGGTATGTCTCTATCAGTTTTGCACGTCGAGAGACTGACATTTTTGCCCATTCCTTGCAAAACAGCTTGAGCTCAGTGAGGTTGGATGGAGAGCGTTTGTGAACAGCAGTTTTCAGTTCTTTCCACAGATTCTCAATTGTATTCAGGTCTGGACTTTGACTTGGCCATTCTAAGACCTGGATATGTTTATTTGTGAACCATTCCATTGTAGATTTTGCTTTATGTTTTGGATCATTGTCTTGTTGGAAGACAAATCTCCGTCCCAGTCTCAGGTCTTTTGCAGACTCCATCAGGTTTTCTTCCAGAATGGTCCTGTATTTGGCTCCATCCATCTTCCCATCAATTTTAACCATCTTCCCTGTCCCTGCTGAAGAAAAGCAGGCCCAAACCATGATGCAGCCACCACCATGTTTCACAGTGGGGATGGTGTGTTCAGGGTGATGAGCTGTGTTGCTTTGACGCCAAACATAACTTTTTGCATTGTTGCCAAAAAGTTTGATTTTGGTTTCATCTGACCAGAGCACCTTCTTCCACATGTTTGGTGTGTCTCCCAGGTGGCTTGTGGCAAACTTTAAACAACACTTTTTATGGATATCTTTAAGAAATGGCTTTCTTCTTGCCACTCTTCCATAAAGGCCAGATTTGTGCAGTATACCACCGATCGTTGTCCTATGGACAGAGTCTCCCACCTCAGCTGTAGATCTCTGCAGTTCATCCAGAGTGATCATCGGCCTCTTGGCTGCATCTCTGATCAGTCTTCTCCTTGTATGAGCTGAAAGTTTAGAGGGACGGCCAGGTCTTCATGGATTTGCAGTGGTCTGATACTCCTTCCATTTCAATATTATTGCTTGCACAGTGCTCCTTTAAACGGACCTCTGAGACTATCACAGTGCAGGTGCATTTATATGGAGGCTTGATTACACACAGGTGGATTCTATTTATCATCATTAGTCATTTAGGTCAACATTGGATCATTCAGAGATCCTCACTGAACTTCTGGAGAGAGTTTGCTGCACTGAAAGTAAAGGGGCTGAATAACTTTGCACGCCCAATTTTTCAGTTTTTTATTTGTTAAAAAAGTTTGAAATATCCAATAAATTTTGTTCCACTTCATGATTGTGTCCCACCTGTTGTTGATTCTTCACAAAAAATTACAGTTTTATATCTTTATGTTTGAAGCCTGAAATGTGGCAAAAGGTCGCAAAGTTCAAGGGGGCCGAATACTTTCGCAAGGCACTGTAACAGCTTTTATTTCACATTGCCATGTTCCCTGCTGCTCCTTGTCATTTAAAGGGTCACTAAAGGATTTTTTTTAGCTAAATAGCTTCTTTTACCTTACTGCAGTGCCGTTTTCATGTCCTCATTGTTAGTTTTTGCTTTGATGTTGCTGTAATCTTGCTCTAATCTCCACACTTCCTGGTTGTCTGTTTCCTTATAACCAAAGTACTGGGAGCTTTCCCACTGTGGTCACTAATCAAGGAGGTGTGATTACTGTGTGTAAACTGAAACTAGATTGGGCTGAAGGGTTTTAGACAAACCATCGCTGCCCTCTATTGGCTCTCTGGCTCTGTACATCAGAGAGACAGGAAACAACAGCAAAAACAAAACTAGAACTGTAGATTGGTTATATGATTGATTTTTATCTATTTTTAATCATTTTTAAAAGGAATCAGTTAACTATTATGTCTCTTTACCCTGTAAACAGTCACTTCAGCCCAATTTGTTTTTCTTTTAGTGACCTTTTAAGTGTAATTTAATGAGATTTATGAGGGCGTGTTTAGAGGCAGGGAGGGTTGGGTGGGGAAACTGGTGGCGAGTAAACCTTGAGGCCTGGCTAGTAGCTCAGGACTTGAAATTTTGAGCCCTGGTATATGGTCAGCTTTAGACTGGGATGCCATTAAAGTTCATGTGGGTATAAAGCCAGGCATCCCAATACTTTTGGTAATATAGTGTAGGTATGGTCTTACAATACCTTTATTATTAAATCTGCTCTACTCTCATACCATATCAACAACCTATCTGACAATACTGGGTATTGGAAGACTTTAATCGGATTAATAATCTTACATAGTTGAGTTGGTCACAGGAGCAGGAAAGCAGATGAATAATGTTTGAAGATTAAACAATACATAAAGCTGGAAACTCTTTAAAACTACAGCTACGTTTAGAACAGGAGAAAAGTTTCATATGTAACAAGGGTTGTTTTAAATTGAGGCTGTCAAGTTTTACAGATGTCTCAGTGTATGTTATTTACGGTTGCGTTCTGTACATTACAGAAAGCTTGTTGTTTAGATCCAAGTCTTTAAATAGCAAGTAACTTAAAGCGGACCTTCAGTCATTTTTCCAACTTTCCATCTATTAAATCTTCTGCCCCTGTTGCTTTAACTTTGGATCGTAAAACATTTTTTTCTGCCACTAAATACCTTATATACCCACTTCCTGTTTCTTGTCTGGTCATTAGCCTAGGCTTATGACATCATGCACAGCTCTCGCTCTCAATCTTGTGAGAGTTTGCCAGGAAGGGAGGTGGGTGAGTCATAAGAGGGCCAATGCGAGCAGCAGAGCTGGGGGTGTGCCTTTAAAGCAGAACCCTCTCAAGATACTAAAAACAACACAACTGAACTCAGTTAAGTATTTATTTAAAAAGTTGCACAGCTTTTAAAATGTAACTAGTATAAGTACCTGAATTTAAGCTGGCCATACATTACATAATTTTCTTGTACAACTTACAACCATAAAATGGTTTAAAATGTAACTAGTATAAGTACCTGAATATAAGTTGGCATGAACCACTTGTAATCTCCTGAACAGAAGACCTCATACTGGGAGAGGGAGGAGGAGCTTTTCGGTCAGTTATGAGGTGTTTCAGAGCAGAGTAACATCTCTCGCTCTCAATCTTGTGAGAGTTTGCCAGGAAGGGAGGGGGGTGAGTCATAAGAGGGCCAGAGGCGTCTCTAGGGGGGGGGCAGAGGGGGCCCTGACCCCCCAACATTATGCTGTGCCCCACCATGTGCCCCCCCCAAAAAAATTTTTTTTTGCTTTTTTTTTTTTCTCGTGCCGCCCCTGGAGTAACAGTCTCTCCTGAGAGGAAGAGCATCCCCAGTCAGCTCTGCGGGCCATTCCTCCCCCCTCCCTCTGCTCGCTGACACTGCATAATGCAATCGTTCACACAACCACAGCCACCCGATCTGCTCCTTCCCCTGCATCCTCATTGGCACGGAGAAGAATGAGTTGCAGAAAGGACTCCATAAGCACTGTGGGGGAGGGGGGCCCAAGCCTTCATCTCAGTTACTGAAAAAACAGACTGATTTCTCCCCTCCTTAGGACAGGAGAACCAACCTGTAAATTCCCAGAGTGGTGACTGCAAGCTGAGCTGAGTGTCAGTCTATGACACTCTTTTACAGCCCAGTGAGTCCAGCCACCTCCCCCCCACTCTCCTCACATACGAGCAGGGAGGAATACAGCTCCTCCTCCTCCTTTTAGTCCCGCCCACACTATCTCGGTGTGCTGTATCTAAAGAGAGGGGATGTGTGTTCAGGAAATATGAAAATGAGCAGCATGTGTGTGAATGATGCCTGAGATTCTAGCCTGGACCGTGGGTAAGTGTGTGCACTGCAGACTGCAGTACACTGTAATCACTGAACTGCATTATCTCCATCCCTTCTCTCCCCCATCTGTCTCCCTCCCCTCTCCTGTTCTTTCAAGACATTCACAATTTACTTTCTGTAACGGTCACCACCGTTTACGATATTCCATTCCATCGCCCCACGACAGCTTATTCGACAGTCCGACAGACATCAGGCATGACCCATTTCATTTCCCAGAATAACCAAGACAACACAAGCTCTGGTACTGGTTCCAAAATGAATGAATGAATCCTTTAATGGTAACTTAGCTTTCTTATATACAGCACAAGCATGTTACAGTTAATCACAGGGACAAAGACACACTTCACCCACACATCACACAATGGGGGGCTTCATACACATTCTTTTAGATAATGACATTCCGCTGAGTTAATTACTACTCATTAGCCAGACGGTCTGGCTCCGCATTTAGAGGGGTTAATTACTACAGCTTGACAAGTTCACATTCCACATCTTAACAGTGTCATTAGCATACACAATAAACAGGTCTTAGGAGCAGACCTAATTAGCACAATGGACACAAAACAGTATTAGCATCACACAATGGAATGTCTAGGAGCAGACTCAATTAACACCTCAAAAGCATGTGTCCCCACATTGAATTAAAACACTCTATTGACCTGTCGGAGTCAGACTTTAACAACTTGTAATATTTAAAGATATCCTGCAAAACATGAATTATCAGTAATGTCCCATCCCATGTAATTTATCATTATCATTTCTCAGTCACCCTATGCCCAAAAGGGGCACAGCATAACCCTAGACCCAAGAGTCATTAGTGATGCTGGCACTCGAGTACCCCCCATCCTTCAAAAGTCTCTGGGTGTCACGGGCCATTCTGTTACACTTTCACTTTCAGTTAGGCAGGTAATATACAGTGCACATTTCTTTCCTACATCCACAGATTGCAGGAAAAAAACTTGCATGATTCCCCCATCAACAGACAGTGCTGACGGGAATATCCCTCCTGCCCAACAATTGTATTCTCCCGACAAACAGTGATTCTCACTAGTGGCTATACAGCAACCACTAGTAATAATCATAAGATAATCTGCTCATTAATGGTTCAAATCTCAGCCAGTTCCTGCTGAACCAGCTGAGATTTAAACTGTCTATGGCTGGTCTTAGCTCTTAGGCAGAGCATACATTCATCACTTTTTTTCATTCAACTATTAGGTTGAATGAAAAAAAAAAAGAAATGATCCAATTCCCCCATCTACACATTATAGGTGGATGGGGGAATCCTCCCAGTGTGGACCAGTGCTGGAATAACCAGAGTTGCTGTCCTGTCCCGGCTATTCACAGCGATAGTCTCTGTCTCCTTGGCAGCGGCGACAGCACATTGGAACCCAGTGCTGGTTACTTTATGGGGCTGATGTACAGGAGGGCCAGCACAATTTCTTGTTAGAGATGGGCTGGGCATGTTCAAAAATCCAGATGCCAGAGCCTGCCAGGAAGCCCACACTGCACAGCGCTAATCACAGGCAGTGAGAGATTTCCCGGTCCGCAGCTCTGCACAGATCAGGAAATGTCTCGCTGCCTGTGATTAGCACTGCGGAGTGTTGGCTTCCTGGCAGGATTGGGCATGTGGGATTTCAAACACACCCGAGCCCATCTCTATTGGTTGTAGAGAGTTGAGCTCCCTGCAGGTTGCTTAGCAGCAGTGGAGCCTTCTCTGACATGATGATCGGGATGCAATCCAGGTGATGCTACCAGTCAAATCCTAGTGTTAAATATGAGAGATTTTATTGATCAAAGCCCACACTTTACAGGCATAGAGCCCACACTTTACAGGCATAGAGCCCACACGGCTGCGGAACATACGTTTGATTATATATATATATATATGTGTGTGGTTGTACTCTTGATGCTAATAAATACTGTATTTATTAGATCTGACTGAGAGCATTACCTGTGTCACATTCCGATCAGCATGTCACCAGAGAAGGTTATACAGCATTACTGCTGCTAGGTGACCAGCTGGGGGCTCAGCTCTCTATAACCAATAGTGCCAGCCTTCCCCTGCATGCACCCATAATGTCACCAGCACTAGGTCCTAATAGACTGCCGCCGCTGCCAAGGAGGCAGATGCCAGACCAGCGCTATCAATAGCAGGGACAGGACAGCTGGGGAACCCCACAGTGGCAGAACACCAGGGCCCGGTGGCAAGACAACCTTTGCAACCCTGAAAGTTCTCCCACTGCTTTGGACCCTTATATTTTCTTGGTGTGCTGGTGACATATCTCTTGTTTTCTGCCACTCTGGGGGGCCCCAGTATAGTAGGAAGGGAGCTCACTGCAGAACATGTAAAAGGGCCCATTGTGGGATCGTAGTAAAGGGCCCCAAGAGATATATATATATATATATATATATATATATATATATATATATACTGTATATATATATATATAATTGCATTTTATAGTTGGCCCCCCTACTTTTGTCCCTGTCCCCCCATGTGCCCCCCCTAAATATGAAAGCTGGAAACGCCACTGAAGAGGGCCAATGAGAGCTGGAGAGCTAGGAGTGTGCCTTAAAGCAGAACCCTAGGAAGATACTAAAAACAACACAACTGAACTCAATTAAGTATTTATTTAAAAAGTTGCAAAATGTAACTAGTGGCATGAACCACCCTGAACAGAAGACCTCATACTGGGAGAGGGAGGCGGAGCTTTTGGGGCAGATATGAGGTGCTGCAGAGAAGAGTAACATTAAATGCTGCTGCTTTAAATATTGACCAATAGTGACGGGTCCTGACAATATAGATAAAAGTCATCCAAAAAAATGGCATGGGTTCCCCCCCCCCCCAGTCCATTTCGAAGCCCTTTGGGTCTGGTATGAATATTAAGGTGAACCCGAACCAAAAAAAACGAATGCGTGGGGGTCCCACCAAATTCCATTATCAGGCCCTTCAGGTCTGGTATGGATATTAAGGGGAACCCTGCACCAAATTAAAAAAAAATGGCGTGGGGTTTCCCCCAAAAATCCATACCAGACCCTTCAGGTCCATGTTTATGGGGACAAGGGCCTCATTCCCACAACCTCCAGATCCCGCCCCACCATGTGAATTGGTAACGGGGTACATTGTACCCCTACCATTTCACCCAAAAAAGGGAGAAAAAATGGGAAAAAACACACAGAAAGTTAGGCCAAGTTCTTTAATAAAAAAAAAAAAAAACTCCAGTGCCATAATCTTTCTACAAGTCCGACCCGCCTCTACAAACTATACCGCCTGCGGAGGAGCCGCGCTGACCAAATGATGAGCGACCCGTTTGACAGCTCTTTTATAACCGAAGGCGGGCCACCCGTGACATGGACAGGTGACCTTGTCCCTCTCTGACGCAACAGGGTTTCTGGCGGTTTCCCTGTTGCATCACAGGTGACCCCGCCCTCCCTCTGACGCAACGCAGGTTTCCCGTGATGCGTCAGAGGGGGCGGGGTCACCTGTACACGTCACTGGGTAACCCCGGCATTTCCCCTTGCGTCAAAGGGGGCGGGGTCATCCGCGCACATATCGGGTGGCCCCGCCCTCAGCTATAAAAGAGCTGTCACGGCAGGAGAGCGTCATTCCGTGGGGTGTCTCCCATGGAGGCGGGCTCGAGAATGGATTACATTGTCATTTTTGATTTCCGTTAAGCCCCCCGCCCGCAGAACCCCGCAATCATCTGGCAAGGGTTGTGGGGATGAGGCCCTTGTCCCCATCAACATGGGGACATCCTCCCCATGTTGAGGGCATGTGTTGAGGGCATATGGCCTTAAGGGGGGCGCTCTCTCACCCCCCCTCTTTTCCTGCGGCTTGCCAGGTTACATGCTCGGATAAAGGTCTGGTATGGATTTTTGGGGGGAACCCACACCATTTTTTTTTAATTTTGGCTCGGGATTCCCCTTAAAATCCATACCAGACCTAAAGGGTCTGGAATGGATTTTGAGTGGGACCCCTATGCCATTTTTTGAAATTTTGGTTTCAATTACTTTTATCTGTATTGCCGGGACCCGACAATTCATTATAGCCGCAAGTAGTTTTAAATGACTTTTTTTTCCTTTAGAAATGTAATTTTGTGCAGGGACTGATATAAACACGGGAAACAAGCGCTACTTTACAAGAAGGAATATTTCACTTTTATTGTTTCACTTTTGGCATTATTAATATCACTGATCCACAAAAAATTGCAGTTTTAAAACTTTTTTGTTTTTGCATTGATACATGTCCCCTGGGGCAGGACCCAGGTCCCCAAACACATTTTACAACAATAATTTGCATATTAACCTTTAACCTCCCTGGCGTTATGATTCTGTCTGGAATTTTGTACCAAAAGCGTTGCAATTGTTTTGCAAGGAAATGTGGTGTTATGTATTATAGGCCTGCAATTCTTAGTAAGTACTTACTTAAATCTATCTAAACAAGAGTCTAATAGGCATCCCGGGTATGATTTTTTTTTTTTTTTTTTTTATTAAAAATTATAATATAATAAATAATTATAAAAAATTATAACAAATAATAATATAATTATAGTAAAAATTATTCAATAATGTAATCAAATCAAAATCACTGAAATTTGCTCAGTTGCAGAATTTTTGCTGTCATAATTTTTTTTTTTTATGACGAATTTCCCCACAGATCGCTATCGCTAAATTCTGCAAGTGATTATAATTTATTATCGCTGTTTTTTAGCTGCTCTAAAACACTTTTTGCCATAAAGGGACACTTTTGGTTGCTATGGGCAATCTACAGTTTGCAGGGAGAAAGAAAAGTTTTTATTATATAAAAGGACATGTAGTGCACAGGGCAGACCACTAGGGACATGGGGGGTGTGTATTTTTTACATACAGTACTGTAATCTATAAGATTACATTGTACTGTATGTAAAGTGTTTGTTTACATTTTTGAATTCGGCGCCGTTCTCCGTCCCCGTGCGACGTAACGTCGCAGGGAACGGAGCTCGGCGGCACACGGGGACGCTGTGTGAATCGAGCGAGCACCCGCTCGCTCACACAGCGGGGATGCATCGCTGGATCCAGGGAGAAGGTAAGTAAACAGTCTCTGGATTCTGCGAGGCGAGCCCGTGTCTGACACGGGATCAACAATAGTAGCAGCAAATTTTTACCCCGTGTCAGACACGGGAAAAACGCCAAGGAGGTTAAAATTAGCATTTTTTATTTCTCCCATAGACTTTTAAAGGATGTTACGCGGTTTTATTTGCAGCGAACACCCCACGGACAAACAGCCAATGTTCGAGTCTCATTTTCGACCCGAACATAAAGCTCATCCCTATTGACCAATCATGAACTGGGACATGGCAGTTGACCAGGCTTGGCTGTGCTAGCTGTCAGGGCTAGTAAATTTTAAGAATGGATAGACGGAGAGTGCAAAATCCAGCTCACTTCTGCATAGAAACTAATCAGCTTTCAGGTTTTATTGCCAAAGCTTAATTGAATAAGCTAAAGTTTGAAACTGACTACAAGCTGTACCAGATTCTGAGTGTATCAGTTTTAGTCATTAATTCCCTCTTTCAACCCCTCCACTATAGACGATGTTGCTAAAATACTTGCAACGTCCACCTGACCACTTTATTAGGTACACTTTGCTAGTACCTGATTGGACCCCCTTTTGCTTTCAAAACTGCCTTAATTCTTCATGGCATAGATTCAGCCCAGGTTCACACTGCCCGCGACCTTGAATTTGGACCCCATCGCGACTTCGGCATGACTTGCATGCGATTTCTTTAACAGTAAAGTAAATGCAAGTTGTACCAAAGTCAGATCAAGAGTAGTACAGGAACCTTTTTCTAAGTCCGAGCGACTTAAGCCGCCCCAATTAGAACGATTCTATTGCACAGAATAGGGTCTGACTTCTAATGCCACAAGTGCTCCAAAGACAGAGGGATTGTCGCATCAGTGTGACCTGGGCATTTACAAGGTGTTGGAAACGTTCTTCAGAGATGTTCCATGCATTAGGATAAAAAACATTTTGGGCCAGATTCAGGTAGAGTTAGGCTGGAGTATCAGTGATACTCCAGCCTAACTCTCACTTTGAGCCGGCGTTTCTGTTTTCTGTAAGCAGAAAACAAGAAACGCCGGGTTGGAGTTCCTATACGAGCGGCGTAATTGTATTTCGCCGTCGTATCGGAACTGCAATTTTAAAAATGGCGCTCGGGGCGTTCCCGCTGATTAACGCCGAGAATATGTTAATCAGCGAGAATCGGCAATTCACGATCGTATTCGGGCCCGACGCAGTGACTTTCCGACATTTCCGTAAGAGATACGCGGCGTAAAGAAAAAACAGCCCCCTAGTGGAGTATCCTATGTTAAGTATGGCCGTCCTCATCGCGTCAAATTTAATTTTTTTTGCGTCGTTTGCGTAAAACGCCCGTGGGGATTGACGTCATTGACATTCACTGACAGAATTTGGAGCATGCGCACTGACAGTCGTTGCATGCGCAGTACGTTCGCCGCGGGATCGCGCCTAGTTTAAATAATACACGCCCCCTACCCATCCAATTTGAATTCCGCCAGGCTCATTTTCGCTACGCCACCGCAACTTTAGGAGCAAGTGCTTTGTGAATACAGTACTTGCTTCTAAAGTTTCGGCGGAGTAACGTAAATGAGAAAAGTTACTCCAAAATAAAGATTCGCCCATCTACCTGAATCTGGCCCTTTGTGTGTAACAGCTCCCCTAATTACTCACCTAAGCCGCATCTCTCTCCAGCGATGTCCATGAAAGCAAATCAGGGGAGAGAGGAAGAGGGCCGGGTCAGGGCTCCGTGTTTGAATTGACACACAGAGCTGTGATTCGGCTCCAGTGCCCCCATAGGAAAAAAAAATCAACAAGGCGTCACAATCACTTTAACCATTGATACAAGGCAGAATGGATCCATGCTATCATGTTGTTTACACCAAATTCTGACCTTACCATCTGAATGTCGTAGCTGAAAACAAGACTCATCATACCAGGCAATGTTTTTCCAATATTCTATTATCCAGTGTTGGTAAGCCTGTGTGAATTGTAGCCTCAGTTTCCTGTTTTTAGCTGACAGGAGTGGCACTGATGTGGTCTTCTGCTGCTGTAGCCCATCTGCTTCAAGGTTCGATGTGTTGTGTGTTCAGAGATGGTATTCTGCATACCTTGGTTGAAACGAGTGGTTATTTCAGTTACTGTTGCCTTTCTATCATCTTGAACCAGTCGGCCCATTCTCCTCTGAACTCTGACATCAACAAGGCATTTTTGTCCACACAACTGCCGCTCACTGGACATTTTCTCTTTTTTGGACCATTCTTTGTAAACCCTAAGAATGTTTGTGTGTGAAAATACCAGCAGATCAGCAGTTTTTGAAATACTCATAACAGCACGTCTGGCACCAACAACAATACCACGTTTAAAGTTACTTAAATCCCCTTTCTTCCCCATTCTGATGCTTGGTTTGAACTTCAGCAAGACATCTTTACCACATCTAGATGCCTAAGGGTCCTTTCACACGGAGCGGAGCATTTTTCGGTCCGCTCCGTGTGTGTTCGTCGGCTCAGCGGGGAATCCCCGCTCAGCTGTCGGTGGACAGGGCGGTCCCCACACACTGTGAGGGACCGCCCTGTCTCTCCTCCACTCTCCCCTATGGGGAATCGGATGAATACGGACCGTGTGTCCGTATTCATCCGATCCGATCCTTCAGACGGAAGAAAAAAGAGATTTTTATGTAGCCACCTAGCTTTCAACTTTTTCCTTTTTGTGATGAAATTTGGCATACAGCTGTTGTTGCCAGAATTATACTGTTTTGGTACAGTTGAAATGCTGAAGAAAGTGGCTTAAAGTAGAGGAACTATAGGCAAAAAAAAGTCTTTTTTCATTTTGGATAGAGTAAAGGAGGGTTATAACCCCTGTCAACATTTTTTACGACATCTGTGCCCCATTTTAGAGATTTCCCTTTATTTCCTGTCCCATAGCCAAACAGAAAGTGAGAGGAAATCCATGCAAATTAAGGGACTTCCTTGGGGATACCCAGGTCACCAAACCAGTGTCTTCATTGAAAGATTTCCCCTCTATTACTTTTCTGGGGACGACTCAAAATGTGGGATTTTCTTTTACTTTCACTTTTAATTATACCGATAAACAGTGGGTGATTATCAGTTTTTCTTCATAGGTTCATGGCTAAAATAATTAATGTTTTCTCTTACACATGTAGCGGACTGCTCCTGTTGGGCTGGCGCTGCTTTCAATTTAGAAGGGACTCTGAGTGTTAGTTAACTCAGACACATATCATTTTGGCTAAATTTGGCTTTTGTTTCAACCGTGGCTGTGCTAAGAGTGACCACCATTGTTCGTCTGGGTTGTTGTTACCACCCCAGGTCAAGGGTGGCAGCAGCTAAGTCAGGGTGATATTGGGTGTCTCCCCTCGGCAGCAAATCAGTGGGGTTGATCGTCCCACTGTGCATGCTGGGAGGGGTACTTAAGGAACAGACACCATTGAACCGGGGTCGTCGTCAATCCATGGTCTGTCATCACACCACCTCGTGGCCCTCCTGGCCGGGGGTGCATGCTCCTGCAATCCTGGCTCCAGGACCACGTTGGTCCGGTGTTGTGATCTGTTGAGTAGGCCCAGTAAGCAGACAGGATCTACGGTTTCAAGGTGATCCTCTGCTGTGCGTCCTGGAGGGAGGAAACCGCTTGATGAAGGACCCATCTTGAAAAGAGGATCGAGCAAGAGGCTGGTATCTCGGGAGAGGCCTGGAAACTTCATCGAAGGATGCACCATATACTGAGAGGCTTGATGGTGATCGCCTATCAGACTTGAATCCTACAGAAATTAATCTGAGGAGATCCGGGAGTTGAATCCTGTGCTAGGGGATTCTGGACCGAAAGTGTCTCCATTCAAAGGAAGATCTGTGGCAGAGACTGTACTTTTTTTCCGTGTGCCACTCCGGCTGCTAGGCCAGTGAGAGGGACCTATCCGGGTGCGCAAATTCCACTTTGGTTAGAGTGGTCGATGAAAGCTGTGTTGCTGGAAGCAGGAGTGTTTCTGGATTGAAATTTTGCACCTGAACCTACTGAATCTACTTGTTTACCCTTCCATTCCTTCAACTACTTCTTCTTTCCTTACCAAGTTCTACAAATAAATCTTAGAAAAAGAAGTGTAAAGTGTGGACATTGAACTTTCTCAACTCTCATCTACCACCTTGGACGAGGAGAAGATAGAGGTAAAATGCCGCACGAAAATATCCAGCAGGGTAGTGCTACACACAATTTACTAAATAATGCTTTGTGCCCCTACATAACAAAATAGTAGAGAAAACAAGTAGAACGCCACTGGCGTAATGATGCTGAAAGCAAATGACATTAACCACTTCAGTCCCCGCTTATCGTCAATTGACGGCAGCTTAGTGGATCTGAATATCCAAGCTGCCGTCAATTGACGGCATCGTGTTCTCCGGCCACTGGGGGGCGTGCACCCGGCGCGTCCCCGAGATGCCGATGCGCGTGCCTGGCGGTCGCGATGTCCGCCAGGTACCCGCTGATCGGCAGTTTTAGAGCAGGGACGTGGAGCTCTGTGTGTAAACACAGAGCTCCACGTCCTGTCAGTGAGAGGAGACAGATGCTGTTTCTCTTGTACATAGGGATACAGCATCGGTCACCTCCCCCAGTCACCCCCTCCCCCCACACAGTTAGAACACACCCAGGACTCACATTTAACCCCTTCCTCACCCCCTAGTGTTAACCCATTCACTGCCAGTCACATTTATACAGTAATTAGTGCGTTTTTATAGCACTGATCGCTGTATAAATGTGAATGGTCCCAAAAATGTGTCAAAAGTGTCCGATGTGTCCGTCGCAATATCGCAGTCCTGACAAAATTCGCAGATCACCGTATTACTAGTAGATTGTTTTTTTTACCAAAAATATGTAGAATACATATCGGCCTAAACTGAAAAAAAAAAAATTAAAAAAAAAAAATATTAAAAAAAAAAAATGGATTTTTATTATAGCAAAATGTTAAAAATATTGTGTGTTTTTTTTCAAAATTGTCGCACTTTTTTGTTTATAGCGCAAAAAAAAAAAAAAACGCAGAGGTGATCAAATACCACCAAAAGAAAGCTCTATTTGTGGGGAAAAAAAGGACGTAAATTTTGTTTGTAAGGCACGTCGCACGACCGCGCAATTTTAATTTAAAGCAACGCAGTGCTGAAAGCTGAAATTTCGCCTGGGCAGGAAGGGGGTATATGTGCCCAGTAAGCAAGTGGTTAAGTCTTATGGTTGGTGACTGTATCATAAAGCTGAATGCTAGGCAGATATAAAAGAAACAAGTGAATGCAGATTTGTAACCATTACCAGCCCAATAAATGTATTTCTAAAGCAGTGCAAGTATAGTGTAAGCACAGTGGCATGGTGGTTAGTACTTCTGCCTTGCAGCATTAGAGTCTTCAGTTTGAATCCTACTGCCTCCATGGTGTTTGCATCCCACACCCCAAAGACACCTGTAGGTAGGTTAATTGTCTCCTCTCTAAATTGGCATGCATGCATGTGAGTTAGGAACCTTAGATTGTAAGCTCCTTAAGGGCAGGGACTGATGCAAATGTATAATATGTAAAGCACTGCATACATTGATATATAAGTACCTGTAATAAGCGTGTATATTCTTATGCCAGAACTATATTGCATGCTTCAGCTGGTGTGCTGCTCTGCTTGATAGGTATAACATACCAAGCCATGCATGATCATGGATACTTCATGCACAACAACAAAAACAGGACAGAGAGGAAGCAACAGAAGCCATTGGCTCCTACTGCTGTCAATCAAATCCTGTGAGGTAGGTAGCAGGGGGTGGAGCTGAGTCGAATAGTCATAAACACAAATTCTTCTGCGCCTGGAAGTGAGCCAGCTCAAAGTAAGTGTTATATCTCCATCTTGGTTCTATAAAGATAAGCCATGTCTTTCTGCCCTCCAAAGACTGGGGATATTCTGAAACCACAAAAGGAAGAAAGAAAGGGTGCACCTACCTAGTGCATTAACCTTAAAAAACATAATTTTATTTAGAAAAAGTGGTAAGTATTATACTCACAAAATTACAATTGAGTAAAAGCTCATCACATGGACCAGCATCAAAGTACATAGCATGGTACCGTGTTATTCAGTCCATAGTGCGTCAACTTGTGAGGCAGGAGCTAGAAATCCAACAGGCTTACGCGTTTCAAGGTAAAAACCTCTTCCTCAGAGCCCATCAGAGGGCTCTGAGGAAGAAGTTTTACCTCAAAATGCGTTAGCCTGTGAGATCTATACCTCCTGCCTCACATGTTGATGCACTATGGACCATGCGATGTACTTTGATCATAGGTGTGCGCAGCCTTATTGTATTAGGGTGTGCATCCCAAAGCTTAAACACACATGCCTTTCTCTGCAGCCTCAGCTGGATGGGGCAGTGAATGAATAGGAAGTGCTCTGTGCTGAGTAGTTCTCTGTTCATTCACAAATTGAACCATGGTAACACAGTTTACTATGTTTCAGTAATGAAGGGACACAGTGAGCAAGTGTGTTTACTGTGTTAATTTAGAAAAGGAAGGGGTCGGTAAATTATATCTTTACTGGCCCCTTCCGCTGCTCTCCATCCTGAAATATACCCCACCGCATTTGGGAGGAGAGGAGGGAAGCAGCAGCACTGCCAGGTGTGAGGGGGGCAACAAGGGGGGAAGGCCTGGGCAGTAGGATGAATCGGCACCACACATAGTGATTAGGGTGTGCCCAGGCACTGATCACATCCTCTGTGCATGCCTATGGCTTTGATGCTGGACCATGTGTTGAGCTTCTACTCAATTGTAATTTTGTGAGTATAATACTTACCACTTTTTATAATAAAAAAAATGGTTTTAAGGATAATGCATTAGGTTGGTGCGCCCTTTCTTTCTTCCTCTTGTGGTAGAGCTGAGTCGTACTGTGAGTGTCTACAGATGCACACAGCCTGGCTGGGTAACAAGCCTGCAGATCTGCCCCCATAGCAAGTGGCTTGCTATGGCGGCAGATGCAGAAGTGGGGGAGCAGACACTGCTGTGAAGGTTTTGCTTTTGTGCAGCTTTCATTATTTGCGCAACTTTCATTATTTGTGCAGCTTTCATTATTTGTGCAGCTTTCATTATTTGCGCAACTTTCATTATTTGTACAGCTTTCATTATTTGTGCAGCTTTCGTTATTTGTGCAACTTTCATTATTTGTGCAACTTTCATTATTTGTACAGCTTTCATTATTTGTACAGCTTTCATTATTTGTGCAACTTTCATTATTTGTGCAGCTTTCATTATTTGTGCAGCCTTCATTATTTGTGCAACTTTTTTTGTGCAATTTTCATTATTTGTGCAGCTTTCATTATTTGTGCAACTTTAATTGTTTGTGCAACTCTCATTATTTGTGCAACTTTCATTGTTTGTGCAACTTTCATTATTTATGCAGCATTTATTATTTGTGCAACTTTCATTATTTGCGCAACTTTCATTATTCGTACAGCTTTCATTATTCGTGCAGCTTTCATTATTTGTGCAACTTTCATTATTTGTGCAACTTTCATTATTTGTACAGCTTTCATTATGTGTACAGCTTTCATTATTTGTGCAGCTTTCATTATTTGTGCAGCTTTCATTATTTGTGCAGCCTTCATTATTTGTGCAACTTTTTTTGTGCAACTTTCATTATTTGTGCAGCTTTCATTATTTGTGCAACTTTTTTTGTGCAACTTTCATTATTTGTGCAGCTTTCATTATTTGTGCAACTTTAATTGTTTGTGCAACTTTCATTATTTGTGCAACTTTCATTGTTTGTGCAACTTTCATTATTTGTGCAACATTCATTATTTGTGCAGCTTTCATTATTTGTGCAGCTTTCATTATGCTGCAGTGTGTGCATGTTATTGACATCCTAAATGTGTTTTACGCTATTTATTCTAACTTTGCAGCCATTAAGTAAGTTGCTGTTAGTCCCTGTCAGATCATTTGACCAATCACCAATTAGATGCATACACAATAATCTATTAAAAGAGAACAATTCTTTATGATGTTGTAAAACTTCCCTTCATAATTATGATAAAGACACGACTAAAATACTGTTTTGTTTCTGATCAGTATTATATATATGCAGCATATTTTATTCATCACACCCATTGTTCCCTGATGCTGTACAGTAAATGTGGGGCAGAACCACTACATTAAAAGTTTAGCTTTGTGTACTTAAAATGGTGACATATTGTCTAGTTCATTTGTAAATAGAAGAGCTTTAAAGGGTATTTTACATGAGTGCTAGGTTTAAAAAAAGCATGCCCTATGGCGGTGCAGAATTACCATTACAATGTGACTGGGCTGATGTGCATTTCTGCTTGGCTGGGAGCATTATAGGGGAGGCGGGTCTGCAATGCAATTCATAGGGAATAGGGCTGTGCTGCTCTCATTCACATCTTACTGAGCAGCAGTACAACACATCACACTGGAAATCCCTTGTTAACCAAGCAGTGACATTCACTAAATCTATGAGAAATAATACTATAAGCAACCTCAGGACCTCATCCATTCTATATTACTATTACAGAGGAGCACAGCCTTCTACCCATCACTACTTTGCGGGGATGCTTTCATAAGACTGGCATCACTTATTTGATACCTCTTCAAGTCCTATCATTGTGAAGAACTGCAACTTTGGGTAAGTGACTGTTTGCTGCAAATCGAAATTTCTCTATCTCTATCTATAAATCAAAATGCTGTTTTGACTAGCGATTTAGGTTTGTTTTTAGCTAATGAACCTCATCAAAGTTCTAAAACAGACTTTTACACTATTATTGGCTGAACTAGAGGAACTTGTGAGCTTTTTCAACCTATGTAACTATTTATTCAAATGTTTCTTCTATATACTTGTCACATTTGAAGATCTAGATTATTGTAGAGTGTCATCTGGTATATTTTCTCTGAAATCTCATGCATGGGATAGTTAGGTGAAGAAATAGTTAAGTGTATTGTTTGTATAGATGCCAATGTTAATTACTGACTACAACCTCAGTGTAGAATGTCCTTATGCAGCCAGAACCCTAAACCCAGTCATTTGTTTTGTGTTTTATGGTAAATGTTGCTCATCCCATATGTGTTAGGATAACTAGTAGAAAGATACTGCAGAGGGATCTACTACTCTGTCATCACTATGGATTTCCAATGTAAATATATATAAAAACGATATAACTGGTTTATTGTGTGTGCCAGGGATAACTACCGTATTTATCGGCGTATTACACACACAGGCGTATAAAACGCACCCTAACTTTTATGCCGCGTACACACGATCACTTTATGTGATGAAAAAAAAATGACGTTTTTAAAAACGTCAATTTCATTGACCGTGTGTGGGGGAAAACGTAGTTTTATGTCTTGTAAAAAACGACAAAAAAAAATTGAAGCATGCTTCAATTTTTTGTGTCGTTTTTCAAAACGTTGTTTTTTGTTTCACAAAAAGTCACCGTGTGTAGCAAAAGACGTTGTTTAAAACAACGTTTTTCAACCCGCGCATGCCCAGAAGCTAGTTATGAAGCGAGCTTCAATGGAAAAGAGTGGTGAACGTAACCTCGCTTTGCTAGAGCATTGTGAAAAAAACGATGGTGTGTAGGCAACATCGTCTTTGAAAATTGAAGTTTCAAAAACGTTGTTTTTTACTTCACAGAAAACGTTGTTTTTTACTTCACAGAAAACGTTGTTTTTTTCATCACATAAAGTGATCGTGTGTACGCGGCATTAGAGGGAAGTTTCAGGAAAAACACTTTCCACAGCCCTCTGCGTATAAAACGCAGGCACAGTTTATCCTCTATTTTCAGGGTAAAAAAGTGAGTGTTATACGCCAATAAATACAGTATATGGGAAGTAAACAGAATATACAAAGTAAAAGACGTTCCTTGGATTATAATAACATAGGCAAAAACTTCTTAAAAAAATGATTATATCATGCTGCTTCACTTCCCCTGTTGGGGTTTTGTTTTATATTTTTTGGGTAGCGCATTTATTCCTTTCACTTCACGATTATATCATTGGCAATTCAATTGCTTTTCTCAGCTTATTTTACTTTAAAAAAAAAAAAAAAAATTGTCTATTTCATAAACCAAACTATATTCATAACTTAAACTTATTGTGAGGCTTCTTCCTCTTTTTTTACACACATTTTTATTCCTGTCTATGCAAGACTTTTAACCGATGAACATCTTTAGTTGCTGCATTTATATATCACTTGTAAGAGATATATGTTAATTGTCCACAATTCTCCCAGTAAGTACACTGGCAGTTATCTTAAGACTGTAATGGTATTGTTGGCATTGACTCAGTGAGCCGCTTCCTTTAAAAGTGTGAACCAGGTACAGTAAAAACCTTGGTTTGAGAGTATCTTGGTTTGAGAGAGTTTTGCAAGACAATCAACATTTTTTAATACATTTTGCCTTGATATACAAGCGATGTCTTGATATACAAGTAGCGTCATGTCACAACTTAGTATAAAAGAAAAGAGAGGCGTCTCTAAGTGTAGCAATATGGTAACATTTAATGAAGGTACAAAATTTAGCAACATATTGCTACACTTGAAAGCACTTCTCTTCTCTTTTATACTCTGTAGCTCCTGCTGGATTTTTCTTCAAATCCCCTTGTGGAGGCTTCCAACCTGGTCACATTGCTATAATCTTGGACTATAAACTGAATGACCTATGAATAAATGGTTACGGAACTAATCATTTGAGTTTCCATTATTTCTTATGGGGAAATTTGCTTTAATATACAAGTGCTTTGGATTACAAGCTTAGTTTCCTGGAACTAATTAAGCTCGCAATCCAAGGTTTTACTGTACTTGGATTTAGTATGCCTGAAAATTTGTACCCCACATTGGTTGAGTTGTTCATTTTATTCTTGAGAAACACTGAAAACAAATAAAATTGAAAAATCTTGATAATTTGAACCACTACCCAATAATTTGTTTGCTGGTATTCAAAGACGTGTGCGCAGGGAGTGTGCCAGGTGTGCCTGGGCACACCCTAATTATTATTGCTCTGTGTGCTGGCGGGTAGATGGGAAATATACCGCTCTGACCAGTTTTGTCATCAATGGAGTGCTACCGTATTTCACTTTCACTGTACCAGCTCTGCCATAAGAGTGTGTGAATCCATATATAAATATATATATATATATACACACACACACACATATATACACACACATGTGCAATTTAGCTTTGGCTGCACACCCTAATGCAATAGGCTGCGCACACCTATGCCAGTATTGCAAATATAGCATTGACAGCAATTACATCAATGGCTTATTTGATACCTGTGGGATAGACAAACATAGGTCATCTGCAAATATTAGTGTCCACAATGCACTGTTAATGCATTTGAAATGTTGGTAATAAGAGCTTTGTGCTGACTTTGCCTAGCAGGGACCTTGTGATTAGCATTACCACCTTCTAGACTAGGTGCTACCTATTATTTCTTCATAATATGTAAGCTGTACTTTCCAAAAATATACAGTATTTATGAGCAGCTGTCATTAGTCAGCAATGATCTATATAATGTGTATGTTCCCTACCTGGACATTTTCTGGTTACATTACAGAAAAATGAGAAGAACATGAAAAAGGATCTTTTATAAACCTGTAGAATGACATTTTTATGAGAACAGACTTGTCGGATATCTGATATCAGTTATGGTGTTGACGCAGTACTAGCTAGACAGATGGGTTTTCACTGACTGCCAGGCGATTGGGCATAGAGAGTAATACATAAGATATCCTACCTTAGGTGATATTGCTCTGCACAATAAGTGTAATGTGTGGAATTCAAGGTGAAAACTATTTTTTTAAGTCTGAGTTTGTGTTAACTAAACATTAGATCAGATGAAGATTAGATGGTATTGTCGGCAGGATTGTATTATTTTTGTTGTGGAACTTTTAGACTCCTGCGACTTACGATCCGACTTTTCGAGACCCAAAGCCCCAGGACATGTGAAATGCTATGTATCTCTATGAGAGCCGTTCCAAATAACACTACTGAAGTCGTTGCAACTTTAGAAAGGGTTCCTGCACTACTTTGATGCGGCTTCAGTGCCAGAGAGTGTCAAAGTCAAATCAAAGTTGCAAAAGTTATTGAAAAAAGTCAGACTCCAAAGTTGCACTGAAAATCACACGACTTTGGAGTCAGCTAGTGTGAACCGAGCCTTAGGATTTAGGTTAAGGTTAAGTTAAAAAAGAGATTACGGTAGGATTATTGGTGGTTTAAGCTTAAGTTTGGGTTATGTTTAGGCTAGGTTTACACCTGCAGGTACGAGCGAGCGTGTTTCTGTGCGTTTTCAGCGCGGTCCTGCACATTACATGTAGGGCAGCCAGTTTATTACAATGGGCTCCCTTATGCGTGAGAAATTCGGAAAAGGCTCTACACCGAACCGCATGGTGCCGCAGCACCATGTAGTTTAATGCAGACAAAAATGCAGACATTAGGAGAATATTATTATTATTAGTTACTATACTTATATAGCACCGTCAATTTACGCAGTGCTTTACATATACATTGTACTTTCACATCAGTCCCACCCTCAAGGATCTTACAATCTAAGATGCACCGGGGGTGTCATTACCAATTAATGGGCAATTAATATGTAGTAATACATTACTGATTAGCCCTAAGCAACAAACAAATATTTCTTCTAGAAGTCAGTCTGTCAGCTTTGACATTAATATGTTACAGTAAAAACTTTTAGGGCTCCTTCAAACAAGTAGTAAGCTGCTTCTTGGAGATTCAACTTACCACTAAGAACTAGCTACATCGATGTTTTGCTCATGATTCCACTCTATGGCTGAAGAAAGATATAAGCTAGACAGACTAGGTAAGTGCTGTTGCTGATACTACTGATAAGCAAGGGAATATGACCCAATGCATGGGAATGTCAGTTCCTGTACTCATCTGGAATGTGTCTGACAGCTCAAAGCATACATAGAGCAAAGTCCTTTCTTGTATTAAGAGAGGTATGGACTCCAGAGAGAGATATCATTTTGCCCCTGTACAAATCATTAGTAAGAACTCATCTGGAATATGCAGTTCAGTTTTGTGCACCAGTTCTCAAAAAGGATATCAGAGAACTGGAGAACGTGCAGAGAAGGGCAACCAAACTAATAAGAGGCATGGAGGAGCTCAGCATAGAGGAAAGATTAGAGGAACAACTGAATTTATTCACTCTTGAGAAGAGGAGATTAAGGGGGATATGATCAACATGTACAAATATATAAGTGGTCCATATAATGAACTTGGTCATCACAGAGAACAAAGGGACACTCTTTAATTCTGGAGGAAAGAAGTATTCATTTCCAAATACGGAAAGATTTCTTCACAGTAAGAGCTGTGAAATTGGTGAATACAGTATACTCCCTCCAGAGATAGTTCTGGCCAGCTTAGTAGATTGCTTTAAAAAAGGCCTGGATTATTTCCTAAATGTACATAACATAACTAGATACTAACATTTATAAGTAAAGTTGATACAGGGAATATCCAATTGCCTCTTGTGGGATCAGGAAGGAATTTGGATCATGCTTTGCTGGGGATTTTTGCCTTCCTCTGTATCACCTGTGGGATTGTGTATATGGGATTTTTTTATTTATTTCTTTATTTTTTTCCCTTTTATTGGTTGAACTGGATGGACTTTTTTTCAACTTGACTAACTATGTAGCTATGAAAATACAACCCGTCACTGGAAGGGCAAGAGAGGGATCCTTTTATTTTTTAACTTAAGGCTACTGAAAAGATTGTACCAGTACTTGCAATGTGCATGTAGTGATCATCTCAGTACAGTACAAACCTACTGTGTCTAAAGATTAATTGCAAGTGCCACATTTAGATCTTTGCATTGTTAAAAAGGGAAAAGAGAAATGTTCTATAAAGTAGGCAGCAGTCACTATTCAATATGACAATTGACAGAACAAGAATACTCTTATGCCGTGTACACACAATCGGACATTCTGACCTCAAAACCGTGGATTTTTTTCCAACAGATTGTTCGCTCAAACTTGTCTTGCATACACACGGTCACACAAATGTTGTCGGAAATTCTGAACGTCAAGAACATGGTCACGTACAACACCACGACGAGCCGAGAAAAAGGAAGTTCAATGATTCCGAGCATGTTTCAAATTGATTCCGAGCATGCCTAGGATTTTTGTGCATCAAAATCAGCTACAGACGATCGGAATTTCCGTCAAGATCTTTTGTTGTCGGAAAAATTGAGAACCAGCTCTCAAACATTTGTTGTCGGAAATTCCGACAGCAAATGTCCGATGGACCATACACACGGGTGGATTTTCTGACAACAAGCTCACATCAAACATTTGTTGTCAGAAATTCCGACCATGTGTACGTGGCATTAGGTGGATGAAAGAGATCTCTGACATACAACAGTGCTGGGGTACATGATAAGTCAGCGATCAGTAACACCAGGCTTTGAGGGTAAAGATGATTTTTACGTTTAAATCAAAATGATACAGAGATTAACTCTGTGAATAAGCCCCAGGGACATTCAGAACATGCATTCATTAAATTCATTTATTCTAAATAAAAGTAAATCTTTAATTTGCTCATAGTAGGTAAAATAAGGAGTTTGCTGCATAGAGGGCATTTATTTTACCTATACTCCACCAAGACACCACCACAGCCTGGAGAAATGGCCAGTAGATCTGAGCATAGAATATGTGAAGCTACCCTTGCCTTCCACAATGAAGTGCTTGGTACCTGAGCAGTCAGATCTGAGAGCTGTCACTTCAGGGTGGGGAATCTGGATACTAGTAAGTTTCAAGTTTTGAAAGTAAATGTTCTCAAGCAGTCTGATGGCTGAGGTAGCGAAAGTAGAAACAGCTTGCCTATGTTGCTTTCTACAGAGGGAACCTGTCACTTTACATATTATGGACGAAGTACAGACTCGATTTAAGTGTAAAAGAAAAATACTATTCTAATGCTTGACGTGTCTAAATATTTAATAAAAATCGTTAATGGTGGCAAGTTTTTTCTTGCCCTTTCTTAAGCAAAACATGAATCCAAAGATCAGTTCTTGAATTACTCGAGGGATTAGAGGGGTTTCAGTAAGGGTTGTTAGACTGGAATTTTCTCCAAAGGAAGTAGTTAATGTGAAATTGTGAATTCACCAAGGGAATTCAGGATGAAATAGGATAGGTTGTCTGAGAAAAATCTCAGAGCTATAGGAATCTGTAGGTCACGTTAGGGTTCTCTATCAATAAACATATTATCTCCAGGGCCCATTAAAACAGTCAGACTTGTCTACACATTGAAAGTGAACAGAGAACGTGCATTTGGTTTTTGTCTCAAAAAAACTATCCAGCTGTATTCATTATTACAGGATTCCTCATATAGACATTAATATCTTACAGAAAGAGATAATAGTTTAGTCATCAGACCATTACTTAAACGCGTCCTTAGATAGCCAGTAGGCCTTGACTTGACATGCGAGGGGGCACTAGTTATAAACTCTTGGATTGGTTTACTGTAAAACATAGATAGATGGGTTTATGATTCAGTATTTTGTATAAAAACAGGACTTTTTTTTCCTTACTAGTTGGATATTTATGTCATCATCGTTAACAAAGTACCACAGTCAGGGCCGTCTTAATAGCATCATGGGCCCCTGGGGAAAGTAATGCTCTGGGACCCCTACAATGGAAACAGTGCAGGTAAAGATAAATCAAGTAGGTAGGAGGTAGGGGGGTCAGAGTGCTGGGGGGATATCTGGGATGCAGAGGGGCAGCCCGGGCTCAAGGATCAGCTTTGGGGAAAGGGCAAGTGCCACCATGCAGCTGGGGCCCCTGGGCAGTGCCCAGTTGTGCCCTCTCATTAAGACAGCCCTGACCACAGTGGTAATTTGAGCTTTCAAACAATTAGAAACATTAAAAAGTGATGGCAGAAAAGAGACTGGTCCATTGAGTCTACCACATTTTTTTATTATATATATATATATATATATATATATATATATATATATATATATATATATATATATATATATATATATATATATATATATATAGGTTGTTTTTTGGTCTTTTGTAGCACTATACAGGCATACCCCACTTTTAAGTACACAATGGGGTGTATTTACTAAAGCTGGAAAGCGCAAAATCAGGCTCACTTCTGCATAAAAACCAATGAGCTTCCAGGTTTTATTACCAAAGATTAATTGAACAAGCTGGGGTTAGAAGCTCATTGGTTTCTATGCAGAAATTAGCCTGTTTTTGAGCTTATCAGCTTTAGTAAATAAAACCCATTGTGTACTTAAAAGTGGGGCATCCCTGTAGTGACTCAGGGAACTGTATGTACCAGTGCAAGGACTGAAATTCTTTATTTAAATCACATGAGTTATTTTGTATGTTGCATTTCATTCACCTATATAAATTGGCTTAAAGATCTTCTTGAATCAAGCAAGCCATTTATGATTATTTTTAATATTATGTTGTTACAGTAGTATGTACGTATGTTATTGAGTTTAGCATTCCCATTGTACCAAAAAGGTTACAAGGTTAAAAAATGTAATTTGCACACGTGCAATAAAAGAAACCGCAACAGACATTTTCATATTAGTCTCATCCTATAAGCACTTTCAAATAACAAAATGTGACATCAGTAGATCAATGTTGTAGGTAAATTCACTACATTATGTTATCACTATGTAAAAGATATACCATATGCAGAGAAGAGATCTAGATTTTAAAATACAGTTTAATCACAATGTGATACCAATAACCTAGGCTACTTCAAACAGTAAATTGGGTGTGCTGCGCTGCTAAAATTAATACATCAATAGTGAAGGTGATAACAAAATGTGCATTGAGTGCAAAAAAATTGTATATAAAAAACCAACATCAAGTGTTCAATGTATGTAAGAAAACAAACTGAATTGACAAAGTTCGTAAAAAGCTTCAAAGTTCAGTGAGTTCATCCCAAGTAGGGGATGTGCAGGACAGAAGAGAGCCTCCATCACCTCTTATAGTATCTGCTTACCAGATAGATATCAACAGCACAGCAGGCTGGATTGCCTTAAGTATTAAAGAAGAGTCTCAATGCGGCTGGATCCCAGATTTTAAAATACATTCGATTTTAATCTTTGGAAGCATATAAATGTGATACCACAATAACCAATAGCAGACTTCATCCAGGGGCTTCAAACAGTAGCCCAAGGGCTGGATGCAGCCCTTTGCTAGCCTTTATCCATCCCTTGGGGCATTTCTTTCTCAGATTTTGAGGCACTATAGCTAACGCTGACACTATCAGTGGGGCATAATCCCCCAACTGATACCAATTATGGAGCACTATTCCTCCCAATATAGGGGGCACAATGTTTCCCACTGATGGTAATGATGGGGAACTATTCCTCCTACTGATCACAGGCACTATGCGACTGAACACCACACCTCAGGCATTGTTTACTGATGCAGAGCCTGGGACATGTTCTACGCCCACTGGCTACAGTAAATTGGCCCTTTGTTTGAAAGTTTGCAGACCCCTGCCTTTATGTACATGAAATGTAATTCACTAATATTATACTTGGCACAGACATTTTGACATCCATTAGATAAATATATATGGACTTTTTCACAATCGCACTGGAGTGCGGTGCTCTTTTAGAAGCTATATGCATTTAGATTGCTTTTCAGAGGGCATTTGAGAGGCGGGGACGAGGCATTATAATTGGCCTCCTCACTGCCTGCTTTAACCCTATAATGCCACATTACCACGTGGCACAAACGCACGCATTGCATGCGGTTGCAGTGTGGCCCCACTAAAATCAAGGGGTGCATTTGACAAGCGGATCCACCTGTCAAACTCTGCACCCCGAGTTAAACATGCTGCTGCAAAGTGGAGCTTTATGGCTGTGGCCTCCATACTGCCCAAAATAAAATAACATGCCATCAGTAGATCAGTGTTGTAGGTACATTCACTACATTATGTTATCACTATGTAAAATATATACCATATGCATACCATCTGGTTATATTGGGTCAGTTCAGTTAGGCGGCCGAGGAGCAGTAAAACCATGGCTCAGTCGCCCATTTGGATGCAGGCTGTAATCAAAATAGGAGTCTTAGCACCTTGCCAATCTATGCAAATTGCAAAAAAATGCCTTTAGATTCACTTTAAGAAAATTAGAAGAAAATATATAAATGTGCTATGGTTTTCTACCAATAGGATGATATTTTGTAGCAATATCTCCTTTTAACTGTATGGATTTGCACCCCTTATTTTTCTGTCAGTAGGAACATCAGTATCACTCCATATCTTTATTATTATCTATATTATTATTATTATACAGGATTATACAGGATTTATATAGCGCGGACAGGTTACGCAGCGCTTTACAATATAAAAGGGAGACAATACAGTTATAATACAATAACATACAAGAGGATTAAGAGGGTCCTGCTCAGAAGAGCCTACAATCTAATATGGTGGGGCAGGTGGTACAAAAGGATGTAACTGTGGGGAATGAGCTGATGGAAGTGGTAAAAGATTAGCTGGAGACGTGATAGGCTTTCCTGAAGAGATGAGTTTTCAGGGATTGCCTGAAGGTAACAAGAGTAGGTGATAGCCGGACAGGTTGAGGTAGTGAGTTCCAGAGGACAGAGGAGGCTCTGGAGAAATCCTGAGATGAGCATGGGAGGAGTAGACGAGAGGGCTTGACAGTAGGGGTCTTGGGAAGAGCGGAGAGGACGGTTTGGGATATATTTGGAGACAAGATTGGTGATGTAACTTGGGGCAGTGTTGTGGATGGCTTTGTAAGTTGTGGTTATATAGTTACATAGTTACATAGTTACATAGTTAGTCAGGTTGAAAAAAGACACAAGTCCATCCAGTTCAACCATAAAAAAAAAAATTAAACAAACAAAATAAAACACAGTACATCCCATACACCCAACTCCATACCCACAGTTGATCCAGAGGAAGGCAAAAAACCCCAGCAGAGCATGATCCAATTTGCTACAGCAGGGGAAAAAATTCCTTCCTGATCCCCCGAGAGGCAATCGGATTTACCCCGGATCAACTTTACCTACAGAACTTAGTACTCAGTTATATTATGTGCATTTAGGAAAGAATCCAGGCCCTTCTTAAAGCAATCTACTGAGCTGGCCAGAACCACCTCTGGAGGGAGTCTGTTCCACATTTTCACAGCTCTTACTGTGAAGAAACCTTTCCGTATTTGGAGGTGAAATCTCTTTTCCTCCAGACGTAAAGAGTGCCCCCTTGTCCTCAGCGCTGACCTTAAAGTGAATAACTCAACACCAAGTTCACTATATGGACCTCTTATATATTTGTACATGTTGATCATATCCCCCCTTATTCTTCCCTCAAGAGTGAATAAATTCTCTAATCTTTCCTTTTCTTTTCTATACTGCTCGCAATCATCACACACAGCTCAACATTTGTGCAGTGTGCCAATACTGCAACCACTGGCTATTGTAGAGGACCCTAGAAGAGCTCTGTTATGAGGCCTCACATGGTCTATAACATTGGAAAAGCCTTGAGTAAATGCAAGAGAGTAGGATTATCCACTAAAAAGTTCTGCCATATCTGTCTTAAGAAATGAAAGATGGAAGCCATGGTATGATATACTATTGTGTTGTCATTATACCATATAGTCAGTGCTGTATTGATAGAATACAGAGTCTGCCATTGCTGACCTGGTTTTCAGAAAATGCTAGTGGTGTGGCTCTAATGCTGAGCCAAAGGTTTTAGACACTCCTAAGACAGACCTGAAAAAATATTGAGATGGATAGCTGAGTTGTCAAACTGACTTTCTTCATGCTTATTCCAGGTCAATGACTCAGAATGCATTAAAGGCAGAAATAGCCAGTAAGCCAGTATTCCCAGATGAAAGTCAGCGATGGGATTCCTCATATTTTCTTAGCATTGTGTCTTTTAAGTCAGTAAAGATTTTTTCTCGGATAACCAATGCAATGATTGGGCAACTCATTTAAAGCTGAAGCTGCAGGTATGCATTCAATCTCTTTTAAATGTAACTAGCAAAACTGTGAGAATTTTACATGGTGTCAATTTTTTGTTGTCCCCTTACAGAGGGAGGGCAGCAGTAGGGGACAGTCAGGCATTGCTGCGAGCAATGCTGATAAGTGGAAAGAATAGAGGGATTGTATTTTGCTACTTCTTTACAGTGCAGTCGTAGGCTGTGGGCAGGGAGATGAACAAGTTGTATTGCATAAGTGTAGTGGAGAAAAGTCAGGTCACCAGACCTGGTTGTGCTGCCTGACAGAGCTGTGTACATTTTAGGAGTGGAT
This sequence comes from Rana kukunoris, assembly GCA_029574335.1. NCBI lineage: Eukaryota > Metazoa > Chordata > Amphibia > Anura > Ranidae > Rana > Rana kukunoris. Next base: position 279,623,798 of record CM056049.1, on the reverse strand, counting down.
ATACATACATACAAATCCTTTACCTGGAATCTCTCATGCAGTTAATTTCAGAGACTAGAATTCTACAGAAACGATTATGCTATTGTGTGCAAATAGTCATTTCCTTTGAGGAAGAAAGCAAGAATATATTAGGAGGGGAATTTTTCCTTTACTAGTACATATTTTACCTTTTGTGTGTAACTCTATATATAGATGAAAAGTGAGAATTAAAGAGACCTATTAATACACAAATGGCCTACATATGAGATACAAAGGCCTCACACATATCTAAGACATGAGAAAATGTCATTATTTATTAAAAACAGGATACTGTAATTTATTCTGTATGCATTCATTGAGCAATGGATTATAGAGCCACCTTCAGGAATAGAACACTAGGTACAAACAGTAAAAACAGCCTAGGTTTGGCCAGTGCTGATATTGCCTCAGTTAGTTAACCACTTAAGCCCCGGACCAATATGCTGCTAAATGCCCAGAAGGCGTTTTTACAATTCGGCACTGCGTCGCTTCAACAGACAATTGCGCGGTCGTGCGACGTGGCTCCCAAATAAAATTTGCGTCCTTTTCTTCCCACAAATAGAGCTTTCATTTGATGGTATTTGATTGCCTCTGCGATTTTTATTTTTTGCGCTATAAACAAAAATAGAGCGACATTTTTGAATGAAAAAAAAATATTTTTTACTTTTTTGTTATAGGAAAAATTGAATAAACTAAATTTTAGTCAAACATTTAGGCCAACATTTATTCAGCCACATGTCTTTAGTGAAAAAAAAAATTGCAATAAAAAAAAAATTAGCTACCTAGCGGCAACAGCGACACTCAGGCCTTGTACACACGAGGGATTAAATCCGCTGAAAATGGTCCGACGGACCATTTCAGCAGAAAAATCACCTCGTCTGTAGGGGCAAACGGACAGTTTTGGCCTGATTTCTCCAGCGGAAAAGTTTCAAAGCATGCTTTGGAACTTTTCTTGCTGGAGAGCTGCCCGTCGGATATGTCCGCTGGTTAGTACGGCAAACCAGCGGACATATCTGCCCGCACATGTGTCGTATCCTGTGAATGGATCCGACGCATGCACACGGAAGTGTTTACTTCCTGGTGCGGTGACGTGGCGGTGACGTAGCGGTGACGTGGCGGCGTCAACGTCACCGCCGCGTCACCGCGCTGTCCGCCAGCGGAAAAATTTGATCCGATGGTGTGTACAGCCATCGGATCAAACAGTCCGGCAGACATATCCGATGGAAACGGTCCGTCGGACCGTTTCCATCGGATACATCCCATTGTGTGTACAAGGCCTAATACAGCGATCAGAAAAATGATCGCTTAGTGACGCTGGTAATAGGGGGTGAAAGGGTTAACTAAGGCGGTGATCAAGGGGTTAAAACTTTATTAGGGGGGTACGGGGCTACCCTGGACCTAACACTAACTTCCTGTCACACTAACTGTCCACACTGACACTAAATGCAGTGCATTCAGTGACACTGTGACAGGGGGTGGGGGGGGGGGGGGTTAATCGCAAGGGGTTAAATGTGCCTATGTGTACTGGTGTCAGTGTAGTGTTGGTGCGACTTACTGTGAGCCTTCTCTCCTCTCGGCGGTTTGAAAATACCGCCGAGAGGAGAGCTGCATCACTTCCTCTGCCAGTGTTTACATTTTACAGGCAGAGGAAGTGACACGGCGGAGGCTCACGGGATTGGCTGGGAGCGATCACGAGGGGGCGGACAGAATCGAGCTGCCGCGCCCTCAGCACGGATCGCTTCCCAAGGTAAGCCACCTACCACACGCAGCGGAGGGGGACCCAACCTGACCCCCGACCCGCTAGAAGGCAGGGACGTATATATATATACGCCCATCTGCCTGTACGTGCAATTCTGTGGACGTACATAGGCGTTAAGTGGTTAAAGGACACAAACTCCTATTGAAAACCGCAAACAAAACTAGAGGGGCAGCTGCTATGTTCTTTAGTAGTTGCAGAGAAAATGATTTTACGATGAGTACAAATATTCTATTTTCTCTTCCGTTCACTGAAGGACACAATGACGATCTGTAAATGTTGACCACTTGACAAGGCAATATCCACAAAAGCGAAGATATGAACAACAAAATGGGATCAGAAAGCAAGATATATCACACTGGAAGACCTTACACATTGGGTGCTCAACCTGTGGCCCTACAGCTGTTGTGGTCCCATGAGGCATTACAAAGCTGATAGTTACAAGCATGACTCCCAAAGGAAGAGGCATGATGGGAAATGTAGCTCGGCAACAGCTGGAGGCATACAGGTTGAGCACCCTTGGCCTTGCACCCAAAACTGGCCCCTGAGGAAGCAAGAATGACCACTTAATAAAATGTACTGGTACAGTATGAACCAAAGACCAAGTGGCCAGTTTACAAACCTGAGAAGTGAATAAGCAGTGACAGAAATTGGGGACTTCAGACATTGAAGAGTATAAGACTAAGGGATGATCTGCAGAATCTACCTGGAGATTGTCGCCAAAGTGGTGGCCTGACCGTTACGGGGCTGTCCATGCTGACAAAGAGGGCACCAAGCATTTAAATACATCCAGATAACATGAACCCCATCCAGACAATATAAAGCTCTCTCCTTTGAGATGCACAGTCGTGAGACAAAGTGAAGGCAAATCAATAGCCTTGTGTAAAGGAAAGGACAACGTGGCTTTCAGAAGAAAAGAGGTTCTCGCTCAGATAAAAACCTTGTTCCTGTGCAACATCAGAAAGGGGGAATTGCAAGACAATGCAACCACCTCAAAAACCAAAGAGATGGCCACTACAGTAAGAAGGCCACCTTCTAAAAGAATGATTGCTTCTGCCTTGATCCTGCAATAAAGATAGGGCAAAAAGGAAAAAGGAACCAAGTCAAAAAAGGTGAAAGACCTTCAGGTGAACGATCCACTCTTCCAAATCCAATAATTGACAGCGGAAGTAGTCTGATTCCATTTCAGCAGCCACACATTTAAGGAACACACTTTTATGGTGCAGTGCAGAAAAGGCAGATGGACCACTTAAAGTTTCCACAAATTGATGAACAGTGGGAACAACACCTTGGTGAAAATCCCATTGGCTGATGCCATCCCAAATGGACGTGCCACAAATAAATGATGTTAATCTCCTATCCCCTAGGAAACCTATGATGAATGCTACAGTGAGGTTTACAATGCAGTTTGTGTGCATATGGTCCCATCGTAAGCAGGATGAGTGGAGGTGCTTCCTAGCTGTTACATGCTGTGTTCTGGCTGACTGCATAGGGGAGAGCTGCTTTGAAACAACCATGTTACAGTGAGACGTTGGCAAGCCGACATCTTGTTACACCCACCGGAGTTTTACATTTCACACTTAATTTAAACAGTAAATTCAGTGTAGCGCCCCCTTACTTTCAGTATGGGCACTACACTGGCAGCCAATTGGAGGAGTTTTTCCCTCACGGGGCATGCTGGGGAGGGGTATATATGTAGCAGACGCCATTTTTCCAGGGTTCTTCACGGGTTCCAGGTCCAGGTGCAGCACCCACCTTTAGGGTGTGCGCATCCAACGGGCCCCGGCGTCATGGACCTCCAGGCCGGGGCCCACATGTTACGTAGAGTTTTGAGCAGATGCTGAAAGGGGTCTCAGTGACTTACTGGGTCCCCAATCATACTACCGGTATATCTAAACTGTTGATCGGCGACCTTAACTAAAATTTACTGGGAGGATCTGCTCATCTTATCAGAGATTACAAAGTTCTAAGCCTGTGGCAGAGGCATCCTTAGAGCCAGGTTCGTGGCAGGAACCTCTTACCTCCCAGCAATTCAAAGTGACACTTCGGCTGCCAGGCTTATGACAGAAGTCTGTCCGGGGGCACTTCACCCACTCTAGAGTGGCAACAAACTGTGATTATTTCTACTGAAAGCAGGCTTGCTTTCATGTTTATCCAAGCCTGATTCTGCAAAGTTCCTTTAGGGCTCTTTCACACAGAGCTTTCGTTCAGATCTGCCTCACAGTTTTTTTTGAGGACCTGAACGGACGCTCCGTGCTCCTCTATGGAGCCGTGGATGTCAGCGGAGACATGTCCGCTGACATCCGACCAGCTCATATCCGCCAAAGTATGACGGAGGAAAAACCTACTTTTCCTTCCGTCTGGCGGATTGGATCAGATGAACACGGACAAATGGTTCGTGTTCATCCGATCCACCCCATAGGGGAGAGTGGAGAAAAGACAGGGCGGTCCCTGCACAGTGTGCGGGGACCGCCCTGTCATCCGGCAGCTCAGCGGAGATCAACGGAGCGATCCCCGCTGAGCAAACGTAGGTGCACGGGGCGGATCATTACTGATCCGCCCCGTGTGAAAGAGCCCTTACTTCATCAACCTGTCCTGTCTACCTCCTGTAGTCATGTACCTTGGTCATGTTCGACCGAGGAATAAAGCATTAGAAAACGTCAACCATGGCTTGTACATTCTATTATTACTCTCACAGTGGCTGCAATAAATTTCCCTAGACTCGTCAAAGGTAACTTAAAATATGCCGATCCCACATCTAACCAGCGGACTCTTGAGGGAGTATCGCTACATCAGCTTATATAGTGAAATTCAGTATTTTGAAATCCCTCAGACTGTTTTGATGTTGATTTTTCAAAGCAGGGAGTGTTCTGTCATATTAACAAACCTGTGAGATCAGCAGGCTTGCTGCTGCTTTTCAAAATCTGAACAGTCAGATGGATTTATAAATTCTTGTATTTCACTATGTAAGCTTGCCGCATGATCACTGTATCCTTACTGTGGGCACCTGCGAGGTGTAGCAAGATGGCCGTGACAGAACGTCACTTCCGTTACAAAATATGACGAGTGGTCTAATCTGACGAAACACGTGCATGCAGGAGACGAAAACCCTCCTGCTCTCCTTATCTCCAGAAGCCTCCTGGGATGTATGACATCATTTGCATAGGCAGGAAACTGAAGAAATGTAAAAATAAATTGTGAAACAGGTAAATATCATGTCTATTTACTAGTTGTAGCAGCATGAGGATGAGAATGTTCCACTTTAACCAGACTTGCCTCTGCGATAAAATTTGTTGTATGTGTACAATGACAATAAAGTAAATCTATCTATCTATCTATCTATCTATCTATCTATCTATCTATCTATCTATCTATCTATCTATCTATCTATCTATCTATCTATCTATCTATCTATCTATCTATCTATCTATCTATCTATCTATCTATCTAACAACTGACAATTGGCCAACCAGGCCAATGTAGAAGGAAAGAAAGGTGATGTACCATGTTATCCAGGTATGACTACAGTCATATGATGGACGTTCTGTACAACATGGATTTGTACTATATGATGAACAAAATATAATCTCCATTTATAAGTCTTGCTTTTACCTGCCATGTGCATTTTAACACTGACATTGAGTGCAGCAGCCTGTTGTTTTGGTTCGTAAGAAATTAATTAAAGGTGGACTTGCTCCGAGTAGTTGTAACTAAATGTGAGCACTGACGAGCTATTCACAAGTATGCACGGCACACACCCTGTCACTGTAAACCTTTTGTACTTTGTGAATTGCTTGCACATTGCTTTGTTAAGTTAATATGATCTCTCTTGTAATGGAAACTAGAAATCTTTAGACTTGCTGTGGTCTTTTGCTTTGAGTCCAAAACAGAGATTTTGAATACCCCAACGTACACATAACTATGCCCCAGTGGAACATAAACACTGCCCTGCCAAAAAAAGTAGTTGGAGAGTTCACAAAAGGGCAGCCAAAGATCATGTTCAGATGTTGTCACAAGAGATGGTCTTTGGCCTGCAATTAGGTCACAAGTGTGCTGGAGTGGATTCCAATATTAGTAATATTTCTGCAGCAGCGCATTTTGGTTAAACACATCCATTTACGTCAAACAGGGATCTTTAGATGTATTCTGTACTGCCGATACAATCATACTCAGAAATGACGACACGGTTTATTTCAAAGAATCTGTTTATTTAAAAAAAAAATTGCATATAATTGTGAATGCAATATTATTTATTTGTATATACTTCACTGTATAGGCATCATTTTAGATTTGTTTTTGTTATTTATTTATATTTATTTGCTACTTTTTTAGTCTGTTAAATACACAATAAGAACCCATTCACACAGGTACGACTTGGGATCCGACTTCAGGTCGCCCCTAGTCACCTCGAATCACGCTGCATGAAGGAATCAATGTAAGTGAATAGAGCCGTCTTAATGCACACTACTGCAGTCGCTCCAGCTTGAAAAAAGTTTCCTGTACTACTTCAATCTGACTTCTAGGTGACTTGTACCCATTGATTTCAATGGAAGTCGCCTCCAAGTCGGCCCCGTTTACAGTGAGGCAACTTTACAGGAAGTCGCCCCAGTGTGAACCTATTCTAAGGCAAGCACCTCCCTCCCACAGGGGAGCTCAACGCTAAATTTTAAATAAAAAAATGGCATGGCTTCCCCCTCCAAGAGCATAACAGGCCCTCAGGTCTGGTATGGATTTCAAGGGGAACCCCCTATCCCGAAAAAACAGCGTGGGGGTCCCCCCCAAATTCATACCAGACTCATATCCGAGCACGCAGGAAAGTGGGTGATGACGAGCAAACACAACGCCCCCCCCCCCTGAATCATACCAGGTGGCATGGGGGGTGGGTGCTTTGGGCAGGGGGGTGCCCTGCGGATAGGGCACATGCTCGGATAAGGGTCTGGTATGGATTTGGGGGGGACTCATGACGTTTTTTCTGGCATTGTGGTTCCCCTTGAAATCCATACCAGACCTAAGGGCCTGGTATGCTCTTGGAGGGGGAACCCATGCCGTTTTTTTATTTAAAATTTGGTGTGAAGTTCCACCTCCTGGAGGCGACTTCAAGTCGCGTTGTAAGTCACGCTGAAGTTGCCCCAAGTCGTATTGTGATTAATACTCAAGTCGTGTTCAAGTTGCCTCCCAAAGTTGTGCTGAAAGTCAAGTTGCGCCTGCGTGAATGGGCTCTAAAGTGTTGATCTTGCCTGAAAACCAGAAAACTTGTGAATTCCTGTTTACTCTTTATTTTAATCTTAAGCAGTTATATTAGTCTTGCCCAATTCACCCCCTTGCATACCTCCCATCTTTTTTAAATGGGAATGAGGGACACCTATCAGCAAAAGTATGCAGGCATAGGCACACCCCCTTAAAGGAGAGTTGTACAAAAAAACAGGATTGATTAAACCCACAGGTGCTTTTTTAGCGCTACTATTCCTTTATATTAGCTTTTGGAATTTTTAAATGCAGCAATTTAGAAGTCAGATGAAAGGTTTAGTGCTGGGAAACACTTTTTGATACATAAAAAGTGCATTTTATATACATCTATATAGATCAGAACAAAATGAGGGACAAATGAGTTAGGGTCCTTTCACACGTCCGTTCCGCTCGTCCGCTCATTACAAGTCCGTTTACGGACTTGTAATGGGCCCCTATGGGAGCAGATCTGTTAGCGGATGATGCATCCTCTAACGTCCGCAAGATCCGCATCTGTTTTTTCGGACGGAAGAATGTCCTATTTTTCTTCCGTCCGGCGGATCGGATGCAAACGGACAGACGGTCCGTTTCCATCCGATTCCCCATAGGGGATAGCGGAGGAGAGACAGGGCGGTCCCTGCATAGTGTGCGGGGACCGCCCTCTCCGCCCGACAGCTCAGCGGAGACCCGACGCTGAGCCAACGGACACACGGAGCGGACCGAAAAAAGACCGCTCCGTGTGAAAGGACCCATAAGAGGGACAGAGGGACATTTCTCCAAATCAGGGACAGTCCCTCGAAATCGGGGACAGTTAGGAGCTATGCCCATGAACTAAAAAATCAACCCCCCCCCCCCACTATGTTAAAGCCATTAGGAGAGGGGAAGGTGTTCTGTAGTCCTAACACTGTTCCTAGCTAAGGATGACAAAGCTGCTTCTCCTTAGATACAACATAATGCGTGAGTGTTGTACGACAGGAATTGTGACAATCACCAGGCGAAAATAGATGGGAAAAAACCCTAAAGAATAAAAATGAATGCAGTCACCAATTCTAAAGACTGGTAGGCTGCAATATGTACATTTTTGATCCTGGGTTTAGAACCACTGGATTCCATGTATTAAAAGACAAAATACAAGTCTTTTCAGATGAATGCATTGTGTAAAAGTAAAAACACAGGTTTTCCAGATGCAACAGAAGGCAATTGTAAGCCCCCGTTCACCACTGAATGCAGCTGTAAAATCGTGGTACTTCAGCGCGATTTCAAAGCAGCCGGTCAGCGCGATTTCACATCTGTGTGATTTCATGCACAGGTGTGAACGGGGCTAAATCCACAATTGTGATGTGCTAAATAGAATTAAATTCAGCTGCTGCAGTTATACTGCGGCAAGTTGACTCGGCTGCGTAAATCGCCGTAGGTGTAAGTCAGGCTCGTACACAGCGATTTGTTGGCTTGCGCTCTCATTAGCCAGCGGGGGAGCCAATGAGCAGGTCCAGCAGGCTCTATGTCTGCCGGCCACCTGCGATCATTCCCCCGCAGTGACAGAATGGGGATCTGCCTGTGTAAACAAGACAAATCTTTGTTCTGACAAGGGAGATTAAACAGATTTCTGCCATGCAGGAAGATGGATCTGTGTGTTGTCCCAGCAAGCCCTTTCCCTATACCAGGGGTCTCAAACTGGCGGCCCTCCAGCTGTTGCAAAACTTCAAGTCCCATTATGCCTCTGCCTGTGGGAGTCATGCTTATAACTGTCAGCCTTGCAATGCTTCATGGGACTTGTAGTTTCGCAACAGCTGGAGGGCCGCCAGTTTGAGAACCTTGCCCTATACAGTTAGAACACACAGTGAGGGAACATAGTTAACCCTTTGATCGCCCTGCATATTTTTAGCACTGATCACTGTAGTAATGTCACTGGTTCCCCAAAAAAGTGAAAAAAATGTCAGTTAGGTGCCCGATATGTCCGCCGCAATGTCACACTGATAGTCATGATTACTAAAAAATGTCTAAATATTAAAAATGCCATAAATCTATCCCCTATTTTGTAGACGCGGTAACTTATGTGCAAACCAATCAATATACGCTTATTGGGATTTTATTTACCAAAAATATGTAACAGGTTACAAATTGGTCTAAACTGAGGATTTATTTTTTATTTTTCTTACATTTTTTTTCTGGAAATGTTTTATAGCAGAATGTAAGCATTGCCAATTTTTTTTCAAAATGTATGCATTTTATGGTTTATAGCGTAATAAAATAAAAACCACAGAGGTGATCAAATGCCACTAAAAGAAATCTCTATTTGTGGGGGTAAAGGGACATACATTTTTTTGGGGTACATCGTCGTACGACCACGCAATTGTCAGTTAAAATGGCGCAGTGCTGTATCGCAAAAAATGGCCTGGTCATTGAGGAGGTAAATCCTTCCGGGGCTGAAGTGGAAAAACTATAGAGAAACTATAATGGTTCTTGATTATTATTTTTTTTTTGTTTGTTTAATTACCTAACACATATTTGGTTATTTAATGTAAATACATGTTCACCTTATTTACTAACATTCATTTTTGAAAAGCAAACACAATGAACATCCTCTTTTCCTTTAATAAAGCAATGGTGTTGAGTTCAGGCTTTACATCAAAGAAGCAAACTGTAACTAAAATTAAATATGATATCCAGGCAAACCTGCATTGGTAGCTTTTATATTTCTCTCGGTATAGGTTTCTATTAAAGTGAATCTATCACATAAAAAGTAATATTACAACATTAAAAAACTCACTAAAACCATGCCAGATTTGTAGCACTGGAACAACAATAATGCCTTGTATTTAAAGGTTTAATGCTATAAGTAAGGAGCTTTCAATACTGACAGTGAGTGTAAATTTTGTACTAATGTTGTACTAATACATCAACTGTAACATTAATCTGTAGACTGATCAAAGTATCTGTATGCCCATGGGATACTTTCTAGGTGACAGGTTCTCGTTAAAGCCCAGAAAACTTAAAAATTCTCCTTTGAAGTAGGGCTGTTCCTGCACTGCAGGAGTTAATTGCTCACTCTTGGTCTAGAGTGCATAGTAAAAAAGATTTAATTAAGTCTAGTACACACTCAGTTTTTCTTTTTTTTTGGTCAACTCGTTGGGTTGTATAAAAATAAAACTAACGGCTCAGATTAGAGCTGATGTACTAACAATCTGATGTTAGTACATCCATCTCCCCCGCTGAGCTATTGTGTTGTGTTGAATGTTGTGTTCATTGGCTGAGAGTGCTGATCGGGAGCCGGCTGACTGCTGTTTTTTTCAGCATGCTCGTTCAACAGAAGTTGGCCAAATGGCCCGTCTGTACTGGGCTTTACCCAACCCTCTACTACTCTACTGGGCTTTACAGGATTTCCAATGGTTCCCCAGAGGTTCTAGGGGCACTAGCGTGGGTTGTCAGCGCCTCGAGGAAAGTATTTTGCACTGACTTATCTATTTTAGCTATCTCCACTGGTCTCTGTAGAGCTGTAGGGAAGAGGAGAGGGTTTCTAAAGCCAGTGGTGACCTCTTCCAGATCTGTTGTTGGCACTCCCTCCTCTTCACACTCGTGACAGCGCCCCTCTAAATTTTGCGCCCGGGGCAGTGGCCCCCTCGCACCCCCCACGCTACGCCACTGGCTAGGGGTTACTTGAGCAAAGAGCAGTTTCTGCCTCTCAGATAAGTTCTCTCAGACACTATTGATCTTTTTAATTATCTGTAAGCGAGTAATTCTTCCCAATGACCACAAGTGCAAGGAGCATTTTTCCTAACACTAATGTATCATGAGTTGTAGATATAGTAATTAATATAACATTGGTTCCTTGAGACTGGAAAATTATTTCAAGGGTTTTTTTGCTTGAAAAGGTTAAGAAAGGTTGCCAAAGAGTCTTCTTCCCCATGCTCCAGTGGTTTCAGGATACTACCGTTCATAGCCCTGCATTGGATCTGATGACGCAAAGGGAAAGTCCACTGCTGGAACATGGGGAAATGCTGTCTGCCAGTGGAGAGCAGAATTGGATATGTGACAGTAGTTTTACCCTCTCCTAGAATTAAAGAAAAGCAGTTAATCCTTCTAGTGTGGGAGCAGCCACACTGTAAGGGAACATGTTAAGATTTGGCTTTAGGCTTGGTTCATACCTAGGCGTTTTTGGGTGTTTTTCTGCTGTGAACCTCAGCTCTAAAAATGCCCAACAAGACAAATCCCATTCATTTTAATTGCCCCTTGTTCACATCTGAGCAGTGGCGGCTGGTGCTCAAAATTTTTTTTGGGGGGGGCGAAAAAAAAAAAAAAGAAAAACAATTACAGCCTCACTGTACCTATCAATTGTCACCACTGTGCCATGCCATCAAATGCAGTCACTGTGCCATCAAAACGCAAACACTGTGCAATCAAAACGCAGACACTGTGCCATGCCATTAAAACGCAGCCACCATGCCATCAAAACGCAGCTACTGTGCCATGCCATCAAAACGCAGCCACATGCCATCAAAACGCAGCCACCGTGCCATGCCATCAAACGCAGCTACTGTGCCATCAATTGTCACCACTATGCTATCAAACACAGCCACTGTGCCCCCAATTGTCGCCACTGTGCCCCCAATTGTTGCCACTGTGCGCCCAATTGTTGCCACTGTTCCCACAATTGTTGCCACTGTGCCCCCAATTGTTGCCACTGTGCCCCCAATTGTTGCCACTATGCCCCCACTTGTAGCCACTGTGCCCCCACTTGTAGCCACCATGCCCAGTACCCCCCCCCCCCCCCCGGCACTTACCTTTTTGGCTTCTACGTCCCTCGATGTCCCTCGTCCCACCCTCGATGACGATTCAGCCAATCAGGTTACCTGATTGGCTGAGACGCCTGTCAGTTTTATCCTCGGACGCACAGCCGGTACGTCCCGAGGATGAGCTTCAGGAAGCCGACTACAGCTTTAGGGCTGTACTCGGACGCGCTGGCCCTGATAGGCACTTCCACACAGCCAGTGTATGAATCTGTATAATTTACTGGCTGTGAGCGAGCCAGAGGCAGTGGCGGTGCGTCCATAGGGAAGCAGCAGCGCCGCCACTGCATCTGAGCGTTCTTTCAGCTGAAGCAAATACACCCATTGCTCAAGCTCTGTTCACATGTGAGCGTATTGTTTTCTGGCAGAAAGTCGTGCGATTTATTAATAAATATTCACTACTACAGTGCTGCATGATGTCTTCCAGGTCCTGTGCCGAGCAGTTGCCCTGCTGCTTAGTGGACACAGGAGGTCCCTCACTTGGCAAAAGTGCCATTCAGTGTACACTTTACAATTTCACAATGAATAAAGAGTATTCTCTGATTGAATAAGGTGGAGAGATGGGGTAGTGACATCTCATGCAATCAGAGAACATGTTGCATCCACTGTAATAATGCAGTGTTCCCTGAATTGCACCCATGCCAAGCAAGCAACTTCCTGTGTTCACTAAGCAGCAGGGCAGCCGCTTGGCATGAGACCCAGAAGCCAGCAGCAATCATTGTAGCAGAGGTGCCTTTACAGTGGTTTCCCACTTTTACAGTGTTCCCACTTACAATGCTTACAACGGTCTAAGCCGGGGTTGTCCAAGCTTTGGCCCTCCAGATGTTCAGGAACTACAATTCCCATCATGTCTAGTCATGTCTGTAAATACCAGAGTTTTACAATGCCTCATGGGACGTGTAGTTCTGCAACAGCTGGAGGGCCATAGTTTGGAGACCCCTGTGTTGCAGGCACAGCACTATGAAGTGCCTCATGCGCTGTGGCATTAGAAGAATTGTGATATCTCTGACTTTTCAGTCCAACAAGACTGTCTATTACTCTGAAATTCCTCTATTGCCGTTCTATGGAAGCAGTAGGTTTAAAGAGCACACCAAATGCTTAAAATAACTTCTTTATTAACTTCTTTATTTTCTTCATATATAACACTGCTGCTTTGCAGCAGACAGTCCATGTACAAAAACACGTGATGAATAAAGTATAACAGAAAATGGTGGTTCAAATATTCAATCTTGTCATTTAACATAAGATGTTGGATATATTTCTTTCTTGAGTATTTATACTCTCTCTCTCTCTCTCTCTCTCTCGCTCTGTAAGTTATCAAAGCATTCTCTGATTTCTCTGAAAGGTATAACTGTGTTTGCAACTTGGTTTGCAGGTTGCTTTTGGAGGGTTAGCTTAGTTTGAAGGTTTGGGTTTGATGAGTGATGAGTGATTCAGGTTTGGTTTCTGAATTAGGTTAGAAGGTATGGTGGAACTACAATCAGTATACAGTTCTAATCACACTATTTACAATAAGAACATATATATATAACTGTATAATTACCTAATTTTACCCTCTGGCTTCCATAAGAACAACTTTGGCCTTGTGTGTCTGTTCTCTGCCTCTGCATGTGGTGGACTGAACTAGCACATGGAGTATTAGGAACCTCCCAGACAGAGTGTTTGTAAAGCTGACTGTGACTGGTCAAGACTCTGCTCAATGTGAGATTAGCTGTGATTGGGCCAAGGCCTGTGATGAGTCACAAAAGCTTAACTCTATGCTTGCTGGTATGAATTCACTGTGAATAACTTTGCTTCTTCTGTCCCATACAAACAAATGACTCTTAAAGGCATATTTTTTCTTTTGATTCTGTGAACACAACATACAACTGTTATATAACATCCAAACACAAAATCACAGTGAATAACTCTGCCTTTGTCTCTCACATATAAAAATGTGCTCTACATTAGGTTCTTAGCAGGTTTAGCTGTATATACATGTAGGTTATATTAGCTACCTATGACAGGTTCTAGCGGGCCAGCTACACCCTGGTCTAAGCTGTAAACTTGCAAAAACCTCTAAAAAACATGCATACCTGGAATTCAGCTTCAATAAAATGTCCCAAATTGACTTAGTTTCTCTGCCAGTCCACAAATGAACTGAGCAAGGATACCTGGACTGGGAGGAATTTGTATTTATCATGCTTAGCTCTTACAAGCAGGGCCATCTGATTCCTCCTGTATTGAATTGTATTGTAACCGTGCTGTCTGCGCTCATATTGTAAAGTGATGCTCAAACTGCTATATAAATACTGTATAATACTAACATACAAAAATTAGCGTTCAGATCAATTCCAATTGTAAAACAAAATTCACAAGGGGCGCTTGCATTTTTAATCTGCAGTGGCCAGGCACACTTTAATTTTCAATACTAAATATTAATAAAAAGTGTAAAAATTAATATTTTTTTTTACTGCTGCTCATGTATTTAAGGTGTTTGAAAGCATAATTTCTCAAGTTTGTCCAAGACAAGTTAGATTTCTATTTAATATGTATTTCTTTTGTTTTGTAGGAAGTTTTGCTTTGCCCTGGACTATAGAATGCAAGACTCAATTCCGCCAAACGTTCACAGCAAAATGAGGTTTCAGAAGATGTTGGTGCAGTGCCATCTAGTGGATTATATTTAGATGACAGCTTGGAAGATCGGTTCAGCGGATTCTACTTTTGGAACTATGGCTGCAAGTTCATTAACTGCTACAAAACTTATCCAAGCAACTCAGAGATGTGACATTACCATCAAGCTTCACTACAACTACATAGGAAAATCTTTAAAATGCAATGGCGATCAAATGGATAAAACCAGTATGCTGTTTCTTATCATATGCAGCTTTATAGTGCTGGAAAATCTGATGGTACTTATTGCCATATGGAAAAATAACCGATTCCATAACAGGATGTACTTCTTTATTGGAAACCTTGCACTTTGCGATTTACTTGCGGGAATTGCTTATATAGTCAATATCCTTATGTCTGGAGCGAATACATGTACTATTTCACTGACAGCATGGTTTGTCAGGGAGGGCAGTATGTTTGTTGCCCTGGGAGCATCCACATTCAGTTTGTTGGCTATTGCTATTGAAAGACACTTGACAATGATAAAAATGAGGCCTTATGACGCCAATAAGAAATATCGTGTATTTCTGCTCATCGGGACCTGTTGGCTTATTTCCTTTTCATTAGGGGCCTTACCAATTCTTGGCTGGAACTGCATTAACAACTTAGATGACTGTTCTACTATACTACCTCTGTATTCCAAAAAGTATGTTGGGTTTTGCATTAGCATTTTCATAGCCATTCTCATAGCCATAGTCATCCTCTATGCGAGGATCTATATCTTGGTGAAGTCAAGCAGCAGGAGAGTCACAAACCACAGCAATTCGGAGAGATCGATGGCACTCCTTAGGACTGTTGTCATTGTCGTGGGGGTGTTTATTGCCTGCTGGTCACCTTTATTCATCCTCCTTTTAATCGACGTAGCCTGTAAAGTTATGGAGTGCCAGATACTGTATCGAGTTCAATGGTTTATTGCCCTGGCTGTCCTCAATTCAGCCTTGAATCCTCTTATTTACACTCTGGCCAGCAAGGAGATGCGGCGGGCTTTTTTCCGCCTGGTGTGCGGCTGCTTGGCCAAGTCCAGTACCTCAAGGTCTCTACCGATTCAGCCAACACCCGACCAGAGCAGGAGCAAATCCAGCAGCGGCAGTAATTCCCCAAAACACAAAGGAATTATACAAATCCATTCTCAAAGCAAAGAGGACAAAAGTGAATCTTCATTTCAGAATGGAACCATCATCAAATGACTTTCCGCTATGCATGAGTAGTCCACAGTCTGCTCTGTATTAGGGATAAAGAGACTAAAAAAGACAGTAGAAACTGTAAATATATATATATATATTTTTTTTTTTGTTTGTTTTAGTTTTCCTGCACTTAAATTATAACAACTGACATAGTAACATGATGCTCTATATTTAATGCATGGATTTCTACATTTTTATACAATGCTGTAACTCAGGTAATAGATTGCATGTTACAATCAGTTACATTTCCAATGCTTGTATGCAGAAATCCCAGAATCTCGTCTATACAATTTAAAGTTATACTCAGTGAGTGTATATCTTATATCAGTAGACTTTTTCTAAATTAAACAGATAACACTATTATGCAGCAGTCTTATTGAAAGGTCAACAAATAAAAATATGTTTTTTACATTAAGTATTTTGGGGTATTTAGTTTGGTTGCTACTCAAAAAAATATTTCTAATATCCTAACAGAGAGTGAATACTGAGTGTTAACCTGGGAGACTGATACTGTAGGCTTGGAGCGGTGCAGGTCTGCTATAGTACTTATCAGAACACAGAGAACCATGTACATTACAAAAGCTGGGTGTTACATATTTAAAGCAGTTGTATACCCCCCAAAAAAAACTGTAAGGCAAAGGCATAATGAGCTAGTATGACTAGCATACTAGCTCATTATCAATTATTTACACTAGATAGAAGCCCCTGCATCGGTCCTCTGACACGTCCTCCGTCGCTGCCATGATACTCAGAGTGACTTCCGGGTATCGCCACTCTGACACTGTGACTGGCCGGAGCGGTGATAACGTCACTCCCACGCATGCGCGCGGAATGGCACGATCCCCGTACATGCGCACATTTCCGGCAGGCTCCCATTCAAGAGCCGCCGTGCTTAATGTAGGCTTACCTGTAGGTGCAAGTACTAGTAGGGGGTATACAACCGATTTAACAATATCATTCTGAAAGGTAACAGTTCTTTTTCTTACAGATTATTAGGCACAGGAAGAAGGATCTCCCATTATATGAACCCTCATATAAGCCAGCTGTCAACTGCACAGTAATTTTCTAGAAATGCCATGTTAGGTACTGTTTTAGAATAGAAGATGCCCTGTAATTTCTAGTATATTGGGATGGGTGTGACTGCCCCTTATGCTGCGTACACACGATCTGATTTTCTGAATCCCGCTCAAGCTTGGCTTGCATTACATGGTCACACAAAAGTTCTCTGACTGCCAAGAACGCGGTGACGTACAACACTACGACAAGCCGAAAAAATGAAGTTTAATGCTTCCGAGCATGCGTCTAGTTGTTTCCGAGCATGCGTCAGAGATTTTGCGCGTCGGAATTGCTACAGACAATCGGATTTTCCGTAGGAATTTTTTCCGTCTGAAAATTTAAGAACCAGCTCTCAATCTTTTGTTGGCAGAAATTCAGGCAGCAAAAGTCTGATGGAGCATACACACAGTCGGAATTTCTGTTCAAAAGCTCACATTGGACTTTTGCTGTCGGAATTTCTGATCGTGTGTACAGGGCATTACAGTTTAACTAATGATAGATGTATCCTGATTTTCTGCTATAGGTCACAGAATCCTGTGTATTGTTCTTTGTCTTTTAAAATGAAAGTGACTCTAAACAATTATCCTTATTCTCCAAAATTAATCCATACACATCCACTATTTATTGGCTCTGTAGACTTATTTTCATGAAATTGTTCCTCTTTTTTTTATTTGTAACATCCTCTGTGAGCTCCCAAACCCTTTCCCTTCATGTAATCCTGTTTGAAATGAGCAAAGCTTGTTAGCTGCAGTCATGTGCACTGCTCTATGTACACTACAAATTCCTTAGCCATAAGCAACAGTCCATCACAGGAGCAAGCAAGAGAGGGTGGTTATGTTTCAACATACAGTGGGACCAGTACCATAGAAAGTACAGGCTGGCAAACCCGACTGCTTTCCTATAGAAAATATTTATTGAAGCATTACAGCAGTAACATCATCCAAAAATGCTGACGCATTTCAGCCTTAGGCCTTCATCAAAGCAAGGGGGCCAGTACCGGGACAATTAGACTGAAGCCTACTATTTAGGAATGCTATATGTTATTAGTGGCAAGAAGTCATGTTCAAATAATCAGCTTTCTTGTGCAGATGAGAAAATTTAAAAGAGAATGTGGGATTCATGAAAAAACAATTATACTTACCTAGGTGGATGCTGCATCTATTACCTGCTGGCTCCAGACCAAGAACTGAGCGATCAAACACCACTGATTGCTCATCTCTCAGGCCACGTACACATGATCAGACCGGTCCGATGAGAATGGTCCGACGGACCGTTTTCATCGGACCACGCTGAACTTGTCTGATGGTCTGATGTGCGTACACACTATCGGACCAAAATCCGATCAGACCAGAACGCGGTGACGTAGAACACAACGACGTGCTGAAAAAACGAAGTTCAATGCTTCCAAGCATGCGTCGACTTGATTCTGAGCATGCGTAGGTTTTTTGAAATTGGACTAATAGTGGGACGGACCTAAAACAAGCCGTCAGGTGTGTGTAATGTCTATGAGTCAGAATTATATAAAGCCCAGCACACAGCACCCCCTCTGATTCTTTTTACCACCATCCTCCTATACTTAGTACAGCAGTATCACCTATGTACATACTGTACATATAAATGCCATACAACAAGCATACACATTCATAAACATGCATACACAAACAGGCAACATACATAAACACTGAATACTGTACATATACAAACAACATACATACACACTGCATACACATGCATTCAACATACATATGCATGCATGCAACATACTGTATATACACGCAGTATACACATACATGCAACATACATACACACAGTATAAACATACATGCAACATTCATACACATGCATGGAATATAGATACACACTACATGCCAACTGCATATAACATACGTACACACTGCATACATCATAAATACATACTGCATACACATACATACAAGTGCACTATTAAACACTTACCTCTGTGATGGTATCTTAAACTCCCTGTGTCTCCACTAATGCTGATGATGTTTCCCTGGGGCAGCTCACTCTCACCTGAGTCACAGGCATGCTGTGCATTATTTACATTTACAGCATAGACACTCTGGAGTTTTAAGCAATTCAGTAATGGCCAGGCAATGAGAGCAAAATTCTGGTATTGTCAGGGTAATTATGGAAAGAAGTTTCCAGCCATGACGATTCTTACACAAAGCACATGCATAATTGCAATTGTACCCCAAAATACATTCTGCTAATCCTCCTGAGTATGGCGATACCACATGTGTGAGACTTTTACACAGCGTGTCCACATAGAGAGGCCCAACATGCAGGGAGCACCGTCAGGCATTCTATTAGCATAAATTATACATGTAATTTTCTGACGACCTATCACAACTTTGAAGGCCCTGGAGCACCAGGACAATGGAAACACCCACAAAATTAGCCCATTTTGGAAAGCAAACACCCCAATGTATATTCTATGAGGCATGGGTTGCAGATAGGTAATGAGGTACTCTGATGAGCTGCAGATAGGTACTCGGGTACACTGATGGGCTGTAGACAGATACTCGGGTACTCTGGTGGGCTGCAGATAGGTACTCGGGTTCTCTGAGCTGGAGACAGGTACTCGGGTACTCTGATGGTCTGCAAATAGGTACTCTGGGCTGGAGACAGGTACTCAGGTACTCTGATGGTCTGGAGACAAGTACTCAGGTACTCCATTGGAGTGGAGACAGGTACGCAGGTGCTCCGATGGGCTGGAGACAGGTACGCGGGTACTCTGATGGGCTGCAGATAGGTACCTGGGTACTCTGATGGGCTGGAGATAGGTACTCGGGTACTCTGGGCCGCATATAGGTACTCGGGTAATCTGAGCTGGAGACAGGTACTCAAGGCTGGATACAGGTACTCTAATAGGCTGGGGGAAGGTACTCAGGAACTCCGATGGGCTTCAGATAGTTACTTGGGTACTCTGATGGGCAGCAGATAGGTACTCCAGTATTCTGGGCTGGAGATAGATGCTCAGGTACTCTGAGCTGGACAGGAACAAAGATTGTCTCTGGACAGCTGCACACTGAACAAATTGTAGCCTTTATTGAAAAAAGGACAGCACTACAAGTCACAGCACAGAAAAGTAAAATAAAACCTAATCACTGTCACGTTTCGCACTAACACAAGCTATGACTATGCACTAGTGTTAGTGTGAAACGCGTCAGTAGTTGGGTTTTATTTTACTTTGCTGTACTGTGACTTGTAGTGCTGTCCTTTTTTCAATAAAGGCTACAATTTGTTCAGTGTGTGGCTGTCCAGAGACAATCTTTGTTCCTGCTTTGCTAAGTGCATTTCCTGCACCTGAGTTGTCTGCAACGGTGGATGTTCGTTTGGGTTCCCACCTGGAACGGCTATTCCCTTTCCCCTTACTCTGAGCTGGAGACAGGTACTCAGGTACTCTGATGGTCTGCAGATAGGTACTCAGGTACTCTGGGATGCAGACAGGTACTTGGGTACTCAGAAGGGCTGGTGACAGGTACTTAGATGGGCTGCAGATAGGTACTTGGGTACTCTGATGGGCTGGAGATAGGTACTTGGGTACTCTGGGCAGGATATAGGTTCTCGGGTAATCTGGGCTGGAGACAGGTACTCAGGTACTCAGGTACTCAGGGCTGGATACAGGCACTCTGATAGGCTGGGGACAGGTACTCAGGAAATCTGATGGGCTGCAGTTAGTTACTTGGGTACTCTGATGGGCTGCAGATAGGTAGTCGGGTACTCTGGGTTGGAGATAGATGCTTGGGTACTCTGTGCTGGAGACAGGTACTCAGGTACTCTGATGGTCTGCAGATAGGTACTCAGGTACTCTGGGATGCAGACAGGTACTCGGGTACTCAGATGGGCTGGTGACAGGTACTTAGATGGGCTAGTGACAGGTACTTAGATGGGCTGGTGACAGGTACTCTGATGGGCTTATTTTTGGGGCAATCTGTGACTGTGTTTTACTACTGTAATTGGTAGCTATCTGTTAACATAATCTCCTCACACACAGATCCTTCTAGTTACCGCTGTTTGTTGACATTTGTGACCAGCTGTGATTAGGCACAGCCGGTCATGTGGTAGAGAGCCAATTCCATTGGCTCTTTACCCAGATCGGGTATGGACTGTGTCAGAGTGAGACACCTCATCCCCGATCGTCATTCTGCGATCCCCTGGGGACATGCATAAAGACAATGCATGTGACCGGCTGTGAATGGACACAGCCGGTCACATGGTAAAGAGCTTTTTTTATTGGCTCTTTACCCTGATCAGGGATGGGGTGTGTTCCGATGGACACACCTCATTCCTGATCGCCAAAATGACATCCGCCCGGAGAGAGAAATTGTTCCTGCCGGCGTTATTTTATAATGCACCAATAGGGAAGGGGTTAATGCTGAAATAGGGATCATTCACACAGGCGCTTTGCAGACAATCATTTTCCTTCCACTTCACAATTATATACCACTTTGTGTTGGTCTACTACAGAAAATCCCAATAAAATACATTTTCGTTTTTGGATTAACATGACAAAATGTGGAAAATTTCAAGGGTGTGAATACATTTTCAAGGCACTATACCTGACATCATCACATCCATAGACTGGCTCTGGACGTGAAAACGTCAGGAACAGTCCATTACTGGACATGGGAGTGCGCTGTTTTATGGAGGATCAAAGGATCTGGTGAGTACAGGCTCTGTGGTCACCACTAGACAAAACAAGTAGTTAACCCATGCAGTGCAGGCATAGTCTCACTGCATAGGAAAAAAAAAAATTGCTCGGAATTTGGCTTTAATCACATTGTGATTTTCAAATAAAAATCTCTCACATTGAAGTGGAACTAAAGCTGTAAAGCTGTACTCACCTTTTGTCCAATGACCCCTATCCCTCACTGGCACCGGCATCTTCTGTGTGCCAGTTTTCGCCCATCCTAATTGCCCAGCATGGAATTATGTCACTCCTGCACATGCAGGGATCAGGCCAGCTGCTGTAGGCTGAGCTGCAAATGAGAAGCTCAGTTTATATGCCAGGCATCGCTGAGAGCGGGCAGGTAGGTGAGTTTTATTTCACAAGAGAGACACTGCATCTCTCTTCTGCAATAAGAAAACCTGCCTGCTCACAGTGAATACCAGCTGAACTTCCGCTTTAATGGCCTACACTTTTCCTTTAGAAAGGGTTAAAACAACTCAGGTTTTTATTGCCATGTGTACCCGCTAAATAGATTTACCCTATATATCATGTCTATTGTCACAATGATTGAGAAATCCACAATTTCAAAGCTGACACAGAAACAAGGTAAATGTAAATCTTTAATCAGGGAAACCCTTTCCTGGGACAATTGCCTAAAATGGGCATTTTGCCTACTTTGTCTCACTTCCTGTTGCATCTGCATGACAGCAAATTGAGGGAAAGCTCCCCAGCAGAAACAGACAGCAAAGAGCTGGATTTACACAGCATAAATGACTTTATACCAAAGCGAGCGCACTTTGATGCAATGAACTGTATCCAGCTGAGTCTACCTTTGTAGGTCATGAGACTTTCATCAATAGTTATGTCTCTCTCTGGAACATGGGTCTGCTGAAAATTCTGCAAAATAAGCTGGTAAACTTCCCAATTTTTTTTCAGCTTTGGAGCTGGATGAGAACTCTCATCAAAGTCCTCATTATTTGCAAAGTGCAAATACTTCATGATCAGTGAAAATCTATACTCCGACATGACAGTTCAAAAAAAAGGTGTGGCCAATAATTTGTTGGTTGTCCAATACCATTTTTGCAGGGGTTTCTCCACCACTCCCTGTAAAATTATGAGGCCAAGAAACTTCCAGATGTCGTCGCTGGTTACAGGTTTCCATTTTCTGCGCCTTGAAAATCGCTGATGGGTAGCAGCTTGTTGTTCCTGGTAGCGATTCGTCTCCAAAACAATTTTGGCGATCACTTCATCCATCAAAAAAAGTTGGAGGTATTCCAAGGGATTGTCATCCTCAACGTCCACTTTGATCCCAGGTGCTCCTGTAAATGGAAATCTTGGGGGCGCTACGTGCTCCGTACCACAATCAATTGCGAACCAAGTCCGCATATCGCTGGGCAAAGGCGCAAGATCGTCGCTTAAATCACTTTCTGCGTCTGATGACAAACTTTTCTCACGTGTCTCTGTCACTCAACTCCTCTGCAAGCGATTCCGTATCGCTGTCACTGTTTTCCAGCAGGTCGCATAACGATTTTGAGGTAGAGGCGCTTTTTTTTGATGCCATGGTCGCTGTGCAGTTTACAGACCCAAGTACAGTAAATCTGCAGACAAGGGCACTAGAGAAAGCACTCGGGGGCAATCAAAGGTCTCTGTATATTATGTTTTATTGTAATCCAATTGTATCAGTGTGTTTTTACTTTGTTTTTACTTTTGACTGTTTAAATTTGGCGCCGTCCCCCCCCTTCCGCCCCCCTGCGTCGTGACGCTCGCAGGGAAGGGAATCAGGGGAACACAGTGCATCGGCTGCCGTGCACTGTGGAAATACATCGCTGGATCGCAGGGAAAAGGTAAGTCACCTCTTTCTGCATCCATCGAGGCAAACCCGAGTGTGGCTCGGGGTTACCGATTGCAGCACAAAAATCTCACCCTGAGCCACACTCGGGAATACCGTTAGGCAGGTTAAATGATGCCCCCCCCTTAAAAAAGTTCAGCGGACGCCCATGCTAATATGTTCTCTTCTGTCATAGAGAAATCCCTGCCTGTCAGCACATTTTAAATACTGTAAGTGAGTTCAATATCACTTTAAGTTGATTCTAGCCCCTTCTTAAATTCCATAGAATAAGCTGTAGGTTGCAATGTATTGTGGTGCACAGCAAAACATTCAGCATGTCCTAAATTTAAAATAGACAGCCTATGGACAGACTGTCTTTAGAAATGAATGGGTATTTAGAGGTTCAGTCGTTACCCTGTCACTTTAAGAGAACTGTCAAGAGCTACATTATAACTAGATCAGCAGCACTGTAGATGACAACATGGGTCTAAATTCTAAAAAGTGCCTAAAGTAAAAATAGCCCTGAAGTGCAGAGAAGATGAAACTCTTGATTGGCCAAGCCAAGTGTGCAGACACATGTTCTCATGCAGAGAATCCCTCCAAAGCCATAACAAAGATACATACAGTAAAACACTTGTAGGCAAGTGGCCTACTATATGTTTAGTTAGCGTCCCAGATGGGGGGAAGGGGTTAATTCCTTACCGCCTTCCCTGTGTGTGTTCACAGGCTATTTGCTGTGGTCCAGCCTCCCTCCCGTGTTGTATAAAACGAAAAGAGGTCCAAGTCCCAGGGGAACTGGGACCTAAAGAAAAGACAGGACATCTCTAAGGCCCTGTGCACACGATCAGACATGTCTGATGAGACTTGTCCAACGGACCATTTTCATCAGACAACTCTGAACTTGTCTGATGGTCTGATGTGCGTACACACCATCGGAACAAAATCCGATCAGACCAGAGAGCGGTGACGTAGAACACAATGACGTGATGAAAAAACGAAGTTCAATGCTTCCAAGCATGCGTCGACTTGATTCTGAGCATGCGCAGGTTTTTGGTCCGATGCTTTTGTGTACTAACCATCGAACCTGTCCGTCGGACAGGTTTTAAAGCATGTTTTAAAACTTTGGTCCGATGGAAAACGGTCCGATAGGCCGTACACACCATCGAACTGGTCCGATGAAACCGGTCTGCAGACCAGTTTCAGCGGACATGTTCGATCGTGTGTACAGGGCCTAAGAATTCTCTGCACTGGATGCCAACTGACCAGGATATCGCAAGGACATGGACTTCTCTGCACAAGCCTTTCCAAACATAGACTATTCCCAATATTACTTCACCTAATGAGGTACCTGGGGAAGCTTCAGTTTGATGTAGTTAGGTTGAGAACATTTATGCATGTTGTACATGTTCTACTGAACTTTTATTAAAATTGTTCAACTGTCATGAGCCTGGTCTTAAGTTATTCTAGGGGTGCATGTTGGATCTAGGTGTATTCCTAAAGAATCTGGGTCTGTAAAAGCACTATGGGGTATGTGTAACACCACTACAAAAGGTTAACTCACAAGGCAAAGAAGAGGAGGTAGTTGCCATGGGTAACTGCAGGTGAAGAGCAGCAATAGCAACTAGTCATTTGGCACAGTACCTAGTTAGGTGCCAGGTCCTCGGGTGGCGAGGGGGTTGGTGCCCTGACTCCCTCCCTAGCTGTCTATCCCCTCCGGTCACCAGGAGCAGACTAATGTTGCGGAGATACAAGGCCTGATCACTAGGTATGGGAAGGCGAGGGTTAACAGGTTTGCATGGGGCCCTCTATGTGCTCAGTGGGACTGCATTCTATTACTAGGAGTGAGGTAACAGAGAAACACTGGACTGGTGGAGAGGGCAATGGTCTCTGAATGTCCCATCGCAAACATACATAAATTCAAGTGTGTACTGTAGTTAATTGGGACAAAGCATCTTAAAAAGGAACTCCTGCACACAAGTGGCTAATTTCTGATTTGGGGACCGACATAATGTTTGATTCTTTACATGATCGCAGCCTTAGTCTTGTCCCTGGCATTGGTGAGCATGCCTTCGGGCAAGGTGTTACAGCATGTTCAAGGGCGCAGCCAGACCCCACCCACAAACTATTGGTGGTTTAAAGTAGTACTATGGACAAAAAAGTACAAAGGTGGTGCAGTCTGGCAATAGCACCAACACAGCAGCTTTTATTTATCCCCCGTTTCACAGGGTTTTACTGCACGCCAGTACATTTAATAATTTTCCACTTTCTATAGGAGACCAGCTTGTCCAACAAAAGTGGCAGTTACAAGGGCTGAAACAATCCACAGAATAACAATAGGGTGTCAACCTTAAATTAGAAGGTTTAAACCCTTTTTCCCAAATATGTAAATAAAATATAAACCATTAGGTCAGACACAGGAGCATTGCTAGGATTATAAAAAACCTGGGGCACCCCTGGGCACTCTAAAAAGAACATAGAATGCAGTAAGTGAAGCATGTAGTGGCAACTGGTGAATGTGACCGCATTATGCTGACAGTAGGATGAGCCTCAAGGGGTACAGTTAAATAAAACCCAAAGCCTAATCGGTGTATATACTGTACAGCACACACATGCCACAGTCCTGATATCAACAAAATATGCTTTAATTACCGTGCCATAACTCTTTCACTATGTATGCTTTCCTGCACAGAGAGCTAACACTTTGCCTACCTTAACAAAGAACTTAAAGGGGTGTTCCAGCAAAAAAATGTGTTTATTAAAAGTCAGCAGCTACAAAAAGTGTAGCTGCTGGCTTTTAATAAACACTCACTTACCTGCTCCTGCGTTCCTGCGTTCCCCCTCCCCAGCCGGCGTCTCCATCCCGACTGTGGGCACCCAGCCGTGACAGCCTTCGGCTTCACGGCCGGGCACCCACTGCGCATGCGCGAGCCGCACTGCGCATGCGCACGCGGCGCGGCTCGCCGCTGATTGGAGAGGCGATCGCATGGGACCTGTCAGTGTCCCATGTGATCGCCTACAGGGAGGGGCTGCTGTAGGCGATTAAGGCTTAATCGCCTAACCAGCCCCTCGGCGGAAGCAGGAAGTGGGACCGGAAGTCCCACTCCTACTGAAGCCCCCACTCCCCCCCAAAAAAAATTACATGCCAAATGTGGCATGTAAGGGGGTGAGGAATGGAACAAGAGGAAGTTCCAAATTTGGGTGGAACTCCTCTTTAATTAAAATAATTAGGGGTTACTTTGCAACCAGTGACTGTTGAGCCACTGAACAATCTGGTCAGCAATATATAGTTACAATATTGTATACAGAGTGCAGGGGTCAGGAGTATATTAATGTACTGAGTGTAGTGGTAAAGAGTATGTCATGTACAGGCCAGTATACAGAGTGTAGTGGTGAAATAAGTAACAACAGTAAGGGCTTGTTCTAGAGTTGCATGATTATGGGTAAAATGAGAATCACGATTTCTTTGCTTAGAATAAAGATCATGATTCTCGCAGCGTAACATCGGAGTAACATTTTTCACGTTATACAAAAAAAATATGGCTAACTTTACTGTTTAGTTTTTTTAATTCATTAAACGTTTCAGCCCGGGACCATTTTGGTGGTTAAACACTGGGCCATTTTTTGCGATTCGGCATTGCGTCGCTTTAACTGACAATTGCGCGGCCAGAGGGGTGGCTGTGGACGTGGTATACCTGGATTTTGCAAAATAGTTCGATACAGTTCCCCACACACATGTGTAAGGTAAAGTCTACAGAACTGGTTAATGATTCTTACTCTGAGTGGTCTAAGGTTATCAGTGGTGTACCCCAAGGTTCAGTGTTGGGACCCTTATGTTTAAATATCTTTATAAATGATATTGGGTCTGAGATCAAAAGTAACATTTCTGTATTTGCAGATGACACCAAGCTATGCAGCGGAATAACGTCCTTGCAGGATGTCGCTTATTTACAAGCCGATCTCAATGCTCTGTCTAATTGGGCGACTATGTGGCAAATGAGGTTTAATGTTGATAAATGTAAAGTTATGCACTTAGGGGCTAAGAAAATACATACATCATACATGCTAGGGGGAGTACAACTTGGGGGATCCATAGTGGAGAAGGATCTGGGGGTTTTAGTTGATCATAAGCTCAATAATGGCATGCAATGCCAAGCTGCAGTTTCCAAAGCGAGCAAAGTCCTTTCTTGTATTAGGAGAGGTATGGACTCCAGAGATAGAGATATCATTTGGCCCCTGTACAAATCATCAGTAAGACCTCATCTGCAATATGCAATTCAGTTTTGGGTACCAGTACTCAAGAAGGATATTGGGGAACTGGAGAAAGTGCAGAGAAGGGCAACCAAACTGATAAGAGGCATGGAGGAACTCAGCTATGAGGAAAGATTAGAGGAACTGAATTTATTCATTTTTGAGAAGAGGAGATTAAGGGGAGATGTGATTAACATGTATAAATATATAAGAGGTCCATACAGTGAACTTGGTGTTGAGTTATTCACTTTACGGTTAACACTGAGGACAAGGGGGCACTCTTTACGTCTAGAGGAAAAGAGATTTCACCTCCAAATACGGAAAGGTTTCTTCACAGTAAGAGCTGTGAAAATGTGGAATAGACTCCCTGCAGAGGTGGTTCTGGCCAGCTCAGTAAAGTGCTTTAAGAAAGGCATGGATACTTTCCTAAATATACATAATATAACTGGGTACTGACATTTATAGGTAAAGTTGATCCGGGGAATATCCGATTGCCTCTCGGGGGATCAGGAAGGATTTTTTTCCCCTGCTGTAGCAAATTGGATCATGCTTTGCTGGGGTTTTTTGCCTTCCTCTGGATCAACTGTGGGTATAGAATTGGGTATTTGTGATTGTACGATATATTATTATTTTATTTCTTATGGTTGAACTTGATGGACTTGTGTCTTTTTTCAACCTGACTAACTATGTAACAAGTACATGATTCAGCATGCGGCTGTGCGACGTGGCTCCCAAACAAAATTGATGTCCTTTTTTTTCCTACAAATAGAGCTTTCTTTTGGTGGTATTTGATCACCGCTGCGATTTTTATTTTTTGCGCTATAAACAAAAAAAGAGCAACAATTTTGAAAAAAAATCGATATTTTTTACTTTTTGCTATAATAAATATCCCTAAAAAATATAAATATATAAAATAAAATATAAATATATATTTTTTCCCCACAGTTTAGGCCGATACATATGCTTCTACATATTTTTGGTAAAAAAAAATGCAATAAGCGTTTATTAATTGGTTTGAGCAAAAGTTATAGCTTCTACAAAATAGGGGACTGTTTTATGGCATTTTTATTAATATTTTTTTTACTAGTTGTGGCGGCGATCAGTGATTTTTATCGTGACACATCAGACACTTTTGACACCATTTTGGGGCCATTGTAATTTTTACAGCGATAAAAATACACCGAATACTGTAAAAAAAAGCCATTGGCAGTGAAGGGGTTAACCACTAGGTGGCACTGCAGGTGTTAAGTGTTCCCTAGGAAGTGATGCTTACTGTTAGGGGGTGTGGCTACACATGACACGTCACTGATGACTGTTCCCGATCACTAGTGTTGCTCACGAATATTCGCATTGCGAATATTCGCTACGAATATTGCATATTCGAGTATTCGCGAATAACTCGAATATCACAGCGAATATTCGCTATTTCGAATATTCGTATTTTTCAAATTTCGCAATCAAAAATCGCAATCATTTTCGCATTCGCACTAGCGAAATTTCGCATTTTTTTTTTATAAAATATCACGAATATTCGATATTAACGAATATTCGCGAATATTCTTTGAAATATTCGCGAAATATCGCGAAATCGAATATGGCGTATTCCGCTCATCACTACCGATCACGGGGAATGGTCATCAGTGATAGTGTCACTAGGCAGAATAGGGGAATTGTTTACAAAGGCATTCCCCTGTTCTTCTCTTGCCGGCCTCAATCGCGGGACTCCTGGGAGCATCGAGTTCCCAAGACCCGCGGCCACACTCGCCCGCTTAGCGCAGATTTAAATGGACGTACCTGTACGCCAATCTGCCTGCTTGTGCCATTCTGTTGACGTAAATAGGCGTGCGGCAGTCGGCAAGTGGTTAAAGTGTTTTTCCCAAACAAATTGACCTGTTTATGCATAGTCGCTCATTATGAATTACTTGGGAATAGGAAGTGAATACCCTGCACTGCCAAATATGTGTGAATGATAGCTGATAACACGGCTCATTCAAAAAAGCAAAAGAACCAAGGAATATGTATATGTGTAGTGCTCTGAATGACTAAGTCAAAGTCAAATTACCATGCATTGATGAAAATTGTAATGCATCCAATAAAAAATACATTAAGGTACATAAAGGTACATAAATCATATGTGAGTCCCTCTAGTGGGAGGAACAGAAAGTGTGCCTAGCTGGCACGTGATATAAGTGGTCTAATGCCCCTACTAATAGGTGACAAAATGTAATAACTCAATAAATATAAAGTTCATCAAAGTCAAAAAAATCAATCAAGTGAATGAGTGAACAAACATAAATGCGTGACTTCTTCAGCGTGACGATCTCACCACCAAGAAATTTGCAGGCTTACCAGAACGTGTTGACCAGTAATGACATATGCCACTAAGGTCAAACAAGGCTTTAAATCACAGATGTCATAAACGATCCTTGGCAGGAATCATGCGCCCAACCGATCAGAGTATCTTTCAGTGGAGTGGATGTGTAGGAACAGGCCAAAAAGATGTACTTGAATTGGAATCCCCAAACTGATTGGCTCAGTGTATTAGTGGTGCATATAGAGAAGAGAATATAGAGAAGAGAAGAGGGTGGCCACATAGCGTAATACCGTTTGATAAATGAAATCACTTTTATTCACAAACTTACATTTGGCTGGAGTTAAAAGAGCTCTTGCATGCAAAATAGGGCGAAAGTGGAGTCCCCCCCCCGTAGACATCAGTGCAGCCTTTTCTGAAAATATCTCCTAAACCGTGTATGTTTAGGAGATATTTCTTGTACCTACAGTTAAAGGGGTTGTAAAGGTACAAGTTTTTTTACCTTCATGCATCCTATGCATGAAGGTAAAAAAACATCTAGCAGCAAAGCCCCCCCCCCCCCTGAGCCCCCGTTGTACTTACCTGACCGTTCGAATCTCCCGGGCGCGTCCACGTCGTCCTCTTCGGTTCCCAGCCTGGCCGTTGATTGGCTAGGCTGGGCGGATTGATAGCAGCGCAGCCATTGGCTAACTCTGCTGTCAATCAGGGCGGATGATGCGCGCGCTGGGGGGCGGAGCTGAGTGATACAGTCGGCGGCTATGGCCGCCGCTGTATCACGGGAGCGCGCTCGCAAAAGCTTTCCTCCATGCGAGCGCCCTCGCATGAAGAGGGAAAGCTTTTGCGAGGAGGAGCCCAGACAGCCGCCGAGGGACCCCAGAAGACAGGTTTCCGGGCCACTCTGTGCAAAACGAACTGCACAGTGGAGGTAAGTATCACATGTTTGTTATTTTTTTTTAACAAAATCCCTGACTTTAGTTGAGTTGAGTTGAGTTGAGTTGAGGTGCACTTTCTATAGCGTGGTCAATTACCCCGGAGGATCCCGACACGCTGGCGACGTCCCTGGGTGAACCCAGGGACAAGTGGACAACAAGATGGTACGACTTGGACTGATGTTCCCGCTCGGATGTTACACTCAGGCCAACTGACGCCTTAAGCCGGGTAGTGTTCCTTTAAGCCTTAATCTATGCTTACCTGTAGGTAAAAGTGGTCTGTGAGGCCGTGTACACACGATCGGTCCAAACCGATGAATATGGACTTAAGTCCAGTTTCATCGGTCCAAACCGACCGTGTGTACGGCCCATCGGTCCGTCGTCCGTCGGACCAAAGTTTTAAAACTTGCTTTAAAATCGGACCGATGGACGCCTGACCATCGATCCAAACCGATGGTTAGTACGCAAAAGCATCGGTCCAAAAAGCATGCTCAGAATCAAGTCGACGCATGCTTGGAAGCATTGAACCTCATTTTTTTCAGCACGTTGTTTTGTTTTACGTCACTGCGTACTGACACGATCGGTTTTTGAACTGATGGTGTGTACGCACATCAGACCATCAGACCACAACCAGGGCATGATCCGAGAGGGTGATCGATTTCACCTCCGCATTTATCAGGCCTTCCAGTAGCTGATGGTCCAAGAAGATGTAATCGATCCTTGAATAGGAGGAGTGTACCTGGGAGTAATATGTAAAGTCTCTCCCCCTAGGGTGCAGGACTCTCCATGCCTCCACTAGATGTTGTTCATGTAATTTTTGTTTAATAGCTCTCAAGTGTTTTCCCTCCGACCGGAGAGAGACAGGCTGTGTATCCAAATTCGGGTCGAAGACAAAATTCAGGTCTTCTCCTAGAATTATTTCCCCTTCTCTAAAATGTTCCAATTTATTTAATACATTTTTTAGGAATAGACTAGGGTGGACGTTTGGACAGTATATATTTACTAATGTATATTCTTTATTAAATAAGTATCCCTTTACAAATAGGAACCTTCCTTCGGGATCTGACTCTATTCCTTTTAAAGTGAATGGTGTATTCCTGTCGAAGCCTACTGCTACTCCCTTTGATCTCTTATTTGTGGAATACCCATTAAACCATGTTGGGAAATCTCTAGAATTCAAGCCTACCTTTGATGAATATTTAAAATGAGTCTCTTGTAGAAAGACTATGTTTGCTGTCAAATCTTTCTATTCCCCCAATACTTTATGACGTTTCCCTGGACTATTTAGACCTCTAACATTATAGGTGACGAACCTTAAAGGAGGTATGGTTTAAATTAAATATATACCGGAGAGACAAAGATCCTGGAGGCTGGACAAATCACTTCTGCATGATCAGACTATATTGGAAAACTTGTCCCTCTTTTTCACAAAGAATAACGTAGAGAATATCGCACCAACTGTCCTGTGGGAAGCCCACAAGGTTTTTATAAGGGGAAGATTGATTGCAGAAGGGGCTAAGAGGAAAAAGATTTGGACAGCACAAAGGCAATTGTTACAGGAAATCCAGGAGTTAGAACAAATGCATAAAAGAGTAAACGACAAAGAAGTATTGGTGGCGTTAACGAGAAAGCGGGAAGCCTTAAGAGATACGCTGGATAAAGAAGCTAAACGAATTTTCATAAGTAGGGCTGGAAAGCAATATAGATTTGGTAACAAATCAGGGAAATTGCTGGCTGAACAAACAAAAACAAAAAGGAATCTGAATTATATAGCAAAAATAAAAAATGGAGTAGGAGAGATGAGACATTCCACTAGAGATATTATTAAAATATTTATGAAGTATTACCAATCATTATATAGAGTACATGACCTACAGGATCCCGGAGATATACAAGATAGAAAAGATAAGATAAGAGGATATCTGGAACGAATAAAACTACCTGAAATCTCAGAGGAGGACTCAAGAGGATTAGATAAGGAAATTACTAGAGACTAGAAATGACTATCACCTGTACTGTGATGGAATGCCAATGCTTCCGATTGCGGTACATGTGCTCTGTCTCCTGGGGGGGCTGGAGTGCCATATGTGTGCAATCAATGGCCCCCACAGTGCGTGGGAATCTGGCAATTCTGTAGAAATCTGTCATTGCCTTCAGCCGCAGCTCCTCAGTGGTGGGTTTGATGATTTGGTTGGCCATGCGTCTGAGGATTGCAGGGACAACCTGGTGCACACATCTGCTCATGGAGGATTGTGACATCCCAGCCACCACTCCACTTGTACGCTGAAAAGAGCCACTGGCAAGGAAATGGAGTGTTGCCATGACCTTGACCAGTGGCTGCACTGCATGTGAGCGTTGTGTTCGGCTGGTGATGTCCTCCTGCAGGGTTGTGGTTAATTCCAGGATGACATGAGGGGTGAATCTGAAGATGCGATACACCTCAGAATCACTCATGCCAAACAGGTCTATGCGGGTGCGGTATATCCTCTCCCGTGCCATCCTCCGTGCCATCCTCCGTGCCCTCATCCTTCTTTGTTCATCTAAAGTCAGTAGTATAGCTATGCGCGACGATGCCCCTGGCATGTTGGCATACAGATTGTTGTGCAACACGTGTGACTGCTGAGCTCCTCACTAACAGTGTTGCTTTATCTAACAAGTAGACTTTTTTTCTCTTTTTAGACCAGCTTTTATATGCTCTAATTTTAGACAGGACATTTTGCTGTTGCGCACACTGCGTAGCCTGCGCTGCCCCAACGTTCTTTTGTGGATCCCCGTAAGTCCCTCATTAGCATATTCGACTAGCAAATCAATGGTCTGTCTAGCGCAGTTTTGCGCGGACGGATGCGCCTGTCTAACGAAATTACGCAGGACCAAAAAAGTAGATTTCTTGCGTATCTCGCTTTGGGGATGCCGTGCATCGAAACGCATGCGCACATTTAGACTTACGCACGCGCATCTCCTGTTGCGCAGGCGTAAACGCTCTGTGAATCTGGGCCGGAATTTCTGCCATTTATAAAATGTTAATGACACACTTAGAGCGAGGTGCCGTATGCCCAACAGAGAGCTGGGGATCAGAACTAAACCAGCCACCGCCAGACAGTATGAGAAGCAGAATTCTGGATTATGTTCACTCCACCTCTGTAGACACAGGGATGAAAGAAATTAACTTTAAATTATTGAATAAATGGTACTATATACCGGTGAAATTAAATAAGATAAATCCCCAGGAGACATCTTTATGTTGGAGGGAATGTGGGGAGGTGGGAACGCATGCCCACATGTGGTGGCAGTGTTCGAAGATCCAGCCATATTGGATCCAAATATTAAAATTTATTAAAGAGATTAGCGGAATTGAAATTAGCTTGGACCCCTGTTCCATGCTGTGACTATCCCCGGAAATAAATATAAAACAACAATTATCCCAACATTGTTAAATGCAGGAAAGACTTTGATCCCAAAAAAATGGAAAGATACAAGAGTGGCTAAGGGAGGTGGAAAGGATAAGAAGTATGGAACAGGTAATGTCCCAACATAAGGAATTAAATAGCCACGATACTGGAACTTGGGGAGGCTGGGAAAAGTTTAGACAATCTATGGTTTATATAGGCTATATGAGTGGTGAGGAAAGTATTTAGGTACTATTTGCCGGTGTGCGTAGGAGATATGACTTAGGACTTCCTCTCTCCTCCTCCCCTTCCCCCTGGGGGGAAGTCAGAGGGGGAATTTAAGCACAAATTGCACTTAAACACAATGGGTGGTTTTAAAACTTTTTTTTTTTGCTCTCTCACTATTCAAGAGAGGTATATGGGTAGTGGAGTACAAGAGTTGCTCTTGTCCCCTCATAATGGTAATGGAGAAGGGAGGGTACAGATATTATGTTTGGAAATGGAAATGGGGCACCTCCCCCCCCTTTTCTTTCTTTCTTTCTTTTTCCCTCTCTTACTATTCAAGAGAGGTATATGGGTAGTGGAGTACAAGACTTGCTCTTGTCCCCTCATAATGGTAATGGAGAAGGGAGGGCACAGATATTATGTTTGGAAATGGAAATGGGGAACGTCCCTTTTTCCCCCCCTTTTTTTTTCCTTTCCCTTTCTGGTCGTTCTCCCTGGGTAGGGGGGGGATGGGGAGGAATGGGCAGAGGAGGAGGAGAGAGTAGGAAGTCAAGAGGAGGCAGGACTGTCCTTTATGGTTGTGGTATGTGTAATTGTTTTATTGTTGTATTTTATGTATATGAAAGGTGAATGTATTTAATTTTAACTGAAGAACTCTTTTGTATGCTTATCAACAATGTAATGTTAATTATATAAATGTTTTAAAAAAACTCAATTAAAATAAATTAAAACAGACCATCAGACCATCAGTCTGTGAACCGATGAAAACGGTCCATCAGACCATTCTCACCGGGTTGGACTGATCGTGTGTACGCAGCCTAAGGGTTTACAACCACTTTAAAGGCTAAGTTCACCTTTGATCACCTTTTTTTTTAATTCCAGCTCCCCTAAGTACCACCATAGCATTAACTCCTTTCCTGACCAGGCCATTTTTTGCGAAACGGCACTGTGTTGCTTTAACTGACAATTGTGCAGTCGTGTAACGATGTACCCAAACACAATTGATGTCCTTTTTGCCCCACAAATAGAGCTTTTTTTTAGTGGTATCTGATCACCTCTGCAGTTTTATTTTTTGCACTATAAACAAAAAAAGATTTTTATTTTATTTTATTTTTTTACTTTCTGCTAAAAAAAAAACATCCAATTTTTATTTTATTTTTTAATTTAATTTCTTCATCATTTTAGGCCAATATGTATCCTACTGCATGTTTTTGGTAAAAAAAAATCCAATAAGCATATATTGATTGGTTTGCGCAAAAGTTGTAGTGTCTCCAAACTATAGATTTATGTACTTTTTTTTTTTTTTTACTAGCAGTGGCAGCAATCAGCAATTTTTAGCAAGCCTGTGACATTGTGGTGGACAAATTGGACACCTAACCGACATTTTTGACACTTTTTGGGAACCAGTGACACTAATACAGTGCGAATTGTGCATGCTCCGAAATGTGTTACTGCCCCCTTGACGTCAGCTCCGCTCTATATGTTCCAGGGTGGTTTCGGAAGTCCATCAGCCATTTTGATTCCTTGCTTCTCTCTCTCCTGTCACTCATGCTAGTTGATCGACTACATTGTAAGTGTTTTTAACCACTTTTTATGAATAAATACTCTTTAATACTGCACTTAGAAGCGCCTTTTTTTCCTTTAGTGTCAGAAGCTTAGAATGCTTGTACAAAAGTCCCATTTTTGTCCCCTGAGCCAATGGGAGACATACAAATCTGGTGTTTTCTTAAGCTGAAGGTTCTAACCACACCATTTAATATATGACTTTATTTGTGCTGAAAATGTTAATGTTTTAATTAATAATTTTAACATATACTTAGGAGCCAGTGCACTAAAGACAGGTAGATAGATAAGATAGATAGATAAGATAGATAGATAAGATAGATAGATAAGATAGATAGATAAGATAGATAGATAAGATAGATAGATAAGATAGATAGATAAGATAGATAAGATAGATAGATAGATAGATAGATAGATAGATAGATAGATAGATAGATAGATAGATAGATAGATAGATAGATAGATAGATAAGATAGATAGATAAGATAGATAGATAGATAGATAGATAGATAGATAGATAGATAGATAGATAGATAGATAGATAGATAGATAGATAGATTTTTGTTTTACATTATATTATCTATGACAGTTTATCCAAAACTGAGTTTAGTTCACTTTCTGCCATATATGCAGAGACTGGGAATTGAAGTCACAGAGATCACATTGTTCAGACTTTCTCCCAAATTACAAATTTATCATTAGCATATTTTATTAAATATATTCGATTAACAGTGCCCTTAGTGTTCATTGTTAAATTCAAATGCAAGAAATACATTGATATGGAAAGCATACTAGAAACAGGAATAATAACTTTGATCTGACCAAGTGTTTTATTGTAATACCTGCTCAACAAAATAAAATGTTAAACTCATTTAAAGCCATAACAGTAACAATTTATTGTTGCATTAGAATAGAAACCGGAAGCTCTCCAATAACAATACTTAACAGAACAAAGGCTTCTTTGCCAGTTATTTAGACCATGAGATAAAAATACGTGTTCGGTTTGCTATTACGTTTGCATGGACAGTTCTAGTGAAAGCAGGTCCGGGGTTTAGTTCCGTAGACTGCAGAAAAAAACTGTACAACACACATACAGTACTTCTTTAGGTACCTATAGGAAAATAATCCCAAAGCCAGCATAGTAAGCATTCAATTCAAATTGCTGTTTGTCTGTGCTATGCATTAAGGCAATTACTCAGAAAATCTACTAAACAAGACCATGACAAGTGGTCCTTTCACTGTAATTACATTCATATTTGTGTATAATTAAAAACCTTATTTATTTCAATTTACATGGTGCAGGTGAGTAACCAATCATGACCAAATACCCGCACAACGCTTTGTAAAAACAGCTAAAGTCAGGTTAAACTAGACACAATTTTTCACTGTAAATTGTAGTTAAAAGCCAAGATAAATCAAAGTTGAAATCATTTAAAAAAGGGCAAAAGCTCAGGATCTTAAATACAAACAGTCTTTCCCCATTTATAAATATATTAGCTGAAGTGTTGATGTCCCATGTGAGCAATTTGAGATGTTAGTGGTGCTGATAAACTCTTCTGGGACCCCATGTAAAATACAAGTTGAAGCCCCTAGTATTTTCTTATTATTAACAGCTACAGCACACAAAAATACCTAACACAATTTATTATATTTGTGAGCACAAAAGCCTTTCCAAAGATTGTGATGATTTTTCTATTGGTATGGTTAAAGTGGGCAGAAAAAGCATTCTTGTGTTAGGGTAGGAGCTGCCCCCTATCCTTGGCACATGAAGATAAGCAAATAAGAAAAAATACACCAGCAATTCACCTAGTCTGCTTTTGTGATCCAGTTGTAAAGTGTTCCGATCCATCAATATTGACATTATCTAATATTTTTCCGAAATTACGCAGGACCAAAAAAGTAGATTTCTTGCGTATCTCGCTTTGGGGATGCCGTGCATCGAAACGCATGCGCACATTTAGACTTACGCACGCGCATCTCCTGTTGTGCAGGCGTAATCGCTCTGTGAATCTGGGCCGGAATTTCTGACATTTATAAAATGTTAATGACACACTTAGAGCGAGGTGCCGTATGCCCAACAGAGAGCTGGGGATCAGAACTAAACCAGCCACCGCCAGACAGTATGAGAAGCAGAATTCTGGATTATGTTCACTCCACCTCTGTAGACACAGGGATAAAAGAAATTAACTTTAAATTATTGAATAAATGGTACTATATACCGGTGAAATTAAATAAGATAAATCCCCAGGAGACATCTTTATGTTGGAGGGAATGTGGGGAGGTGGGAACGCATGCCCACATGTGGTGGCAGTGTTCGAAGATCCAGCCATATTGGATCCAAATATTAAAATTTATTAAAGAGATTAGCGGAATTGAAATTAGCTTGGACCCCTGTTCCATGCTGTGACTATCCCCGGAAATAAATATAAAACAACAATTATCCCAACATTATTAAATGCAGGAAAGACTTTGATCCCAAAAAAATGGAAAGATACAAGAGTGGCTAAGGGAGGTGGAAAGGATAAGAAGTATGGAACAGGTAATGTCCCAACATAAGGAATTAAATAGCCACGATACTGGAACTTGGGGAGGCTGGGAAAAGTTTAGACAATCTATGGTTTATATAGGCTATATGAGTGGTGAGGAAAGTATTTAGGTACTATTTGCCGGTGTGCGTAGGAGATATGACTTAGGACTTCCTCTCTCCTCCTCCCCTTCCCCCTGGGGGGAAGTCAGAGGGGGAATTTAAGCACAAATTGCACTTAAACACGATGGGTGGTTTTAAAACTTTTTTTTTTGCTCTCTCACTATTCAAGAGAGGTATATGGGTAGTGGAGTACAAGAGTTGCTCTTGTCCCCTCATAATGGTAATGGAGAAGGGAGGGTACAGATATTATGTTTGGAAATGGAAATGGGGCACCCCCCCCCCTTTTCTTTCTTTCTTTCTTTTTCCCTCTCTTACTATTCAAGAGAGGTATATGGGTAGTGGAGTACAAGACTTGCTCTTGTCCCCTCATAATGGTAATGGAGAAGGGAGGGCACAGATATTATGTTTGGAAAATGGAAATGGGGAACGTCCCTTTTTCCCCCCCTTTTTTTTTCCTTTCCCTTTCTGGTCGTTCTCCCTGGGTAGGGGGGGGTGGGGAGGAATGGGCAGAGGAGGAGGAGAGAGTAGGAAGTCAAGAGGAGGCAGGACTGTCCTTTATGGTTGTGGTATGTGTAATTGTTTTATTGTTGTATTTTATGTATATGAAAGGTGAATGTATTTAATTTTAACTGAAGAACTCTTTTGTATGCTTATCAACAATGTAATGTTAATTATATAAATGTTTTAAAAAAACTCAATTAAAATAAATTAAAACAGACCATCAGACCATCAGTCTGTGAACCGATGAAAACGGTCCATCAGACCATTCTCATCGGGTTGGACTGATCGTGTGTACGCAGCCTAAGGGTTTACAACCACTTTAAAGGCTAAGTTCACCTTTGATCACCTTTTTTTTAAATTCCAGCTCCCCTAAGTACCACCATAGCATTAACTCCTTTCCTGACCAGGCCATTTTTTGCGAAACGGCACTGTGTTGCTTTAACTGACAATTGTGCAGTCGTGTAACGATGTACCCAAACACAATTGATGTCCTTTTTGCCCCACAAATAGAGCTTTTTTTTAGTGGTATCTGATCACCTCTGCAGTTTTATGTTTTGCACTATAAACAAAAAAAGATTTTTTTTTTATTTATTTTTTTTACTTTCTGCTAAAAAAAAACATCCAATTTTTATTTTATTTTTAAATTTAATTTCTTCATCATTTTAGGCCAATATGTATCCTGCTGCATGTTTTTGGTAAAAAAAAATCCAATAAGCATATATTGATTGGTTTGCGCAAAAGTTGTAGTGTCTCCAAACTATAGATTTATGTACTTTTTTTTTTTTTTTACTAGCAGTGGCAGCAATCAGCAATTTTTAGCAAGCCTGTGACAT
This sequence comes from Rana kukunoris, assembly GCA_029574335.1. NCBI lineage: Eukaryota > Metazoa > Chordata > Amphibia > Anura > Ranidae > Rana > Rana kukunoris. The sequence continues at coordinate 279,583,955 of CM056049.1, read as the reverse complement.
TGTGGTGGACAAATTGGACACCTAACCGACATTTTTGACACTTTTTGGGAACCAGTGACACTAATACAGTGCGAATTGTGCATGCTCCGAAATGTGTTACTGCCCCCTTGACGTCAGCTCCGCTCTATATGTTCCAGGGTGGTTTCGGAAGTCCATCAGCCATTTTGATTCCTTGCTTCTCTCTCTCCTGTCACTCATGCTAGTTGATCGACTACATTGTAAGTGTTTTTAACCACTTTTTATGAATAAATACTCTTTAATACTGCACTTAGAAGCGCCTTTTTTTCCTTTAGTGTCAGAAGCTTAGAATGCTTGTACAAAAGTCCCATTTTTGTCCCCTGAGCCAATGGGAGACATACAAATCTGGTGTTTTCTTAAGCTGAAGGTTCTAACCACACCATTTAATATATGACTTTATTTGTGCTGAAAATGTTAATGTTTTAATTAATAATTTTAACATATACTTAGGAGCCAGTGCACTAAAGACAGGTAGATAGATAGATAATATAGATAAGATAGATAGATAAGATAGATAGATAAGATAGATAGATAAGATAGATAGATAAGATAGATAGATAAGATAGATAAGATAGATAGATAGATAGATAGATAGATAGATAGATAGATAGATAGATAGATAGATAGATAGATAGATAGATAGATAGATAGATAGATAAATAGATAGATAGATAGATAGATAGATAGATAAGATAGATAGATAAGATAGATAGATAGATAGATAGATAGATAGATAGATAGATAGATAGATAGATAGATAGATAGATTTTTGTTTTACATTATATTATCTATGACAGTTTATCCAAAACCAGTGATCTCCCATGCATTTAGTATTTCTGTAACAGACAATGCACTGAGTTTAGTTCACTTTCTGCCATATATGCAGAGACTGGGAATTGAAGTCACAGAGATCACATTGTTCAGACTTTCTCCCAAATTACAAATTTATCATTAGCATATTTTATTAAATATATTCGATTAACAGTGCCCTTAGTGTTCATTGTTAAATTCAAATGCAAGAAATACATTGATATGGAAAGCATACTAGAAACAGGAATAATAACTTTGATCTGACCAAGTGTTTTATTGTAATACCTGCTCAACAAAATAAAATGTTAAACTCATTTAAAGCCATAACAGTAACAATTTATTGTTGCATTAGAATAGAAACCGGAAGCTCTCCAATAACAATACTTAACAGAACAAAGGCTTCTTTGCCAGTTATTTAGACCATGAGATAAAAATACGTGTTCGGTTTGCTATTACGTTTCCATGGACAGTTCTAGTGAAAGCAGGTCCGGGGTTTAGTTCCGTAGACTGCAGAAAAAAACTGTACAACACACATACAGTACTTCTTTAGGTACCTATAGGAAAATAATTCCCAAAGCCAGCATAGTAAGCATTCAATTCAAATTGCTGTTTGTCTGTGCTATGCATTAAGGCAATTACTCAGAAAATCTACTAAACAAGACCATGACAAGTGGTCCTTTCACTGTAATTACATTCATATTTGTGTATAATTAAAAACCTTATTTATTTCAATTTACATGGTGCAGGTGAGTAACCAATCATGACCAAATACCCGCACAACGCTTTGTAAAAACAGCTAAAGTCAGGTTAAACTAGACACAATTTTTCACTGTAAATTGTAGTTAAAAGCCAAGATAAATCAAAGTTGAAATCATTTAAAAAAGGGCAAAAGCTCAGGATCTTAAATACAAACAGTCTTTCCCCATTTATAAATATATTAGCTGAAGTGTTGATGTCCCATGTGAGCAATTTGAGATGTTAGTGGTGCTGATAAACTCTTCTGGGACCCCATGTAAAATACAAGTTGAAGCCCCTAGTATTTTCTTATTATTAACAGCTACAGCACACAAAAATACCTAACACAATTTATTATATTTGTGAGCACAAAAGCCTTTCCAAAGATTGTGATGATTTTTCTATTGGTATGGTTAAAGTGGGCAGAAAAAGCATTCTTGTGTTAGGGTAGGAGCTGCCCCCTATCCTTGGCACATGAAGATAAGCAAATAAGAAAAAATACACCAGCAATTCACCTAGTCTGCTTTTGTGATCCAGTTGTAAAGTGTTCCGATCCATCAATATTGACATTATCTAATATTTTTCTGTCCTTTTCCTTTCCTTATGTCTTTCTTGTTTTTTCTCCAAGAAACAGAACACCAGCTGTATAGACTGGTATCATTGGGAAAGTGGGTGGAGAGGCTTATAAGGGAACACAGAAGATGATTTCTGGCTAATAAAGGTGTTTGCTTTTTGACTTTTACTTAAAAGTTTAAATTTACCTGGTTGAATATTAACCAATGGATCAGCAGTTATTGATGACTGTAACTGCCTATTCTCATGCCTCGTACACACATGCAGGATTTCCGACATGAAAAGTTCCCATTTGAAATCCCAAGTGGAAAGCCGAGAACCTGCTCGGTCAGTCTTTCCCTCTACACGCGGCCGTTTTTCCCGACAGGAAAACTGCGATGGAGCTTTGGCCGGGAATCCCGGCCGTGTGTATGCTTCATCGCAGTTTTTCCCATAGGAAAACTGCCAAAAACCGCCAGGCAAAAGTCTGCCGGTTTTCCCTGTGGGCAGGGGAGGACTGGCAGCCTTAGGCCTGGGGGACAAGTCCAGTTATGTGGCCCATTGAACCATCAATGCAGTCTGATCAGTGCCCATTAACGTAGTCTCACCAGTGCAGACGGTGCTCCTCAGTGCCTATCAACACAGCCTGATTAGTGCCCACCAGTGCAGACAGTGCCCATCAGTGCAGCCTGAGCAGTGCCCATGGGATGTGGGGGGTCAGCTTGGGGTGTCAGGGTCTATCTCACCTTGCACCATACATGGCCTCTTCGAGGAGGTTATGACAACTTCCAAGCTGCCTCTCTGCTAGAGGTAAGCTCAGATGCTTGCTCATCTCACTCAAAGTAGTGCCCATCGGTGCAGCCTAATCAGTGCCCATCAATGCAGCCTCATCGGTGCCCATCAATGCATCCTCATCGGTGCCCATCATAACAGTCTCACTGGTGCCCATCATAACAGCCCCACCGGTGCCCATCAGTGCAGTCTTACCAATGCCCGACAATGCAGCCTCACCATTACCTATCAATGCATCCTCACCAATGCAGCTTATCAGTGGCCAACAGTGCGGCCTCATCAGTGTAGCATATCAGTGCAACTTAGAGATACTTTCACACTGAGGCACTTTGCAGGCGCTATAGCGCTAAAAATAGTGCCTGCAAAGTTCCCTGAAAGAGCCACTCCTTTCACTCCAGTGTGAAAGCCCGAAGGCTTTCACACTGGAGCGGTGTGCTGGCAGGACGGTAAAAAAACTCCTGCAAGCTGCATCTTTAAGGCGCTGTAGGAGCAGTATATACATCACTCCTACAGCGCTCCCAAGGGTTAACCCTTTTTTGGCCGCTAGCGGGGGTTAAAAGCACCCTGCTAGTGGCTGAATAGCATGGATCACTTTATTGCAAAATCATGATCTGTATATCATGATAAGAGTAATTCATTAAATTGTACCTACTGTCCTTAGCAGGGGGGTTACCCTTGTTCTTCTCTCTCTCTCTCCTCCTCCTGTCAACAGACACCCTCCCCCCAGGAGAGGACCCAGTAAACAGATCAACAGCCGCGTGGAGGGGGTAGGCGGAGCTTTAGGCTACGCCTCCATCAGTCAAATTTGTAATCCACCAGTCATTGGCCACTCCGTACTATCCCCCGCCCTCCCCCCCCCCCGGCCATACACGCAAATACCACTGCTCCCGGCTCCGATCGGAACTCCGCCTCTCCAGCCTCTCTACATTGCCGCTCCCTCCTACTATCCTCAGCATTCGTGAGTATAGCGGCAAAGCAGAGGGCGGTATTAGCATTCGTGAGGATGAGGAGCTGGAGAGGCGGGCGTTATTAGCATTATTAAGGATAGTAGGAGGGCTGGGAGGCGGAGTTCTGATCGGAGCCGAGAGCTAGGGGGAACCGATTCCGTCGGGGAAACCATTCTCGGCACAACACCGGGCGCCGCTCTGCACAGACAAAAAAAGAAGAATAAGAAGTAAAACAGGCTGAGGCAGCGCTGCGGCCATTTTATTAATAAGGTAGGCGGCCTGGGGGGAAATCTCCACCCCCTCCCCCGGCCCAATCCGCCCCTGCCTGTGGGATAAAAGAGAACTGGTTCTCTTTTTTTGTCTGGCGGTTTTTGGGTGGTTTTCCCATCTAAAAAAACTGCGAGGAGCATACACATGGCCGGGATTCCCCGACGGGAAAACTGATCGTGTGTACGAGGCATTAGGGTTAACAAAATGATTAAGAATTGTCAGGAACATAAATCTAAAATATGAAGGTTTTAGAAATCCTTATGTTCCAACATGAACAGGATTACTATTTCAAATGCTATTGTTTTTCTGATTATATGTCCTGGTAGTGCAACTGATTTTTTTTTTTTATATATTTCACAACAATTTTACAGCACAAGATTGTTCATGCAAGTCTACACAATTCTATTTTTATTGTGTTAAAAAATGTATTGTTAATTTAATTTAGTTTTCAAGTTTATCAGTCATTTGCAAAAGTTTTTTTGCCATAAAACAAGTGCAAGTTTGCAATATCTCTTCCCAAAAAATGTAGGCAAAAACAATTCAATCTATTGGCCAAACTAAAATTTGTGTATTTGGGCTATGTTTCTGAATGCTGTGTATATTCCACATTTGCAAGCAGCACTACTTCTCAAGCATACAATGTGTGGCCAAATGCTTGCATGTTCCAAAAGTAGTACATGTATTTGAGTAGAATTTCACCTGCTAATCCCAGAATAAGTGAAAGCACAGGGTGCTTTTGATCTGTTTTTGCCTTTTTTTAAAGACAAGGGCCCAGATTCACAGAGCAATTACGCCTGTCTAACTGGTGTTAGACAGGAGTAATTTCAAATTTTGCGCGCCGTATCACTAGTTTGAATCCTCAAACCATGATACGGCGGCTTCGGGCTTCGATCCGAGAGGCTTACGTCTTCGTAAGCCTTCGGATCTACGCTGCGATATTTTTGCGGCCGCTAGGAGTAGTTTGCGTCGTTTTCATGCGTCGGGATATGCAAATTAGTTTTTACGGCGATCCACGAAGGTACGTGTTTCCCTCGCAATCGCCTACGTCATTTTTTGGCTACGTAATGTTAGAGGAGCTTTTTGCTGGTCTAACAGTGCGTAACCCATGTAAAGTATGGCCGTCGTTCCTGCGTCGATTTGAAATTATTATTTTTTTTTTAACGTAGCTCGTTCGGGAATAGGAATGTATGTAAACGACGCTACTACCACGTAACGACGTGATTTCGCGCAATGCACGGCGGGAAATTTGCGAACGAAGCATGCGCAGTTCGACCGCCGTCGTTTACTAGACAAAATCTACCTGGATTCCACATAGAGCCAGGTAAAAAACGGCGGCGTAGTGTATTTCTGATACGCTACGAGAATCTAATTCTCTCTGAATCTGGGCCAAGATTTCCAAATAATACTTGCTTGCAAAGGAAATTGAATGCAGAAACACAATTCCAATGATTTGCCCAACTGTTGAGTGTGGTGGGTCTGAAAATAATCGCTCAAGTATTACCTTTAACCAAAAAAGCAACTACTATAGAAGGTCCCATAAGGAATATATTTAATGATCCGGACATTAGTCTCTAAACCACTGGATGCCTCAAGAATAGAAAGCTTGCATTTACCCAATCATAAATAGAATCCACAAGCAAGTATATTTAAAAGAAACCTCTCATGAGCAAAACATGAAGGCTGCTATTACTGATCATTTGCTATGAAAATGCTAGTTGCTTAGCTGTCATGTGGATCCTCTGGCTAAGATACATAAATGTATAAGGTAGAACAAGTATGCAGATACAAACTTCTGATTTTTCTCTGACTTTTTCTGCTCTGCATGCTTTTTTCTGGTAAGTGAATAAACACAAGCTGAAGCCAGTAAGGCACCATGAAAGCACGTCAATTTCAATTGTCAGAGGTTCAGCAATGGCAGCCACCGATATAGCTCTTATAACAGATCGACTTTAAGAAAAATTCAGCATCCTGATCTTTTCCAATTTATAAATGATTCTAATAGGCTTATTCTCTACAACAAAAAACAATGGGGTTTATTTACTAAAACTGGACAGTGAAAAATCTGGTGCAACTCTGCACAGAAACCAATCAGCTTCCAAGTTTTATTGTCAAAGCTTGATTGAACAAAATTAAGTTAGATGCCGTTTGGCTACCTGCACAGCTGATTCTGAGTGCTCCAGGTTTTGTAAATCTACCCCACTGTCCATAGTGCAATAATGCACAGCAACAAATCAGAAATGTAACTTTCAGTGACGGCACCTCATTGCTATGGGTTACTGTCCATTGTGCATCATTGTTGCTCTTTGCATTGGTTTATTGAATACATTTAGTGTGCCTTTATATCCATTGAACCAAGCATATTCTGCACATTTTGAAAAGTCTCTTACACACCAGGAAATAAATACACCAAATGTATGTATTGTAAAAAAATAATAATAATGTCATAAATAATTGCAGCACAACTGTCGGTTGTATGGTTAAATAGAAACAGTAACAAGAAACAAAATCAGAAGAAAACATTTTGCATTACAGGAATACTAAACATAATGTTAACAAGAATTTCACTTTTGTACTATGAAGTCAAAGGAATATATAGTATTTACACCTACAAAGTATTAAGGTAAGAAGAAACAGAAATAAATTGTAATACTTTGTACGTAGAGCATGTTTGCTCTCAATATATATATATATATATGTAAAAAGTGAAGATCATGTTCATGTTTGTACAAAGCATTGCACTTGTAGAAATATTTTCCAAGCTGTTCAAGTTTCATGAAGATGATATTCACAAACGTGTAAAATTCTGACTTCTGTCATTACAGTTTTCCAGGCAAGGAACCACCATAAAAAAAGACCTTTTATAAAAAAAAGTCGGGAAACCTGCTACACTTGAAATTGCCCTTATTCACAAAAGTGCCCAGTACATTGAAAAAAGCCTTAAGATGTCAGGCATGTCAATAAAATCGAACTTTCTGGCTCTAGACAAGTGTTGTACCTTATGTTCAAAAAGCATTTTATCACAGACACAACATTAGCAGGTTCATAATACAACTAGAAACTACAAAGATTTGGTTTCAAGCAGATCCTTATCACACAGATCTTTATCATGCTTTTAAGTACAATAGTATTTTATATTTGAAAAAACAACACCAAATACTCAAATTATGAAGCGACCAAAATTGATAACATAACATGTTGTAGGTATTGGAAATGAATATTGGTGCAGTTAAAAGCAAAATCTGTTGTACAATATACCAAATTCTCAAAAAGCAGTTATATCTTTGATTCTGCTTGCCACAGGTCCCGTTTTTGACATCATAACAGTTACTCTAGGCAGTACAGTAGCCATAAGATTAATGTTTTTTATTGTCTGGACTGGGTCAAAGCCAGTAATCAACCAATGAAACAGAGGACCACAAATATTGAAAAACAATGTCCCTGTCTATCATTTTAAATGAGTATTGTCCGTGAGGCCGTGTACACACGGCAGAGAACCTCGACGGGCAGAACACATCGTTCCACCCGTCGAGGTTCTCTGCCGGCCGTCGAAATCGGCGACCCGCCCGTCGGGAATGGCAACCAGCCATTCATGCAGGCGGGCCGTCGAGCAAAAAGAGAGCATGCTCTCTTTTCGCTCGACGGGATTCCCGACGGGCGGGGCGAGCGCTCTGTGTACACACGGCCGAGGTCCTCGCTGGAATGCAGCTTCCAGCGAGGTTCTCGCTGGTTTCCAGCGAGAACCTCGGTCGTGTGTACGCCGCCTGATACTTTTTTTATTTGCACGAACATTCAATTTTTCAGGACAAGCTTTCAGGGTATTTCCTGGAAAAAATGTATGTTAGTGCAAATAAAAAAAGTATCACAGACAGTACTCAATTTTCTCTGTCACAATTGCACTAATACGGCTACAATCACGTCAAGTATCATTTTAAATGAATCTGTTCCTCAAAGTAGCAGGTTTGTTTTAGAGTTGGGAGGGAAAGTAGCAGATACAGGGATGCCCCACTTTTAAGTACACAATGGGGTTTATTTACTAAAGCTGATAAGATCAAAATCAGGCTCACTTCTGCATAGAAACCAATGAGCTTCTAACCGCTGCTTGTTCAATTAAGCTTTGGTAATAAAACCTGGAAGCTCATTCGTTTTTATGCAGAAGTGAGCCTGATTTTGCGCTTTCCAGTGATAGTAAATAAACCCCATTGTGTACTTAAAAGTGGGGTATGCCTGTATATAATTGACTCACTCCCCTGTCCAACCTGTTTACCTGCTGCCCCTTGGTGGCTGAAGACACAGAAACTAATTATGGTAGGTGCTCCTTATTCTGCTTGATCTGAACCAAACTTGATTTTTTTATAGGTTTGATTTTAAAAATGATATCACACAAGGAGCACCTTGAGTGCAGGTAAACTATCTGTTCCTCCACTAATAGGTATCACTCCACTTCACTTTTGTTGATCCAACTTTTACTCCCTTGGTATTTGTTCTGGGAACGTTGGGAGTCTTAAATACTTTTAGAAACCCATCACCAGGTATCTGTTTATTAATAACTGAAATATTATTAATATTATTGTTCACAAGGCCATACTTATGTGCACACCAGTGTGAGGGCCGTGTTTTGCCTGCAAGGTATGCAAAGGATTTCTATGCATTTGTGTGCCGGTGTTCTGATGAGAAATGCCCCTTGTTGAATAATGCCCACCCTGTACTGCGCACTTGCGTAGTACGGAGCCGCCGAAAGCCGCCGAACATTGGAATATTGGAATTCTTGCGCAAGTCTACAAGGACTGGACTTGTACATAATGGGAGCGTGTAAAGGGCGGATGGCAACAGAAGGGGGAGTATTTTGTAATGATGGGCAGTGCAGTTAAGATGGGGGTGTAATTTTTCATGAAACTGAAACACATCACCTAACCAAAAATATCTCTGCTATTTTTTGTACACATGTTAAGGGCCACAAGTGTAGGAAAAATAGCAGAGATATATTTGTTTAGGAGATGTGTTTGAGTTTCGTGACAAATTCCCATCTGCCCTTCATTACAAAATACACCCGCTTCTGTTGCCATCCGCCCCTCACACGCTCCCATCATGAATACATCCGCCCCTCACACGCTCCCATCATGAATACATCTGCCCCTTGCAGAGTTGCACGAGCATCGGGAGCGTGCAAGAGCGTGTGGCACAATGTAGTCTTTTGTGTGGAGGCGTGGTGTACAGCTGATCCAAAATTAAGATGTTCTGACACCTTCGGTGGCTCCGTACTGCGCAAACGCTGCGCCTGCGCAGTACCGGGCGTGCATCATTTGATGGAGAGAATTTCTCGCCACAACAACGGCAGACCCATTGATGTCAAAAAGGACATAGCGGCTGCATTGACACAGCTGCTGCTCCCAAATTGGCATCCGTGTGGGTGCTGAACTGATGCGTGTCCCTGAATGCAGACAATGTGACTTTGGCACAAAGCACCCACACCCACCCGTGTGAACAAGGCCTAAGTGTATATTTCTTTTAGTGTATTACTCTGTATCATAGTAAGAAACTTACTGACTGAGCTGAAGATTGCTTGTTCACCTCAGTATGGAAATCAATAAAAACACTGTTACCTTGGCAGATAGATTGTAAACAGTGGTCACTGACACTTGATAATACAGCAAATGAAACAGACTCAGAATTTTAAGCATACAGTTTTAGCTCCACAACTAAGAGGAGGACATTCCTATTGGATTTTTACTGGCTCCTATATTGCCGTTATAGACCCACAATAATCAGCACTAAGAATACAAAACACTGAACATCACAATGCAAATACATTCATTCATGCATTGTACCAGTCAAACAAAAAAGCTGAAAAACAAAAAAGAAACCCAACTTATGACCAACATATAAACAAACCTTATGAATAATATACTGTAATTAATACACTGTACTTTGGCAGCATATATCATAAATACCATATTGTAATACAGTGTATTGATAATATACTGTATATAACAGAAAAAATGCTAACGATAGTGCTCTTAAAGTGATTATTGGTATGTTGTAAGTTCTTTATTAGACTCTCTCACGTCACAGCTCTATAACAATCCCTAGATAGCAGCTGTGAAAACCAGGTTTAAAAACCTGTAGTAAGTCTGTCCCGATACAGTGCATCCAGAAAGTATTCAGAGCGCTTCACTTTTTCCATGTTTTGTTACGTTACAGCCTTATTCCAAAATGGATTAAAGTCATTATTATCCTCAAAATTCTGCAAACAATACCCCATAATGACAACGTGAAAGAGGTTTGTTTGAAATCTTTGCAAATTTATTAAAATGAAAAAAATCACATGTACATAAGTATTCACAGCCTTTGCCATGACACTCAAAATTAAGCTCAGGTGCATCCTGTTTCCACTAATCATCCTTGAGATGTTTCAACAACTTGATTAGAGTCCACCTGTGGTAAATTCAGTTGATTGGACATGATTTGGAAAGGCACACGCCTGTCTATATAAGATCCCACACCGCAGTGCATGTCAGAGCATATACCAAGCCATGAAGTCCAGGGAATTTTTGCCTATTGCCTATAGACCTCTGAGACACAGGTCTAGTGAAGGGTACAGAAAAATGTCTGCAGCATTGAAGGTCCCAATAAGCACAGTGGCCTCTGTAAATGGAAGAAGTTTGGAACCATCAGGACTTTTCCTAGAGCGGGTCGCCCAGCTACACTGAGCGATCGGGGGAGAAGGGCCTCAGTCAGGGAAGTGACCAAGAACCCGATCGTCACTCAGACAGAGCTCCAGCATATCTCTGTGGAGAGAGAAGAACCTTCCAGAAAAACAGCCATCTCTGCAGCACTCCACCAATTAGGCCTGTATGATAGAGTGGCCAGACGGAAGCCACTCCTCAATAAAAGGCACATGACAGCCTGCCTGAAGTAAAAGGCACCTGAAGGACTCTCAGATCATGAGAAATAAAATGTTCTGGTCTGATGAAACAAAGATTAAACTCTTTGACCTAAATGGCAAACATCATGTCTGGAGGATACCAGGCACCATTCATCACCTGGCCAATACCATCCCTTCAGTGAAGCATGGTGGTGGCAGCATCATGCTGTGGGGATGTTTTTCAGCCACAGGAACTGGGAGACTAGTCAGGATCAAGAGAAACCTGCTCCAGAGCACTCTGGACCTCAGACTGGGGCAAAGGTTCATCTTCCAACAGGACAACGGCCCTAAGCACACATCCAAGATAACAAGGGATTGGCTGTGGGACAACACCGTGAATGTCCCTGACTGGCCCAGCCAGAGCCTAGACTTCAACCTGATTGAACACCTCTGAAGAGATCTGAAAATGGCTGTGCACCGATGCTCCCCATCCAACCTGATGGAGCTTGAGAGGTCCTGCAAAGAAGGGTGTGCCAAGCTTGTAGCATCATACTCAAAAAGACTTGAGGCTGTAATTCGTGCCAAAGGCGCTTCAACAAAGTATTTAGCAAAGGCTGTAAATACTTATGTACATGGGATTTTTTTTATTTTTTATAAATTTGCAAAGATTTCAAACAAACGTCTTTCACTTTGTCATTATGGGGTATTGTTTGTAGAATTTTGAGGAATTAATGAATTTAATCCATTTTGGAATTAGGCTGTAACATAACAAAATGTAGAAAAAGTTAAGAGATGTCAATACGTTCCGGATGCACTGTACAATGACATCATCTCTCTTTTGAAAATAGGTTGAATTTATTTTTCATAATATTTTACTTTATTAAATTGATATAGTTTGAATGTGAATAAAGTGACCTTTTATGATACCTTTCATTATTAATATACAGTGCCTTGAAAAAGTATTCCTACCCCTTGAAATTTTCCACATTTTTCATGTTACAACCAAAAACTTAAATGTTTTTTATTGGGGTTTTATGTGATAGACTAACACAAAGTGGCACATAATTGTGAAGTGGAATGAAAATAATAAATGATTTTCAAAAATGTTTACAGCTAAAATCGGAAAAGTGTGGCACAAATTTGTATTCAGCCCCCTTTACTCTAATACCCCTAACTAAAATCTAGTGAAACCAATTGCCTTCAGAAGTCACCTAATTAGTAAATATAATCCACGTGTGTGTCATTTAAACTCAGTATAAATACAGCTGTTCTGTGAACCTTAGTAAACAAACAGCATCATGAAGGCCAAGGAACACACCAGATAAAGTTGTGTAGAAGTTTAAAGTAGGGTTAGGTTATCCACTTAAGACCCGGACCAATACGCTGGCAAATGACCCAAGGGGTTTTTGCGATTCGGCACTGCGTCGCTTTAACAGACAATTGCGCGGTCGTGCGACGTGGCTCCCAAACAAAATTTGCGTCCTTTTTTTCCCACAAATAGAGCTTTCTTTTGGTGGTTTTGATCGCCTTCGATTTTTATTTTTTGCCTATATACAAAAATAGCGACATTTTTGAAAAAAAATCAATATTTTTTCTTTTGTTATAATAAAAAACCAATAAACTAAATTTTAGTCAAACATTTAGGCCAAAATGTATTTAGCCACATGTCTTTAGTAAAAAAAAAATCGCATTAAAAAAAAATTAGCTACCTAGCGGGAACAGCGACACTAATACAGCGATCAGAAAAATGATCGCTTAGTGACGCTGGCAATAGGGAGTGAAAGGGTTAACTAGGGCAGTGATCAAGGGGTTAAAACTTTATTGGGGGGGTGGGGGGGCTACCCTGACACTAACACTGACTGACTGTCACACTGTCTGTCACACTGACACTAAATACAGTAATCATACATGTATGATTACTGCATTCAGTGACACTGTGACAGGGGAGGGGGGGGGCGATCGCGGGGGTTAAATGTGTTTGTGTGTGTGTAAGTGTGCTGTTTGGTGCAGACTTACTTGGTGTGTGGTGATCTCTCCTCAGCGGCGCTTGAAACAAATGCCGAGGGAGAGATCACGTCGCTTCCTCCTTCCTGTGTTTACACAGGAGGAGGAAGTGACAGGGCGGGCGGGCGCGCGCATTGGCTGGGAGCGATCCGGAGGGGGCGGATGAAAACGGATAGCCGCCCCCACTTGTCGGATCGCTCCTGCAGCCGTGCGGACCGCCGCATGTACGGGGGGGGGGGTCCGATCGGACCCCCGATCCCCCCCAAGGCACCAACGTATATATACGTTGATGTGCCTGTCGGTGCCATTCTGCCGACGTAAATGTACATGCGGCGGTCCTTAAGTGGTTATAAAGAAATATCCCAAACGTTGAACATCTCTCAGATCACTGTTCAATCCATCATCTGAAAATGTAAAGAGTATGGCACAACTGTAAACCTATCAAGACATGGCATCCACCTAAATTGACAGGCCGGGCAAGGAAAGCATTAATCAGAGAAGCAGCCAAGAGACCCATAGCATAGTAACTCTGGAGAAACTGCAGAGATTCACAGCTCAGGTGGCAGAATCTGTCCACAGCACAACTATTAGTCAGTCGTCCACTTCACAAAACTGGCCTTTATGGAAGAGTGGTGAGGAAGAAAGCCATTGTTGAAAGAAAGCCACAAGAAGTGCCGTTTTCAGTTTGCGAGAAGCCATGTGGGGGATACAGCAAACATGTGGAGGAAGGTGCTCTGGTCAGATGAGATCAAAATGGAACTTTTTGGCTTAAAAACTAAAAAGCTATGTGTGGTGGAAATCTAATACTGCACATCCTCCTGAACACACCATCCCCAGCATGAAACGTGGTGGTGGCAGCATAATGTTGTGGGGATGCTTCACCATGGACAGGAAAGCTGGTCAGAGTTGATAGGAAGATGGATGGAGCCAAATACAGGGCAATCTTAGAAGAAAACCTGTTAGGCCTCGTACACACGATCAAATCTGTCTGCTGGAAACGGTCTGCATGCTTACCAATCTGTCGGCTGGGAATCAGCAGACATGTCTTCTCGCACACGCGCCGAATTTCACTCTCTAGATGTGCAAATCTGGTAGAGACATATCCAAATAAACTTGCAGCTGTAATTGCAGCAAAAGGTGGTTCTACAAAGTATTGACTCGGGGAGGCTGAATACAAAAATACACACCACACCATTTAAAATAAAAATAAAATTGAAACATTTATTATTTTCCTTCCACTTCACAATTATGTGCCACTTTGTGTTGGTCTATCACATAAAATCCATTTACCTTTTTTGTTGTAACATGACAAAATGTGAAAAATTTCAAGGGGTATGAATACTTTTACAAGGCACTGTATTTCATACAGACTCCCTTTCTTTTTTCCATTCATTAAAATTGAGCTTTTTGAACAAAGCAGTCAGGGAGGGGGAGGAAGGGGCATAAGAACATCTGGAGTTTCATCTCCAATGCCTGCAGGAACCCAACTTTTAGCAAACCTATCAGCGTCTTTCTATGCAGATATCCTTTTCAATGCAACAGCTTAGTCCTAACCTGGCTTAGAATATTGTGATTCTACATAAATAACCTTATCTGAAATTACTGTTGCTATTGGTAATGGGGAAAATGTGGCCAATAACTATACAGGGTAAAGCCAGCTCCATCTTCATACTGCATTAAATTATGTATATATTTATTTTTAATCCTGGCAATCATTAAAAAATATATATGTATCAAAAATCACTACAAGATATATGTGACAATGTGCTAGGCAACAGTGGTATGTAGTTCTCAGCATTGTATTCAATTATACTGTACATTGTTATTGTATAACCAAGTTTCAAATTATAAATCAATTCAGACAGTTTTACAGGTAAACAAATACTCTATGGCCTCGTACACACGACCGGTTTCCTCGGCAGAATCCATCAAGAAACTCAGTGGGAGAGCTTTTTTGCCGAGGAAACCGGTCGTGTGTAAGTTTTTCATCGAGGAAACTGTTGAGGAACTCGACGAGCAAAAAAGAGAGCAAGTTCTCTTTTTCCTTGACGGGAGTCAAATTGGCTCGTCGTGTTACTTTACTTGTCTCTATTCTGCCCTTGGGACACTATTCCTCCAACTGACACCAATGATGAGGCACCATTCCTTCCACTGACACCATTAATAGGGCACTATTTCTCCTGCTAAGACCAATGATGACACACTATTCCTCCCCCTGACGGTATTAAATGGGGCACTTTTCCTCCCACTGACACTTGCAATGAGGGACTATTCTTTCCACTGATACCAACCATGGGGCACTGTTCCCCCTGTTAAAACCAAGAATGGGGCACCATTCCTCCTGTTAAATCCAATGCTGGGTCAGTGTTTACTCCCAGTGATGCCGGGACATTTTCTTCTCACACTGATCATGGTCCGGCCCCCCTAAACCCTGAAGGACAGTAAACTGGCCCTTTGTTTAAAAAGTTTAGAGACCTCTGTTCTAAAGTATTGTTGTTGAAACTTCACAGCAAGTCTAAAGAGTGTAAAGGGTTCTATGGCACAAAGCAACACAGCAACACGTGACTATACTAGTCCTAATGACAAATGCTGTCTAAGTATTACTTTAAAAAAAAATTAAAACCATGCTACAGTATTTTTGTACACTGTGTTTGCTTTTGATGGAAACCTGGTTAGACATACACACAGTATTTACTGAACACCAGGTAGAAATCGTAAAGAAAGCGTCAAATCCTATGTATATTATATATCTTATGCTACGTTACCTATTCATAAATTGTATTCCCTTATGCTTTGTTACTAAAGAATATCCTAATTTATAAAGACATGACCAAAAAAATTGCAAAACTGACCTGAAGTAAGGTGTAAGTACATCGTGAAGATTAGCTTGGAAGAAAAACTGGCAAAACAAGGTGGATATTAAATGAAAGATTATTTTTATTGTCAGCGTTTCCACCACCTGCTACCAGTGTCTGCAGAGGGCAAAAGGAATAGAACATGGGGAGGAAGAATCTGTAAGTGGGGAGCATGTGACAACAGTGGGTGTATATATGGCAATTGAAAAATTGTGAACCTTAATATAATAGTGATACACCTTAGCAGAATAGGTGTTCTGAAATACGAACTGTAAAAACAAATACCGGTATCTCATTTAACCATGTGTTATGGTGCATTGATTTAAAGCGCCAGTGACAATGATTAAAAGTCAACAACTGACAAAAACATGTGGCATCTCTATTTTCTTCCTAGGTATTTAAAGGCATTTAGTTGGTTGAAAAAGCATATACGGTAGCTATTAAAACAGAATCACTTCTGATAAGCCAAGTAGTGTTCCAGAAAATAATTAAAAATCCAAGTACAAATCTTGCCTTTTCAACTTATTCCAAAATTTTGTTTCAAACATTTTATGCAGCATGCACCAACATCAGAATGTAAATGATAGTATACAGGAAGAAACTGGTTTATATTCTACAGTATATAATGCTGCTACGGAAAGGCAATCAATGCTACATACGAACGCATTATAAGTTTAAAAAAATAGCTATGCTTTTCATTCATTTCATTGTAGGAACATACATATAAAACTATTTAGGAATGTATACAAGATTTTATAGATAAAAATAACCATTTATTACTAGGGACATAAATATGCCATCAAATATATTATCATTTAATTTAAATATATATATATATATATATATATATATATATATATATATATATATATATTTATAAATAATTACATACGGCAGTACACTTGAAACTCAATAAACCAAACATCTGAACATCTCAAGTGATGCCTCAAAAGATGTAAAGATTTTACACACTCTTTTTTTTTTAAAGATAAAATGCTTTTTGAATAAATGTACAGAACTGTGTCAGGTTGTTCAGTGCAAAATTAACATTTGTAGTACAAAAGGATACAGATACCCTTTACTCCAGAGCAAGCTTAGGCAGCTGAAGGCTTACGTTTCTCAGCATACCATGCTGGCGAAGAATGCAATGCTGGGAGTTGTATTTTACAACTCATGACAAGTTATATTCAAAATCCTATAAAAAATTCAAACAACTGATTTTTTGTTACTTGCTAGACTATGTAACAGTGCATACTTATGCTGTTTCCAAACAATCACTGGTATAAATACAACTAAACCTACCAAATGCTGGAGGGAACTCCAAGGATTTTTAAGATCTTGCAGCACTAGACAGTATTTGAATAAATCACAACTTCTGCCTGGTTGGTCTCCTTATATTGTGCTTATTAAATAAAACTATGATCAGAGAGGGCAGCATTGTACGTTTTTAAAGGAACCTGTCAAAACAGCTGTTAATTGTCACATCCAAAGCTCCTATCCAATGCTTGAGGCTCTCTGAAGCAGTTCTATTTCCAGGATGGGTGCAGATGATGCTATACAGGTCTGCTTCACCCCAGAATGAGCACCACTTCCTATAGCTGGCCAATGGTGATCTCAAGCATTGATGGGAGTTGTTACAGATAATAGCCATCATAACAAGTTCCCTGTAAATCAAAATGCTACTTTCATTGTCTAGCTAAAGTACCACAATTATTGTTCTATTAGCATTAAAACATACCAGTCTTGGTCTTTTGCCATAATCTCCAAAAATATAAATATATTTATATCTATATATACATATTTCAGTGTATATATACACACATAATATTTTCACATTAAGGGATCAGACAATTTTATAAAAATCATGGTTCAAAAAGTGCCGCATTTTTTACACACTCGGCACATTGGTTTGACCCAGAAGATCTGTGATCCTATTGCACTGACTCCTGATGATACATGTGTGGACTTTGAATAGATACACCAGTATTATCAAAGTGATGGTGGTATCAAGGTCTTCCATCCACAGGCTGCTTCAGACATAGTTCACTTCCAGAAGATACAATAGGCAAATGGTTCTCCAGGTGGTGATTGATGAGATGGCCAATGCTATCAAACACACGATCTTTAGTTCTGACCTATAGGAAAAGGATGTGAGAAGTAGACACAGATGACTTTTACGATATGTTGTATGTCATTAACACATACACTACATGCATTTGGATATGTATTTAAAGAATTAAGGTTCCAAGTTAAAGTATAAAGATCTGTGGGGCCTAAAAGATCTGGGATTGTGGAAAATCACTGAAATCTAGCCATGGGCAAACCTAGAAGCTCTGCATCCTAAGTGCAAATCCAACCATTCTGATTTGTTTTTGTCTGTATGCGTATCCTGTTTATCTTGGTTACAACCCAGATATCAATATCTCTTCTTCTCTTTTTGATTTGTACTATCACTCTGTCTGTTCCTATATTTCTATCTTCAGGTGTATAGGCAATCCTGTGTGTTCCATTCTGGTTCTCTAAAAGTTATTCACTATCAGATGGCAATGGTATAGTATACCATTCCCAAACCCTGTACCTGGTCTCCTAATTGAAGTTCAGCTTTTATAAATGGCAGAGTTGGGTAGAAAGGTTGGGCATAGTCAGGCACTCTTGATGAGAATCCGTGACAAACACCTTAGTTCTATTAACCCTTGCCACACCAGAAGATTATGATGGTGGGAAAGGGGAGGTTAACAGAGGAGGATTGATTTCACCAGAACAGAAGAGGCATCAGCACAGGGGACATTCTCTAATGACTGTAAGTTATTTCTAGGGTTGCACCGATATCGATAGCAGTATCGGTGCCAATATCAAACATTTGCATGATACCTAAAACTGATACCTTTGAGGTGCGATTTTAGCCCATACAAAAAATAAATGGGCTCAAATCGCACTGCAAAGAAGTGCACGTGATATGAACAGGAATGCAGTGTGATTCCTGCCTGAATCACAGGAGGTTTTGCCCATCATTCCTGTGTGAACCCAGTCATAGTGACTTCAGCCTGGGTTCACATGGGAGTGGAGCGGGAAACCGTATATGATTCGCAATGGAATGGCACTGCATTCCTTTTCGAATCGCATGTGATTCGTTGCACTGTGATTTAAGCCCATTACATTTCTATGGGCTCAAATCGCACCGCACAGTATTGATGATTGTTTTCACACCGTACCTGCTTTCACACCATACCACTTTTTAGGTTTTGGAGGCTCCATTTTTGTATGGACTTTTTCACGTGTTTATATGCTATACACCTTGTCGTGTGCTGTCACGCACAGCTATTTTCATTTGTGTTTTACATTTTTTGGCTCATATTTTGTATACTGCATTTTATTTTATTTCATTGTGTGTTTGGTACATTTCACTTGTTCATTTATTTGTTGCTTATTCACCTTTCTGTTCACTATACAGTCACTTAGCTTATTTCCCTTGGTATTTACCCTTTGGTTTTATACCCTTATTAGGATTCACAGCGCTTCACCATCACCTACTCATTGGTGATTGGTATTGGCGAGTACATGAAGCAAAAGTACCGGTACTCGTACTCGCTCTTAAAAAACAGCTATTGGTGCATCCCTAGTTATTTCCCTTGTGTTGGTTTTTGTGATTTTTATTTTGGCTGCACCTACTGTAGGCTTTATTAAGCACAAATGCAGTTGACAAACATAACCGCAACATTTTTAACCAGAAGAGATTACACAATGCAGTAGTCAATTTAGGGCATATTTATAAAGCAGTTATAGTGACTCAATCATTGTCAATTAAAACAATTAAAGATGCACCTGCAGTTAATGTTTGATGAATGTCAGATTGACTGCTTTACAATATACCCCAAGTCAGTGAGCTTCCCAGTGTATTTACATTTTCTCGTGCTGCAAGGCTCAAGCCCCACTCCTATACAATTACAAACTTGAAGAGTGTACGCACCTAGGTAGGATGTACGTGTACAAATATATCAAGAAACAGTCCTATCTATATTTAATTTACAAAACAAGGGACAACACAAAATGTACAAAAACATTTGGACACTTACAGTGCCTTCAGGATCTACTAGAAGAAGATGTTTGGCCTGTCCATTGTGCATACCGGTTAGCACATATGAACCAGGATTATTGATGCTTTTTCTTACAAGGAAATCTCCATCTCTTCCAAGTAGTTTCTCTGCTTCTTTTCTGCACATTTCTCCCACATACCAGGATTCTGTTTTCAGTTCCTCATTGATGGTTAATATTGCTGCCCTGGATAGCAGTGGGCTGGAGCAGTCAACTGAGGCATCTTTAATTAACTTTGGTTGATTCTTCAAAGCATCTTCAAATGGTTCTGTAGAATGTTTAAAAGCATAACTTAAAAAATGTATTGTAAAATAGCCTGTATTGTCTAAATACATCATATTTTGTGAAAATGAATATAGAATACGGAAAACACACATAGATAATGACAGCAAAAGGGTTGTAATTCTGTTCAGAAAACACAGTATAGACTCAGTTCAGGAAGGTATAGAAGTTATTTTATTTCATTAGGCATTTTAAAGCCTTTTTACAGATAAATTATGATTTTACCTAAAAAGTCATTATTTTATTACTGTCCTTTACTATTCCTTTAGTGGAATGCTCACTGAAAAGCACAGTTAACTCCATCCTAAGGTTAATGATTTTAAAGTAAACTCCGAAGAAAACCGATAAATAAGCATTTGAAATACTTAAAATGTACCTGTTTTACCTGCCAAAACGGGTCGTTCGCACCAAATTCAAGTGACGCGTCACGGCCCATAATTCACTGGGGCATTGTGCGCTAATGATTGACCAAGCATGCACTATGATCCGCATGCTTGGCCAATCACAGCGCGCAAAAAACAGAGAGCCATAATTGGCCAAAGCCAGGGTGGCTTTGGCCAATTATGGCTCAGGGGGTTTAGTACACGCCCACACAATAAAAGGCTGCCTCGTGTAGTGTGTTGCGGTGTTGTTAAAGAGATCAGTCCTGTAGAGAGAGAGAGACAGTGTCTTTATTACTAGATAGATAGATAGAGCAGGCAGGCTAGTCAGTTTAGTTAAATTTACAGTGTGTAGAGGATATATATACATCCCAGGAGTTGTACATATATTTATACACTGTATAGCTTAGCTAGATCAGTTCTTCCTAATTTACTGGCAGGCAGGTGATTGTGCTATTTAAAGACGTTATCACAGGTATAGACACCCAGCAGGTACAATATTTAAAGGAATTTATCATTTTTTTTTTTTTTTATATAAGCATCATTAAAATTACTGCTCCTGGAGCAGTGATTTTAATGATGCTTAAAAAAAAAAAAATTCCTTTAAATATTGTACCTGCTGGGTGTCTATAGTTTGCCTGTGAAAACGTCTTTGAGAACCCAGAACCCGGAAAAAAGTTTAAAAAACTGTAGTTTGTTCAGGAGCAGGACTCCTGAAAAAACGACATTTTTTTAAAACTTTTTTCCATTGATACATGTTCACTGGGGCAAGACCCGGGTTCTCAAAGACGTTTTACGACAATGACTTGCATATTAGGCTTTAAAAAGAGCTCTTTTGAATTCGAACGTTCGGTCCGTTCGACGGTTCTGGTGGGAACCGAACGCGGGGGTGTTCGGCTCATCCCTAGTCCTTATCAGACAGTAAATTCAGCATTATCACAACTTTCACCAAGAACACTTGTGTATCTTTACCCCATTTGGTGCTTGTTAATATGCTGGTCTCCCCACTGTCAGAATACAATGTTACAGCAGGGAAGATTCCCTCATCTGTATCGCATGTATGGACAGGGGAATCTGGTAATTTTTATTTTTTTTCATTTTACCTGCTGGTTGAACAAAAGAAAAACTGATTAATCTATGGGCTACCCAAGGCTTCATACACAATGGGCAGGAAAAAAAAAACACTCATATACAGTTTAGCATCTATATGCTAGAAAGCTCCAATTAAAAATTCAAACCAGAAGAGGTTTTTTCTGCCTCTAAGACTCCTTTTCAGATTGAGGAGATTTTCATGCACTAAAGGGATAAAAATAGCACCTGAAAAGTGCCTGAGTGCCCACAGCTCAGTGTGAAAGGGCTCTAAGTGATAAGCCTAAAATTTGCCTCTAATTGTCCTAATGTGCATGGACACATAGGCTAACATTGAGCTGCTTCTACTGGAAAAACTCCTGTAGAAGCTGTGATTTTTATGCCCGTGTGCATGGAACCTTGGTGGGACAGAAGGTTAGGGAAAATGTTTCTAACTTTGCCCAACAGCAGTTCCACTCTTTCTCCAGTCTATCTAAAACAAAAAAAAAAGGTGACACACTTTAAATTGTGAATAGATAATATTGTATCTTTACCAAAGGTATGATTACAATGCATACTGACTGAATACTGAGAAACTCACTGTCTAATCTCTAGCATCCCTAACCACAAAAGCATTTTCAATTTCTTACTCATGTCAAACAGATCCATTCTTGGGCTGAAGTCCTTGCAACTGTCAACAGATCCACAGAATGCAGAATCCATGCTTCTTTGAAGTGCCCCCAATGCCTTCTTATTGATGTGCTGTGTATTGACATATGTAGGTGCATTGCTTGTCTGACTTGCTGATTTCCTTTCTGGAACACTGTAAATATCTAAAGAAGCTAAAATAAAATTCAAAGTCTTTTATTAGTATCATATCAGTAGCTCCGGAAACTATTGGTTTGCTTTAAAAACATATACTAGCATTTTTATTAAAAACAAAACAAAAAACAAGACCTGCTAAATATACAGTAATCGGGCAATGAGCACAGGTTCAATCCATGGGAAGCAATGATGTGAGATCATCCAGAAAATAGTAAGAGTTAACTTCTAATAATAAATACAGTATACCCAAGTAGTTTTATGAACAGAAAAAGACAAGAGTGGGACTTTAAATTAAGCATATATCCAGGGCCGGCGCAACCACCAGACGGACCAAGCGGCCGCTTGGGGCGGGCAGGTCCGCAGCCTGGGATGGAGCGGAAAAAAATTACCTTTTTTTTTTTTTTTTTTGTTTTTAATACTTTATTGTCCAGAGTTGCCGGCGCCCTCCGGCGCCCGGTGTCCCGCTCCGGTGTGCTAATGCGCCGCAGCGCCTGTCAGCTGCTGTCACTGGATGTGGCCTGGGCGCAGCCAGTCCCGACTCCCTTACCTAAGTTACTGGTGATGGATGACGCCGGGTCCGGGCCTGTACGGCACGGCACTTCAGTGACGACGTCCTCCTCCGCGCAGGAGGACGTCTGACGTCACTGAAGGGGCGGCCCTCCGCTGCTGGCGCCACAGAGGCTGCAGCAGTAGTTGTGACACAGTACCCAGTCCCGCGCCGCGGCGTCGGAAGATTAGAGAAAATCGCACAGGAGGTGAGGGTGGGGAAGAAGAATGGATGGATGATGGAAGAAGGAGCAAGGGGGGTTAATGGAGACTGGGTCGGGTGGATAATTAATAAAGCAGGAGGGCATAATGCAACTGGAAGAAGGAGTGGGGGGGGGGAATGGCGGAAGCAGAGCAGGGCCCAGGGGGGATGGATGATGGATCATGGAAGAAGGAGCAAGGGGGGTTAATGGAGATTGGGTCGGGTGGATAATTAATAAAGCAGGAGGGCATAATGGAAGAAGGAGTGGGGGGGGAATGGTGGAAGCAGAGCAGGGCCCAGGGCAGGGTGATGAATGATGGAAGAAGGAGTTGATAATGAAAGCAGGAGGGCATAAAAAGGACTTCTGCCCTCTCTTGCTATATAATTCATTTTTGGGGTACACAGTATGTTTTACATTTAGTAGTATGGTGTATATTATACTAAGAATTTCTGGTGTGGCGTGGTTTTAGGGACTTCAGAATGTGGCAGTATGTGGTATTATTATATTCAGAGGGTTCAGTGTGTAGCTAGAAGAATGCATGATGGTCTGGACCAGATTGAGAGGAACAATAAAATAAATTACATAGATGGTGAGTTACTGATATCCTGGTGTCCAAACTGCATTTTTGCCTGACTATGCCCGGACAGCAGTGCTTTAGTCACATTTCTGCAGTTATGATTAGTGAAACTACAACTCCATGTATACCCTTACCATTACTGTTTAGATGAGTGGTGTCCAAACTGCAGCCTTCCAGATGTTGCAAAACTACAACTCTCATTTTTGCATGCCCAGACAGCCTTCAGCACATGCCCGGACAGCATTAGGCTGCTCAGGCATACCGGCCCTGCATATATGGAAACCACAGAACAATTGAATTGGAATTCCAGTACAATAGACCCAAAAACGTTAACATAAGAGCATTGCATAGCAGCAATTGGCAGTCAATGTTTTATTTTGTTTACAAACTTTTATTGTAATAATAAAGAGTGGTTGCATATATAAAATAACAAAGCAATCAATAACAGAAAGTTTACAGCCAGAGTAATTAATATTATAGAACAGATATAGAAGAGCGATAAGATAGCGGAAGTTACATTGATTGTTACATGGTGATACCTTAATAGGTATGAGGAATGAGGGTAAAGGGGGAGGAAAGGAAGAGGGGTGGGATGGAGGAGGATAGCAAGTATTATAGCATGTTCCAATTAGACCATTTAGAATCATAAATATGTAGATTGACATTTAAGGTATGATATATTCTCTCAGAGAGTTTAAGAACTTCCATTCTTTCCAATACCTGCGACCAAAGGACATTATTAGATCTCCAATTGAGGGCTATCATCCATTGGATGGAGCTGCATAGGGAATGGAATAATCTCATGTGTGATGTTGGGATACCTGGGATCTTGGCGTATAATAGACAAATTTGAGGGGTAAGAGTTATTCTATATCTGTAGGAATTCTCAAATTTAGTTGCGGCTGCACTCCATATCTGATTTAGAAGAGGGCAGTTCCAAAATGTATGTAATAAAGTGCCCTGTTCTGAGCAACCTCTGAAACAGTTAGGAGACATTGAGGGATAGAAAGAGTGTAATTTGTTGGGCGTGAGGTACCAACTAGAAAAGAGTTTCATTGGGGTTTCTCTAAATGAGATTGCTTTACTACATTTGCGGAGGTTTTCAGACATGGAGTACCATGTTTCTGTTGAGACTGAACAACCAAAATCATCTTCCCAACGAAGCATTGGGTTAGATTACTCCTGTAGATTAAGGTCGTTAAGGTAATGATATAACCGGGAAATCATCCCTTTGTCCCTGGAAGATGTTAGACAGATCCTTTCAAACAGAGTGTTGGTAGAATGTGTAGAAAGTGAGAAATGCTGTGAGTAAAAGGATTTAATTAGTTGGTAGTTTATGTGTTCTGTAGGGGGGAGGTTGTATTCTTTTTGTAATGCTGTAAAAGATTTAAAAACCCATTTGGACTGTAGCGAATTTAGTGTGGTGAGATTATTGTCTATCCATATTGAGAACTGGGGGTTGTTGGTATAGGCTAAGTGGAACCTGGGGTCGCCTAAATAGGAGGTGAGAGGAGATACGGTCAAGGATAGTAGATAAGAGTCTTTAACCTTGAGCCAAAGTTGGAATAGGTGAGCAACAATTGTGTTATGTTTTAGAAGTTTACGGTATAGGATATAATTGGACCAAGGTATTCCTTGAAGGTGAAGAGGGAGAACTGAGAAGGATTCAAATTGTTTCCAGGGTATATCCTGGGATGGGAAGAACCATTGTGAAAGTTGGGAAAGTCTAGCAGCAAGAAAATAATGCCATAGATTAGGGGGACCGAATCCGCCTTTGGATTGAGATCTATGCATGGGTATATAACTGCATCTAGGTTTTTTATTTGCCCAAATGAATGTATTAATGGTTCGTTGAATAGATTCTAATTTGGTTTTTGAAATGTTGATGTGCGAAAATAGTAGAGTAGTTTAGGGATGATATTCATCTTTATAGCATATATCCTACCGAGAAAGGAGATGTGATATGAGGACTAAGTGTTAAGAAGGGAACCTATTTGTGATATGAGGGGAAGATAATTGGCTTTATATAGGAGTTTATGTGAGGATGTGATGTTGACTCATAAGTATTTAATGGAGTGAGTACACCAGACAAAAGGAAAATTGTATTGTAGGAGGGTTTGTGTGTTTTGGTGGAGGTTGATTGGGAGGATTGAACATTTATTCAAGTAAATTTTTAGGCCCGAAATATCGTGGAAAATATTTAGTACTTTAAGGAGAACAGGTATAGAAAGTTGTGGTTCTGTGAGGAAAATAAGGGCGTCATCAGCATATAGGCTGATTTTATATTCATTTAACTAATTTGAATAACCTCTGATATCTGGGTTATTTCTGATGGTAAGAGCTAGGTGTTCTATGGCCAGGGCAAAAAGGAGTGGGGATAAAGGTCATCCCTGTCTTGTGCCTCTACCTAGTGGGAAAAAGTCTGAGTTATTACCTGGGATCTTAATACTGGTTTGTGGTAAATGATATAGAGCATTGAAGCCTTGTAATAAATTGCCCGAATTTCCAAATCTAGGAAGAAGGTTGTTAAGGTAAGACCAGCTAACGCTGTCAAATGCCTTGTGGATGTCTAGACTGAGGAGACAGGCTTAGCGAGAATGTAAGTTGGCATCTTGAATGATATTGGTTACTAATCTAAATTGTTCCACTATTTGTCTGTCTGGTATAAAGCCCGTTTGGTCAGGGTGAATTAAAGGAGGAATTACTTTCGCTAGTCTATCAGCTAGTAATCTACCAAATATTTTTAAATCATTATTAAGGACCGAGATAGGACGGAAGTTTTGGGGTAGAGTGTGATCCTTATTGGGTTTGGGGATAAGGGAGAGGTTGGCCAGTAGCATTTCTTTAGGGAAGTGATTGCCTACTAGAATATGATTGAAGAGTGTCGTAAGGTTGGGGGCCAAAAGGGGGCGAATTTCTTATAGTAAGATAAAGTGAATCCATCAGGGCCAGGGGCTGTAGAGATTTTAAGGGATTTAATGATTAGGGAGATTTCCTTAGCTGTACAGGGCTTGTTTAAGGAGTCTATATGGTGTTTATCAAGAGTAGGGATTTGTAGACCATCCAGCCAGGAATTGGAGGGGGTGTTTGGGTCAACATGGGGGTTCGATAAAAGATTTTTATAGAAGCATGTGAATATCTTCAAAACCTCCTGTGGGTGTGTGATTATATTACCGTTGCTATCCCTGAGTTTGTATACATGGGTGGGTTTACTATCCTGATTTAATTTCCGGGCAAACATTGTCGAGGGGGAGTTATTGTGTAATAAAAACGTAGCCTTTGAAAATCTGAGAGATCTCTCAGTGTTAGCAGATAAGATATAGTCCAGGGCTCTACGTTTAATTTGAATTTGTTGGGTGATGTCTTGGGAGGTTGAATGTTGCAATTTATTATATAAGTGATTAAGGTCATTGGTAAGGCATTTTATTTCTGCTAATCTCTCCCTATTTTTAGTTGCTGCTAATTTAATAATATGTCCTCGAAGGACAGCTTTGTGAGCAACCCAAATAGAAGTAGGAGGAGTGTCGTTATTAGTATTGTCTAAAAAATAATTTTCGATATGTGTAGATATTGTACTTTGGTTTACAGGGTCAGTTAAAAGGGAATCATTGAGGCGCCAATTATAGGGGGAAGGGGAGAGACCAATGTGGGATGTGTTAAAAGAGGCAACGTCATGGTCAGACCATGGGCATGGGTGAATATGTGCTTGGGAGGAATTCGCTAAAAGGATCGGGGTACAAAATATATAATCCATTCTGGCATAGCAATCGTGAGGATGGGAGTAATGGGTATAAGCTTTGACACCTGTATTATGGGCCCTCCAAGAGTCAATCAGTTGTAATTTATTAATGTAGCGGTTAATGGATTTAGAGAACGCCTTGGAGGAGGGGGAAACTATGCTTCTGTCTAAGTCTGGATGAGCAGACATATTGAAATCTCCACCTAGGATTATGTGGGGGGAATTAAATCTGTCTAGAGTGTTGAAGAATTTGGTGAAGAATGCAGTTTGGGAGTTATTTGGGGCATAGACAGAGGCGATAGAAATCGCACGATTATTAATTGTACCTTTAGGGATTATATATCTACTATCAGGGTCTTTAAAAATATTCTGGATGTCAAAGAATATGGAGTTGCGGATGAAGATAGCCACTTCGCGTGTTTTGTTCGTAAAGGTGGTGTAATGAAATTGATTATAAGATCTGTGAAAATAATTTGGGTGTTTGGATGTAGCAAAGTGGGTTTCCTGAAGTAGTATAATATCTGCTCCAAGTCTTTTGTAATGTTGAAATGCTTTTTTGCGCTTATGAGGGGAGTTGAAACCTTGGGTGTTGTGTGATATAGTTTTAAGATCCATGAAAAAAATTCAAAGGTGGGATGAACAGAACAAATTCAAACATAGCAGATTGTTTCATGGATGTGGGAGTCGGTGCGCTTATATAATGACTTCTGTGAATCAACCCAGACATCATGAACGATAACATAGTCAGATAACTGCTATAAGGGAAATTATGCATAGTAGTCGGAAGGCCATAAGGGCCGTAAGAACCAACAGAATAAAAATAAATGAAATAGCTAAAAATTCGGGGACAAGGGAAAAATCGTCGCTCAAAAAATAAAACAAAAGAAAACGGAGGACAAATATGTCCTCATCCTGTGAACCTGTCAAGGACCACTCTATTAAAAATAGTGCAGTACTCGATCACGAACACAGGTGTGGGGTCAAACCAGCGGCGGCAGAAGCTTCAGGCATATAGAAAAACAAAATTAATTAGAAGAGTTATACGTGCATGGTGTGAACAACCAAACCAGAATAATATATGTTATGAAGCGGAATTAGAATACTAGAGTTAAGTATGTATAAAAGTCAGGGGGATCTTCCAACTTGGCCTGTATGTAGGCAGCTTTAGATAAGGCAATTGATCCAGATGAACCCTCATTGTAAGCTAAGTATTGAGGCAGATGTAAAATATATACTCAAGGTCAAAAGTAGAATTCGGGTAATGAATAGAACATGAGGAAGTTCCAGGGACCTCAGATGTGTTGATTCTGGAAAGACTGGATTAGTCTTCTTTGATCTCTTTGACCGCGCCTGGTGGAAGGTGTAGACTAGATTGGTGAGGGTCTAGGTGTGGATGGAGGGCAGATATGCGGGTCTTGAGCTAATAGACCTAACTTTATAAGTAGTTCCTTGCCCTCAATTACATTATATACGGTATAGGTGGATCCGTTGTATGGGATGGTGAGTTTAAAGGGAAACCCCCAGCGGTATTTTATTTTGGCTGCTTGTAATATATTCGTGACCTCTTTCATTCTGCGCCTTCTATCCAGGGTGGCAGGTGAAATATCCGGGAAGATCTGGATTTTCTTGCCCTCCAGAGTAATATTGGGAGTATTTCTCGATGCACGCATTATATCTTCTTTTGTCAGAAAGTCTTTCATGCACATAATAATGTCTCTAGGGGGGTTGTCAGGGGGGGTTTTCGGGCGAAGAGTTCTGTGTATTCTATCACAGGTGAAAGCTGAGAGGGATTTGTCTGGTAGGAGGTCATGGAAGATTTTGGAAACAGCAGGCACTAGGTCTGTGATGGATTCTAGGACCCCGCGTACCCTGATGTTATGGCGGCGGTTCCTATTGTCTAAATCTTTCGACTTGAGTCTGCATAAAAGCAAAATTATCAGCCAGATTTTTAAAATCCCTTCTTAGGTCGTTGTGGGCCAGGGAAAGTTCATCATGTTTTGATTCAAGGATATCTGTACGGCTGCCTATATTGGCAATTTCGTGGGAAAGAGCAGTGGTAGAATTATGTATTTAATTTTCAATTTTATTCACCAGTTTTTCATATATTGTTGTTAGACTGGCGTCTAGATCAGCTTTAGAGAGGGGGAGTCCGGACTCACTGTTATGCTGACTTGGATGAGAGTGAGTAGAGGATTTGTTTGTGGTTTCCCCCATTACCTCAGAGAGGCCAGCACCACTTTGAGACATTCTGCCGTTTCTCTGCTCAGCGTCTAACAGGAAGGTTGTTAGAGTATGCTGGTTGCGCCGATTCCGCTTCTTCTTAGCTGATAACATGCACCAGATGTTTATCAAAAATTTATCAAAAATAGAGCTAAATAGCCCTGGGTAATCTGCCGTAAAGGACCGAGTCCGACGGAGCTGAACTCAGTCAAGTCCTCTCAGCATCGCGCCGTGCACGCGTCCCCTGGCAGTCAATGTTTTAATTGCATAAAAAATATATAACAACAATGACTTGTTACCGGATTACCAGCCTGCATGGTGGGGCTAATCCACCTCAGCTCCCATGGGCTGCTGTTCCTCCGGCCGGGCCTCACCGGCCTCCTGTACTCCACGCCTATACCCACAGTCATAGGCATACCTGTAAGTTATCTTAGGAATTGTTACTGCTCTATCTTCTCCCTCCTGTCCCCGCACCGAGATTCACCATACCAACCTATTCTAAATCTTATTGTTTTGATATTTATAGACTCCCACTACATATCTGCTCCTGAAGAGTGGCAGTAGCCACGAAACGCGTTGAGCCAATAAGATGCCTTCTCATATACATACTGCTACTGCAATACCTACTACTTCATACACCGATTGGATTCTACCAGCCAATCATGAAGATATATTTTAAGGATACTGATTTTGTATAATTTTTACAATGTACCTAATATGCCCATTGGGAGCCACTTAGATGCACCCTCTGTATATATACTGTACATAGTAACATTATTACTACCTATCAGTTCCCATACTTAGTGGAGTGTGCCAGCATATGCAAGTTCTATTTTTCTACTATGGGGACACGCTTCAAATGAATTGTTTTTTCCCCCTTTATTCTACTGTTGTTATATATGAACCCAATATGTTATTATACTTTATTACCATTTATTGTTACAGAATTATGTACTATTCAATCTTTGACTACTATACCATGTATGCTATGTCATTATTGTTTCTGTTATATATTTTTTATGCGATTAAAACATTGACTGCCAATTGCTGCTATGCAATGCTCTCATGTTAACGTTTTTGGGTCTATTGTACTGGATATCTGCCATATTCAATTGTTCTGTGGTTTCTCCTGGGATATATGCTTCATTTAAAGTCCCACTCTTGTCTTTTTCTGTTCAAATCAGCGAGGATAAAGGTATCTGGCTGATACCCAGTGCCTCATTTAAAGTCCCAACCCTTTTGTTTTGTTTTTTCATATCCAAGTAGTTTTATATTAAAGTGTATGTAAACCCACTCTCATCCTTTCTAAAATACTGCCATAGTGCTGATCTATAAGGATATACATGCCTCCTGCATGTATCCTCACCTGTCAAATGTCTCCCCTCTGTCTGTTAAAAGAACTAAAAAACTGCAGATTCTGTGGGTGGGTCTGTTGTCTGGAGCTCGGTGGGTGGAGTCGTAATGTCAGTAGACTCCTCGCCCTCCTCTACACTCCCCTTGTCAACGTGCATTTTCTCAAGTGTATTCCTAATACACTAAATTGTGCTATGATAACTAACATCCAGTCAAAATCCAGAAAAGTAACCACATGACTTCAGAAAAGGAGTGGGGTGAGAATTAAAAAACAATGCCTGTCTCAAGCTAGTATATGAGATATGTAAATAACCTGTCATTCACAGCAAGAGGGAAGAACAGACAAAAGTTTTCTCCTGTTTGTCCGTTTATCTCACTGAAAAAAAATAAGAGGATTGCTCAGAGCTGGATAAACTCTTTGTGGCAAGACTGGGCACAGATGATAGGAAATCCTATACTCTACATTGTGACAGGAAAAAAATATTCTCACCAAAGTGACTAACCTTTGAGGGATACACAGAGATGAAACAAACACTTCTACATAAATTGTACCCTGTACAGCACAGAGATGAGAGATGAGTGTAATCTGAGTGGGGGGAATAGACACCCCCACCCCTTCACAGTCTTATTGGGAAGCTGCACAGCTGAGGCTATCAATTACCTTCTGTGTGCTGGAGGGAAAGCAAGGTTGTCTCCTGAGATTCTTCAGGCCTTGTACACACAATGGGATTTATCCGCTGTAAACGGTCCCCGGACCGTTTACAACGCATATTTACGCCGGGATGTTTTGATCCGATGGCTGTACACACCATCGAATCAAATTCCCCGCCGGCGGACAGCGCGGTGACGCGGCGGTGACGTTGACGCCGCCACGTCACCGCACCAGGAAGTAAACACTTCCGCGCGCATGCGTCGGATCCATTCACAGGATACGACGCATGTGCGGGCAGATATGTCCGCTGGTTTGCTGTACTAACCAGTGGACATATCTGACGGGCAGCTATCCGGCTGAAAAATTCCAAAGCATGCTTTGAAATTTTTCCGCCGGAGGAATCCGGCCAGAATGGTCCGTTTGCCCCTACACACGAGCGGATTTTTCGGCTGAAATGGTCCGTCGGACCATGTTCAGTGGATTTATTCCCTCGTGTGTACGGCCTCAGAGTAACCTTAAAGTGGATGTAAAACCTCACATATACCCTGTGAAGTGAACAGCCTCAGATGATACTGTACACAGAGATGAAACAGATTTTCTCCCTACATAGGTTTTATATGTATATCTGCTGTCTTCAGATTTATATACTGTGTAACAGATTGGCCCGTGATACTCAGAGACTTTTGAAGAATGGAGGGTACGCCTGTGCCAGCTTCACCAATGGCTCTTGGGTCTAGGGTCATCCTATGTCCATTAGGGGCATAGGATGACTGAGAAATGATATCTCGGATTACATGAGATGGGACAGTAACCATAATTCATGTATTGCAGGATATCTTGAAATAATACAAGTTGTTCCTTATAAACAGGTAAATAGAGTATTTCATTCAATGTGTAACATAGACTGTTGAGAAGATAATTAAGTCTACCTGGCTGTAGTGATGGGGCTTTCTGTGATTGCATTCTATTGTCTATTGTACTAATTAAGTCTGCTCCTAAGATCTTTCATTGTGTATGCTAATGACACTGTTTTGTGTGAAAATACTATTGATAATAGGTGTGGAATGTGGAATGTGGCTTGTCAGCTGTAGTAATTAACCCTTGTGAATTCGGTGCCATTACGTCTACAAAAGAGCGTGTATTGTGTGTCAGATGAATAGCTTGTCGCAGAGTCAGAATGTCTGGGTAATGACTAATAATTCATTCATTCGTTTTGGAACCAGAAACAGAGCTTGTGTCTCGTTTATTCTGGGAAATGAAATGGGTCGTGTCTGCTGGATTGTTGGAGTGTCGGATAAGCTGTCTTGGGTTGGTGGAATGGAAATCGTAAACGGTGTTGACCGTTACAAGTTGTGGCACAGCAGTGGTTCCATTGCCAGAAGAACAGCTACAAGGACACAGGACAATGGAGACACAGTATGAACAGCTGAAGCTTTCTCCCTAAAGGACTTGCTGGAGAGCCGGGGCAGACCGGCCAGCAACCATAAGAAAAGGGACATTATCGCAGAGCTTGTCAAAATGGATAGAGCTGAAAGGCCCAGCGTAACAGACAGGACACCCGAGGAAGAAAGTTTTGATCGGGCTGTTAAACGTGGACTCGCACAGTATGGTCCTAATCCTCCACTGGAGATCATAGACCTTGTTATAGCGGCTGTAGATGCAACTTGGCTACATCAAAGAGGTGCTGCAGTAGCAGAAGTCACAGCAGCACCAAATGAAGAGAGAGGAGAGGTACAGATGCCAGTCACCAGGGAAGAGGAATTCAGAAGGAGTTTACAAGAGATGCGAATACAGCACAGAGGACCAGTATCAGAGGAGGCCTTGCTCGGATGGTCTGATTCGATTCGCTGCGAACTCTGGAAGAAAGCGCTAGCTATTGAGCAGCAACACCAGGGAAAGGTCCTCCCCTCCATCCATGTAAGGTACTGGCTGCAGTATGACGTACGAATGCCGTTGTTGGGGGAACAACCAAAGAAAGAGTGGACAGCAGAGTTGAGCAGGCTGATCCGGGCAGAGATGCGGTTGGACGAGAGCTACAGAGCCCTCTAGTGTTATATAGCCCAAGATCGCCCGTGGTCAGCGGATGACAGCCCCACGGAAGGCTTTGACTATGATGGCCTGGGATTGTTGTATTGGAGGATGTCCAGTGATCCTGACTTTGGGGATGATCGGGAGTGGCGCTTGGAGGAAATAATGGAGCACAGAGAGCAAAAATGTAATGTCTCGGAAGGGCACTGGTTGCAGGAAGATTTGGAGTTTCTGGCCGTTCAGGAATGGGAGCTGGAGATCACCTACAGACAGCTGCTAGACTCTGCTCAGCAGCAGGGTGGGACTATGAAGAAATTTCAGATGACAACTCTGAAATCCTGGCTGATAAGTCGGCAGTGGAAAATCTGGAGATTGCCATCCCTAAAGCTGAAGCAGATAATGTGGAGTTCCAGGGGGCCAGGGGAGTTGGCACATCACCCCAGCCACAGATTACAGAATGTATGGACTTAATGGACCGTCCAGAGGATGTTACGGTTTGTGCATCCCCAGCAGAAGTGCTGGCAACAGGGGAGAGTGCTAGCAATCTCTGCCCAGCACCGGAACCAACTATGGAGTTCCAGGGAGCCAGGGCAGTTGGCCCCTCTCTCCAACAACAAGCTGAGGTGGTAAAGCTTTTACTCCCAGCTTAATCACTGGCAGAGCAGGAGGCTACTGGCTGCTGCACACAACTGCAGCCTGAGCTGACATCGGGGGTTGGGACTGTGGTCTCCCCTCACAGCAACCCAGCAAAATAGCTGGCAACAGAGCAGAGTGCCACAGGCCTCTGCTCTCAACTAGCAGGAGAGGGAGTTCCTGTGAAAGTGGATGGGACTTCAGTCTCCACTTGTATACCCCAGGGATGGGGGGCAGTTGGCCCAGATCCCCAACAGCATGATGAACTGAGCCCAGTCACCCTGTCTTCTCTCCAGTGGCTGAAAGGACTCCAGGGAGAAGGGCCAGTCCAGGCCTCTCCCCAGTGGCAGGCATGTTCTCTGAGAGAGGCAAAGGTTGGCTGGGTGAGTAATGCTCTGTTTGGAGCAATTTATTTGGGGTACTGTATGGATACCAGCATTAGAGGAATGGAACTACTGACTAACTTCGGAGTCAACCTGTATGGGTCTCCTCCTGTGTTAGTCTCCTACCGAAAGGGGAGAGATGTAATGGAATGGCCCATGATACTCAGATACTCTAGGTTCATCCTATGTCCATTAGGGGCATAGGATGACTGAGAAATGATATCTCGGATTACATGAGATGGGACAGTAACGATAATTCATGTATTGCAGGATATCTTGAAATATTACAAGTTGTTCCTTATGAACAGGTCAATAGAGTGTTTCATTCAATGTGTAACATAGACTGTTTCACTGCAATTACAGCTGCAAGTCTTTTTGGGGATGTCTCTACCAGCTTTGCACACCTAGAGAGTGACATTTTTGCCCATTCTTCTTTGAAAAATAGCTCAAGCTCTGTCAGATTGAATGGAGAGTGTCTGTGAACAGCAATTTTCAAGTCTTGCCACAGATTCTCAATTGGATTTAGGTCTGGACTTTGACTGGTCCATTTTAACACATGAACATGCTTTGATCCAAAATATTCCATTGAAGCTCTTGGTGTATGTTTCGGGGCATTGTCCAAGTCTTTTGCGGACTCTAACAGGTTTTCTTCTAAGATTGCCCTGTGTTTGGCTCCATCCATCTTCCCATCAACTCTGATCAGCTTACCTGTCCCTGCTGAAGAAAAGCATCCCCACAACACGATGCTGACCCTACCATGTTTCACAGTGGGGAGGGTGTGTTCAGTGTGATGTGCAGTCTTAGTTTTCTACCACACTTAGCGTTTTGCTTTTAGGCCAAAAAGTACAATTTTGATCCCATATGACCCTTCTTTAACCACTTCCCGCCCAAGGACGTCATATGACATCCTGGACTTTCAGTGGGGATATCTGAAAAATGCCTGCAGCTACAGGCATCATTCAGATATCCATCTCTTCAGCCGGCATTCCTGTGCACCATAAGAACAATCATAGCGGCAGTTCTTATAGGCGATGGGAGGGGACGTCCCCCCTCCCGCCGCCATCCGGTGCTGCCGGCGATCTGCCGGTGCCGGATAGGAGGCATAGAGATGACTGGTGACCAGATGGTCACCAGTCATCTCTATGATCATCGGAGGCCCGGGCGGAATGTAACCAAAGCCGCATGTAAGCATGAGATCCGTGAATTTTTTTTCACGATCTCATGCTTTCCAGCCCGGTGGAGAGATGTGGGGTCTTATTGACCCCGCATCTCTCCATAAAGAGTACCAGTCACGAACCATTCCTATTACAAGGGATGTTTACATTCCTTGTAATAAGAATAAAAGTGATCAAAAAATAAATAAAAAAAAAGTGTAAAAATAAAATAAATTAGATAAAAAAAAAAAAATTAAATGCCCCTGTCCCTGGTAGCTCGCGCTCAGAAGCGAACACAAACGTAAGTCCCGCCCACATATGTAAACGCTGTTCAAACCACACATGTGAGGTATCGCCGCGTGCGTTAGAGCGCCAGCAACAATTATAGCACTAGACCTCCTCTCTAACTTTAAACTAGTAACCTGTAAAAAAAAATTAAACAATGCCTATGGAGATTTTTATGTACTGAATTTTGGCGCCATTCCATAAGTGTGCGCAATTTTAAAGCGTGACATGTTAGGTATCTATTTACTCAGCGTAACTTCATCTTTCACATTATATAAAAAAATTGGGCTAACTTTACTGTTTTGTTATTTTTTAATTTATGAAACCGTTTTTTTTCCCCCATAAAAGGCGTTTGAAAAATGATTGCGCAATTACCGTGTGAGATAAAAAGTTGCAATGACCGTAATTTTATTCCCTAGGGTGTCTGCTAAAAAAAAAAAAAAAAACATATATAGTGTTTGGGGGTTCTGAGTAATTTTCTAGCAAAAAAAATATGATTTTTGCATGTAGGAGAGAAGTGCCAAAATAGGCCCAGTATGGAAGTGGTTAGCATGTTTGCTGTGTCCCCTAGACATGTGCACAACAAAAAAAATCGTATTTTTTTGTTCCGTTTCGTCTCGTTTCGTAGGTTCGTAAAGATTCGTAATTTCGTAAGACTCAAGTTTTCCTATTCAGACCCGTTCGTATTTCGTAAGACGCAAGTTTTCCTATTCGGACCCGTTCGTATTTTCGTAACAGTTTCGTAAGCTGATTGGCTAAGATATTAAGTAAGATACATCACTCACTAACCACACTGCCCCATGCCCATTCGAAAGAACGATACAAGTACACAAATTTACGAACAGACAAATAAACGGATTTACAAAACACACAAATGAAAATACGAACAAAGGATTTAAAATACGGAATGCAAATCGTTCGTTATAGATG
This sequence comes from Rana kukunoris, assembly GCA_029574335.1. Taxonomy (NCBI): domain Eukaryota; kingdom Metazoa; phylum Chordata; class Amphibia; order Anura; family Ranidae; genus Rana; species Rana kukunoris. Next base: position 279,546,760 of record CM056049.1, on the reverse strand, counting down.
TCATTTTCATTCTTTTGCTTTTTCGGTGTTTTAGTAAGATTGTCCAATTATACGTTCGTATTTTCGCTTGTTCGTTATTTTGCTTATTTGTAATTCCGTAATTTTCGTATTTTGGTTCTTGCAGCTTTTCAGCTGTTCCAATTGATACGAATGTACGAATACTAAAAAATTTGTACGAAAATCCATTAGTTATTAATGGGAACGCACATGTCTAGTGTCCCCCCATGGCTTCTCACAAACTGCAAACAGGACTTCTTATGGCTTTCTTTCAACAATGGCTTTCTTCTTACTACTCTTACATGCAAGGCCAGGTTTGTGGAGTGCACAACTAATAGTTGTCCTGTGGATATAATCTCCCACCTGAGCTGTGGATCTCTGTAGCTCCTTCCAGAGTTACCATGGACCTCGTGGCTGTTTCTCTGATTAATGCTCTCCTTGCCCGGCCTGTCAGTTTAGGTGGATGCTTTCCCCCCCTAGAAACCAGTGCCATGATCCTAAGGGAGAAAAACAGCAGGCAGGAAGCAAGGCGGCGGCACGGCGAATCCAATTAGAGCCGCTCTCTCTCTTCTAGCTCCAGCTAACAGAGAGGAGGAGGGGGACGATCGGGGGAGATATACAGTACAGCTAGCCCGCGCCTCTCCTCTCCCTGTCACAGCGTCGCTGCTGCATTTACCAGAGAATTCGGCAGTGACGCTGTGACAGGGAGAGGAGAGCCGCGGGCTGGCTGTACTGTATATCTCCCCTGATCGCCCCCCTTCCCCTCCCTGTCAGCTGGAGCTAGAAAAAAGTAAGCGGCTCTAATTGGATTTGCTGTGCTGCCCCCTTGCTTCCTGCTTTCCTAGCCATGATTGGCCACAGCAGAGGGCCAATCAGAAGATTCTGGGGACTGGGGGCATCATGGGAAATGTAGTCCCTTAAGAGTGGCGGCCCCAGCGTGTCCATAGACACCATGCTAAAGCCCCTAGCATGCAAGCACTCTGCTGGGGGGGGGGTACAGCCACGCTGTACCCGCACCAACCAGAGAGCCACGCTGTACCCGCACCAACCAGAGAGCCATGCTGTACCCGCATCAACCATAGAGCCACGCTGTACCCGCACCAACCAGAGAGCCACGCTGTACCCGCACCAACCAGAGAGCCACGCTGTACCTGCACCAACCAGAGAGCCACGCTGTACCCGAACCAACCAGAGAGCCGCGCTGTACCCGAACCAACCAGAGAGCCACGCTGTACCCACACCAACCAGAGAGCCACGCTGTACCCGCACCAACCAGAGAGCCACGCTCTACCCACACCAACCAGAGAGCTACGCTGAACCTTCACCAACCAGAGAGCCATGCTGTACCCGCACCAACCAGAGAGCCATGCTGTACCTGCACCAACCAGGGAGCCACGCTGTACCCGCATCAACCAGAGAGGGAGTCACGCTGTACCCACACCACCAGAGAGAGAGTCCAGCTGTACCCGCACTAACCAGAGAGCCATGCTGTACCCGCACCAACCAGAGAGGGAGTCACGCTGTACCCACACCACCAGAGAGAGAGTCCAGCTGTACCCGCACTAACCAGAGAGCCATGCTGTACCCGCACCAACCAGAGAGGGAGTCACGCTGTACCCACACCACCAGAGAGGGAGCCCTGCTGTACCCGCATGCCCAGAGAGGGAGAAAGACCGAGCCGCTGCCAGGGTACAGACATGCTACACTACTGACTAGAGTCACCCCAGGCAACCCAGAGTGTGTGAATGTTAAGCCAGAGGGATCACTGTTGCCAATGCTGGCGATTTTTTTTTTTTATTGCGGAAACTGACAGCAAAGCTGGAGATTGTTATTGCAGAAACTGGCACTGATCCTGGGGTTTGTTATTTCCTTGGGGGGGGGGCTCCATTTTTTATGATATTGTTATTGCATGCCTGCGCTTTATGTGATAATGACTAAGCCCTTCCCCTTCATGACATTGTCAAAAAGGGGCTGAGCATGGATGACCTTAAAATGATGCCCCCCCCCCCCCTCTGAAAAAAGTTCAGCGGATGCCCATGGGTGGATGGCTATGTCTTGGTAGGTTTACAGTTGTGACATACTCTTTCCATTTGCAGATGATGGATTAAACCGTGCTCCATGAGATGTTCAAAGCTTGGAATATTGTTTTATAAAATAACCCTATTTAAAATTCTTCACAACTTTATCCCTGACCTGTCTGTTGTGTTCTTTGGCCTTCATGATACAGTTTGTTCACTAAGGTTCTCTAACAAACCTATGAGGACTTCACAGAACAGCTGTATTTATGCTGCGATTAAATTACACACAGGTGGACTCTATTTACTAATTAGGTCACTTCTGAAGGAATTGGTTCCACTAGATTTTAGTTAGGGGTATCAGAGTAAAGGGGACTGAATATAAATGCATTCCACACTTTTCAGATATTTATTTGTAAAAAATCCATAACATCTGGGAGGTAATGCTTGGTGGGCATCCGCAACACTTTTGTGCTTGAGAGCACAAGTTCTTGCAGGTTAAGATAGGAGAATGGATGGCAGTAAGTAACACCATATAAAGAGTAAAATGTCCTAGGCATTTTGCACATGTGAGTAAATTTTTTTTTTTTACTGATCTGAAATTAGATGAATTGTTGTCGGGACATTGCACAAAGCTAAATAAAGATCAGTAATACATTGTTGAGTAAAGAACAGAAAAATAGGGGCCATTAAAAGGGGCAAGAAAGTAATTGTAAAGCTTCTGTTTAAAAAAAAAAATGAAAATAACAAACACTTACCTGCTCTGTGCAATGGTTTTGCATATAGCAGCCCCGAACCTTCTCTTCTTGGGTTCTTCCAGCATTGCTCCTGGCTCCACCCTCCGGCCGCTTGCTATGGGGGCACTTATGTGGGCTCGATCCGGAGCCCTGCTCTGTGTGTCCATAAGATGTATAGAGCAGGCCTCGGCACCACCCCCCACTCCCTTGTCACTGGCTTTGATTGGCAGCAGCGGGAGCCAATGGCTCCTGCTGTTATATCTGGAGGATATGAGGTGCGAGAGAGCAGAGAGAGCCTTGGCTCTTGTGCACATCACTGGATCAGGATCAGGTAAGTGCTTGGGAAGGGGGGTGGGATGCGAGGGGACCTGCATGCGGTAGTTTTGTTTTACCTTACTGCAAAGAATCTAATGGCCAGTCAGTGTTCTGTCAAGGACCCCTGCAGACTCTACTATAGCAGACTGTAAAGTAGAGGATACAGAGAACAACCAGAATATAAACCAGGGATTGAGGCAGGTGGCAGACAAGCAAATCTAAGAGAGCCAAGGTTTGTACATGGAAGTCATTCCAAAAAAGAAAAGGGTGGGAAAAAGGCACACAGGCACACACTCAGATGCAAGCAGACGTGTTTCGTGAGTACTGAACATGTGGAGGCTAATCCTTAAAATAGGCACAGCAGGCAGAAACATTGTCAGTCAGGGGGAGGGTAGTGTTAAATGTATTAGCAGATTTAAATACACTAACACAATTGAAGCCAAACTCCAGTTCAAGCTGCAATGTAATTAATGTTTACTTTTGGGTTTAATACTTCTTTCGGAGATGTGCATCTATATTGTAATTGGACACAATGCCACAGGAAAGTCTCAGAAGCGCTGCTGGTCGAGGAATAGAGGGAGCCTTGTGATGTGGCAATGTGGAAGGTAAGTGACAGCCGACTATTACAACTGCTAGTAATGAAGTCTACAGAGGTTACAGACAACAATAAAAAATGTGGAACAAGTTTTAATCTTTCTGTATACTACTTGTATCACGTACGTATCTTTGTGCGGGCGTAGCGTATCTTCTTTAAGCTACGCCGCCGCAACTTAGAGAGGCAAGTGCTGTATTCACAAAGCACTTGCTCCCTAAGTTACGGCGGCGTATCGTAAATTGGCCGGCGTAAGCCTGCGTAATTCAAAGTAGCAAGGCAGTGGGCGTGTTGTATGACAATGAACCATGACCCCATGCAGATGATGGGCTGAACGAACGGCGCATGCGCCGTCCGTGGACGTCTCCCAGTGCGCATGCTCCGAATCACGTCAGATAGAATGCCTTTGTGACGTCGGCGCGCAAAGCCTACGACGTGTGAACGTAACCTACGCCCAGCCCTATTCACTTACTACGTAGACGGCGTCGTTCCCTGGCCCATACCTTAGCATTAGCTGCGCCTCATATAGCAGGGGTAACTTTACGTCGGACGTAAGCCTTACGCAAAGCGTGTATATGAAGCGGCCGGGCGCATCTACGTTCATGAATCGGCGTATCTTGCTCATTTGCATATTTTTAATGGGAACGCTGAATGCGACGACTGAAGCCATGTTTTTCGGCGTATCTTGCTTTGTGAATCGGCGCAAAGATGCGACGGTGCACTTTTCAAATCACGGCGGCGTATCTGGAGATACGCCGGCGTAACTCCTTTGTGAACCTGGGCCAAGGTCTCCATCAGTAAGGCCTCGTACACACGATAGGTTAGCCAGAGGACAACGGTCTGATGAAATGTTTTCATCAGTCAAAAACGATCGTGTGTAGGCCCCATAGGTTTTTTAACCTTAGGTTAAAAAAAAGCCAACTTGCTTTAAAATTAACCTATGGATTTGTAACCGATAGGTCAAAACCGATCGTTAGTAGGCACGACTATCGGTTAAAAACCCACGCATGCTCAGAATCAAGTCGACGCATGCTTGGAAACATTGAACTTCTTTTTTTCAGCACGTCGTTGTGTTTTACGTCACCGCATTCTGATAAGATCGTTTTTTTAACTGATGGTGTGTAGGCACATCAGACTGTCAGTCAGCTTCATCGGTTAACCTAAGACAGCTGTCCTTCAGACCTTTCTCATTGGATGGACTGATCGAGTGTACAAGGCTTTAGCCGATCACCCATGGCACCAAACAAAATTTGATAAAGTGGGCAAGGCCAAAGTGATACATCAAAGTGAAGAATTGTAAAGAAGAGAACATGTGAATAAACATAAATAGAAAATGAACACATTTTAGGAGAAATACCTGCATTATATTATTAGTCTCTGCATCTTTGTTCAAACATTACAGACTTGCTTTACAATTAGGTTTTTATTGCATTCTTTAAATCAAAATAAGGCCCAACCTTAGAAATCAGTACTTATAATAGCAGAAAGAAGCAAAACATTAGCACATATAAATGTTAAAGCCACTGGCTCTGTACCAGGCTTACATATATTTCTTACCTTGCCTTTTTACAGCTTGTTGAAAGGCTTCATTAGATTTTTCAACTAGATGACGACCTTGGTAATATGTCTGTTCTTTTCCAGAGAGGTCAAAAGCTAATTCAGAGACAAAAGACTTCCTGTTAGTTTTCATCTTGTCTAATGTTAACAAAAAAAGCTGATTGTTTAAGCCTGCCTGGATGTGTGTGTGGGAGCCGGTATAAAAAAAAGCAGACATAAAAAGTTAATACAAAATAGAGACGGATGAGTAATCCAAAACCATTCTACTTACTTTCTTTAAATTGTTTTTAATGCTGCATACTGAATACTGCATACTCCCTGCCCATACAATTCCATCCCAGCACGTGACATCATTCATGCATGCATACAAGCAGATATCCATAAAGCAAGAGGCATACCTATTATGCAGATGCCAGCTGGTATGTAATTGCCACTGGGCAATTGACGTGTGATGACACGAAACGCGTCGGGACGACTCCATTGCCGCCACATCTTTATTTTACATGCGCTGTAAACTTCATTCAATTGTAAGTGCACTTGCATATTACATTTTAATCTTTTGCTACGGTATCACGCAATGTTGCCTCTTCTCTTCTTCTCTACATTTCTATATGATTGGGACTACATCTGTGAGCAATCTAGATATCTCATAAGCCATCGCTCATTCCATTGCGGGCTATTTACATTTGTTGGAGAGTCAGCCGTTGATCTTTTGTTCCTGAAGTGATCCCCTTTGAGCTCTTCTGACTAACAAGCCTGTTTGACTGACGAAACATATGTTTTTCTGAGTCCATAATATCTGGTAAGCCTGCATCATCACTGGTGGAGGGTCCTTATTGCACATAAGAAGTCACTTCCAGATCGAATTTGTGTTTCATCATTTCAACATTGGAGTTATTACTTCACTTGTCACTTATGGTGGACATTTTTGCCACTATAGTTATATCTGGACATTTCAACACTGGGTGTATTATTGTATATTATTCACCATATTGCATTACCATCCTTGTATGTTTATTTTTGCTTTTTATTCAGTCTAATTGCATTTATGTGGCATTGAACACCATCATTGTCTATTTTGGTCTAGCTCTACACTAATACCCACATCCTTTCACTTTTGCTTTTCTTCAATTAGCCGTGTCAGCAGTTTACATTTTTCACTTACTAGCAACGCAGAGTTACTTACAACACTATCCTTTTGAAAACTTTAGAAATAGCTCCTGGTGTCCCAGTTAAGTTCAGTGTACAGAGCCCAAGGAATGGCCAGATGATTAGTATGTGTTCACTACTGTATATATCCACTGACCACAAATCAGCCCATTGAAGCAAGACCTTACACCAACTTAATCAAATGGCTTATCAAATATCCATTACAGATCGTCATAGATATGGTACGTAAACAGTATAAATCTGATCAATATGTTTGTAATTTTTTTTTGCCATTTGATATGCTACAGCCACCTGAAACTACCTTCCAAACTTCAAAAAGACCTGTTATTCTTCACGGCTTAAAGGATCAGCAAAAACTAATGTTATAATTCATTTTAAGGTAGACCCCCGGTGGATGGAAGCATCTTAATAGCTTCTTATCTCTGACAATACACTCCCCCCCCCATGAATCTCTGACCCCCAACTTGGAGCTTCATACCTCCTGCTACCCACCTGTCTGAAGACCTAGGCACTTGGTAACATGAATTGTGACGAAGGGGCGATTCAGCCACGTGGAATCCTATCTTACCATTCCACAGAGATCACATGACTAAACACCTAAGCCATAATAGTGGTGGCCACAACTACAGGGAGCCTGAATCAGGGTGATTTACATGAAAGGTTCATTTTTCAGCATTATATTACCATTTAGGTATACATCCTAACAAGACTGTTTTAGGTCTACTTTGGGTTTTCACCACGTGTATAAAAATCTGATGGCTATATAATCCTAGGTGTTCTCTGATGACAAGATCAGTCAGTGCACTACTAACAATAACTAAGAAGTGTAGGAGTTCAGAAACAAGTGGCAATGAGAATGTTCACATGTAACAAACATATGCATCATCATTTGCATAGAATATTCTACATGCAGGTCAACCAATGTAACCAAGAAAGAAAAGAAACAAGGGGCACCAAAATGTTACTTCTGTCGATGAAAAGCTAGGGATATCAGAGATGTCTAAGTCAATGGGCAGATTTCTTAGGTTTTCCAAAGTGGTCAAAGCTATAGGACTACCTATGTCCATCATCTGAATTAAATGAAACGGAACACTTATGCCCTGTACACATGATCGGTTCGTCTGATGAAAGCGGACCGATTGACCGTTTTCATCGGACGAACCGATCGTGTGTGCGCCCCATCAGTTTTTTTCCCATTGGTGAAAAAAAATAGAACCTGTTTTAAATATTTCTTATGGATAAAAAACCGATAGAAAAAAACGATCGTCTGCGGGGAAATCAATCGGTCAAAAATCCACGCATGCTCAAAATCAAGTCGACGCATGCTCGGAAGCATTGAACTTCATTTTCAACGTCGTTGTGTTTTACGTCACCGCGTTGGACACGATCAGATCTTTAACCGATGGTGTGTACGCAAGACTGATGAAAGTCAGCTTCATCGGATATCTGATGAAAAAATCCATCGGTTTGTTTTCATCAGACAAACCGATTGTGTGTACAGGGCATGACAGGCAGCGTTCCAGTCCTGGTCATAGAAAGTTCCTTGAGGAAGCAATTAAAAACTGCTAGTATAGCATAACATGTTTAATGCCATATTTGATTATTTTATTGAAGGGAAAGCCAATATTTTATAAGAGTTCATTAAACCCCAATGGGTTAAAAAACTAGATTTAAATGAAAAAAAAATGAATTTATACCTGATTATTGTCTCCTTGGTTTGTATTCTGAGCTTTTAACCTCTCATCAATAATACCTCCTGGAGGGGGCAGTTTGTTTGGAATACTGTTGTAATATTGAGGCTCTGCTGTTGTCCCATCATCGTCTGTCCATAATGGGTCATCTAAACTTTGCATTCTTTAAAATAAATAGAATATTATTTCTTTATAATAATCCATAGATGATGTTCTATCTTGTACTATATACTCTATTTTTCTCCAACCACGGCATGAAATAACCCAAATCACATCACCTAAAATTACTTGTGCAAGTAGTGTTTTTTTTCACATTTATTTCACAATTATTTGGTACAACAAACATTATTATAGAAATCAGGCAAGTAATGACTTAGCAATTTAGATTATTTAGACTATAAAAAGCAAATCTGTAATTGGGTACTGTGAACATTGCATGCTTTTGCAATTTAAATATAACTATAGGCAAAACTGTTTTTTGGATAGAGTAGAGAAGGATTGGAACACCAATCAGGCTTTTATTGCAGTGTGATTCCCCGTTAGGGAGATTCACCCCCTCTATTCTCCTGGTTTACCCCTATCGTTAAAAAGTGAAAATAAAAGAAAATTCCAAAATTGGGTTGATAGCAGAACACTAAAAGAAGGGAAATGTTTTAATTGGGACACTAGTTCTGGTGACCTTGGGAGTCCCAAGGGATTCCCTTAATTTGCAGGGGTTTGCAGTTTGGCTATGGGGCAAGAAGTAAAGGAAGTTCTCCCCATCTGGGGGACAGATGAAAAAAAAAAAATTAAAGGGGTCATAGCCCTCCCTTACTCTAAAATCTAAAATGAACAAAAAAAAAGTTTTGCCTATAGTTTTACTTTAACATAAGGATGTCTGACTATCCTAATATTCAATGTGTTTTCAGGAACGGGTTAGTAGTGACCACTCCCATATTTTAATCATGACAGGTTTGCCTTAAAGAAAAAAAACAATTTTGTTACATGTCCCCATTTACATTGCATACCTAAGGCCTCATGCACACTGGACGTTATTTTTTTTTCAATGGGATCAAAAACGTTAAAAAACGCTGGTGAGCTGCTTTTTTTAGCGTTTATCTGCATTTTTTGACGTTGGAGCGTTTTATAGCTGAACAACTTCTCTCAAAACCCATTAGTTTTTTTTTTGTTTTTTTTTTACAGCCAGAAAACGTCCCCGCCAAAAACAGTTGACAACAGCCTATGTGTGCATGGACATATAGGATAACATGCTGGAGAGTTTATTGACTGTAGAAAAAAACACCTGTAGTCCAAAAACGTCCAGTGTGCATGAGGTCTAAAAATGCATTTACATTTTTTTTTTATCTTTTAAATGTTTGTTTGAACAGGGCCCTGGGCAGACTGCCAGCTACTCTGAACACATTCGCAGTGAGTCTGTCCCCGCACTGACTGGGGACAGACTGTGTTTCTCCTCATTACCATACAATGCAGAGAGCAAGCTTCTACAGCTGGCTATACATGGATAGAAAATCGAGAGAAAAATCAAGTAACTCGATTTTGATACCATTAGTGTGCTTACTGCGACAGCCAATTATCATTTCAAGATCAAAAATGAATAAACATGTTGAAAATGTTTGTTTCGATCGAACCCTTTTCTATTTATAAAAAAAAGGAGGTAGGGGTAGTAGTAGCAATCAATCAGAAAAAAAAAAACAATCTTTAAAGTGGTTTTAAAGTCTGAAGGTTTTTTTAATCTTCTGTGTCATAGAATACCCCTCTCACTACACTTATACGTACCTGAGCTCATTCTCAATCAAGTGCTGTACATGAGAGCAGCAGCTCTCTCCTCTCTCCTTCCTCATAGAGCAGATTGGTAGCAGCAGGAGCCATTGGCTCCAACTGCTGTCAATCAAATTTTGTAACGAGGGAGCGGGGGCGTCAATTGACACGGGGCGGCTAAGAGGCCAACCCCCATGAGCGCCCCCCATAGAAAGCAGCTTTCTATAGAGGGACAAGCCAAAGAGCAGGAGTCGGGAGCACCGGTGCGTGACCCCAGAAGAGGAGGATTATGGCTGCTCTGTGCAGAACACAGAGTTTGCCTCTTCCCCATGACCTGCAAACATATTTATTCCATTGAAATTGTCACTCTAAAGTGCCAATTTAAACAACCTATAATTCCTGATCAATTGAATGCTGCAAAAGCAGTCATTCAATTAAACTGGAAAACTGCTTCCATTCCCATCAAATGGGGGTTCCAAATAGTAGACCACACAAGGCTGGTGGATGAACTCCTCAACACCTTGAAAAACACTCCACTATAATACGAGAAAATCTGGTTAATTGGATTGGCTTTTAAAACTCCAATTCATTCATTATTGTGATAGCACTCCTCCCCTTGTTACAATGATTTAAAATGAATTACACATTAAAGATCAATATCTTACCTGTCAGGAAATGCTGGTATCTTAGATGGGCACTGCAGATACTGCTTAAAGCGGAGTTCAAAAGCTTGGCCTATCGTGCTGATAACATCTTGCGCTAGCCCATCGGTGCATTCCAGTATATGACAGGCTAGGGTAAAATAAATAAATAAAGAGAGAGGCTCCTTGTCTACTGTATATATATAAATGTGCAAAGCTATTGTTTCTGAGACTTACCTCGGCGATTAACAGGATCTTTTGCTACATATGCAACATAATCATTTGCATCCTAAGCAAAGAAAACAAAATAAGTCTTACAATTAAATCATGCATTTAGTAAAAATTATATGTAATTCAGATTCACCTCAACGGAAAAGAAATGCATTTGACTTTAGAGTATTGCTTGAGTATAATTTAGTATTGCAAATCAACAAAATTGCAACCATAGGTAAAGCCCACAAGGTGGCAGTGTTCACACATACATAGTACCAAAATAATGAAACCGGATAAACTACATCTGTACATTCCTTGTTTTGTGTTTTCATTTTCTATAATGTCATATTTTCCTTTCACACAAGTCATCAGTTCCATCATGAAAACTGATAAAAAAAAAATAAAAAAATTAAACACATTAGGCCAGATTCAGGTAGGGCGGCGTATCGTTAGGCGGGCGCCGCGGCAACTTAGAGAGGCAAGTGCTGTATTGCTCCCTAAGTTACGGCGGCGTAGCGTAGATGCGCATCTTTTTGGTGGTTTATCTTTATGCCGGAAAAACGCCTTACGTAAACGGCGTAGATTACTGCATCGGTACGTACGTTCGTGAATTGGCGTATTTTGCTCATTTGCATATTTTTAATGAGAACATCGAATGTGTCCAGCGTAACTATGCCCCGGCGTAGCCAAGTTACGTCGGACGACTGAAGCCATGTGTTTCGGCGTATCTTGCTTTGTGAATCGGCGCAAAGATGCGACGGCGCACATTTGTACTTTTGTCGGCGTATGTCGAGATACGCCGGCGTAAACCTTTCTGAATCTGGCCCATTGAATCTGAATACCTTAACATGAGTTTACATCAGATTGTACATGCATCTTCATTTTGGTTTACACCAGTATACATCCATTTTTTAGTTGATAAAGAAAATAGTCACATAGGTGGAATGAAATGTAAAAAAAAAAGAATGTTTCTTTCCCAAAAAATAACAAACATAAACAAATGACGTCTTTTTACTTTTGTTTATGTCACCAAAAAACCCCGGAAATTAACAAAGATCTTTCTGGGGGGGTGGGGGTTCATTTCTGCAGACATAAACTGACTTGTAAGGATGTCCATTTACAACTGTCCCCCATAGACATTCATTATGGTTCTGACTAAAAATAGACATATCCAGACTGATTGCTTGTGTGAAAGGGCCCTAAGATTTAACAGTTATTGATATTTTCATCAGAAAAATGTGTAACTAGCTCTGAGAAAAATGATAGGCAAATCTGGTAAAGCAACAAACTGGAAATGTTATGATTACCCTGGAAATAGTCATTAAGATTTGTCCAGTCTTTGAAGACCAAAAGGAGAAGTATGGACAAAGCTTTATTTGCCATACTTCTATTGTGGGTCACAGAAGTGAATCTACTTTTTGCCAGTGACCCAGAATCAGCTGAGAGCGGGCTATTTCTGGGTAGAGACACTCCAGACCCTGAAAGGATCCCAATAGTAGTGTCGGGATCAACCCAGCTGACTGATTAACAAATGGTTTCACCTCTCAGCACACAGCTGAGAGCTGAAGCCAGCCCAGCTGCACCAACTTCCTCCCCATCTGAAAGCACCGGTGAGTGCTAGAGGGGCAAAGTGAAGAGCAGTGACTCACAGTCAAAGTTTTCATCTCAGAGCTGACGAGGAATGAGCGATTAGTGGTCATGTAATACTGTAGCTCTCTTCTCAGTCTTAAGCCTCGTACACACGCACGTTTTTTTTCCAGCAGGAACCAGCAAGAAACCTGCTGGCAGAGCTTTCCTGCAGAGGCTTTCAGGTTTCTTGTCAAGAAAACTGCCCAGAATCTAGACGAGAAAAATAGAGAACCTGCTCTCTACTTTCTCGTCGTAATTTTTGGCAGTGTTTTCCTGCCAAGAAACCCGAGCGTCTGCATACTTACCTGTTTCCGTGGAAACCCGTGCATGCTCGAAATGACTTTAACGCATCCAAGGCATAGATAGGGTGAAGCAAGTTGGCGGCGTTGGCATCGAATGTGACGAGCGCATGCTCGTCATAGTTGATGACGTCACCGCGTTCGTGCCATTCAAAAGAGTGTGTGTACACTCAGCCAGCAAGAGATTCTTGTGAAGAATCTCGTCAGGAAAAACAATGTTTTTTTTCCTGACGAGATTCTGGGCCGTGTGTACGGGGGTTGAGAGCCAACATGGGAAAGCTACAGCATCACACCAATGCTGCAGGATAGAAGATATTATGTTTTGTTTGTTTGTTTGTTTGTTTGTTTGTTTGTGTTAATCCCAAACTTCTGGGTCATGAATCACTATGGTCTAGATTCCATAGTTCTCTGCTAATCAGACAGATCTACATAAAAAAAAATTGCAAACTGGTGACTCCTGAGTCACATGAATGACACTTGTGCTGCATCCTCTACCTACTGGCCAGGGCACATGCCCACCAGAGAATTATGGAAAAGACTACACTGGCATGTATGAAATATATATATATCAATTTTCAATATGAGTGTCTTGCCACAATAAATACATAATACAGGAGCATTTAAAAAATGTATCCATGGTGAACACAGGAAGAGTACCCTCGAAACCTCCTCTCTAAGGCATTCTGGCCTGTGGTTGCACCCTTATCTCCTCACATACAATGCAGGAGTGATAGTCTTGCATTGTTCATGATGACACAGAGGGGCCACCCAAAGCCAGGAGAGACTGGGAGTAAAGGAAAGCACCTGAGTCTGCTGGAGAAAGGATAAACACAAATAATACAGCCTCTTCCTCTACCCCATAGGCATAAAGCCCAACTCCAGGAATAAAAAAAAAAGAATTCTTGTAGACTCTAGTGAATGAGAAATACAGTGTAATACTTCTTTCAAGCAGGCTTCCTCCATCTGTGCAACTGATCCCCCAAAGCCTCTTCCATAAGGGATTCAAGGTCGTGCTTGCATGATGAAGTCATTAAGTACAGTGCCTTGCGAAAGTATTTGGCCCCCTTGAACTTTGCAACCTTTTGCCACATTTCAGGCTTCAAACATAAAGATATAAAACTGTAAATATTTGTGAAGAATCAACAACAAGTGGGACACAATCATTAAACGGAATGAAATTTATTGGATATTTCAAACTTTTTTAACAAATAAAAAAACGGAAAAATTGGGCGTGCAAAATTATTCAGCCCCCTTAAGTTAATACTTTGTAGCGCCACCTTTTGCTGCGATTACAGCTGTAAGTCGCTTGGGGTATGTCTCTATCAGTTTGCACATGGAGAGACTGAAATTTTTGCCCATTCCTCCTTGCAAAACAGCTCGAGCTCAGTGAGGTTGGGTGGAGAGTGTTTGTGAACACCAGTTTTCAGTTCTTTCCACAGATTCTTGATTGGATTCAAGTCTGGACTTTGACTTGGCCATTCTAACACCTGCATTTGTTTATTTGTGAACCATTCCATTGTAGATTTTGCTTTATGTTTTGAATCATTGTCTTGTTGGAAGACAAATCTCCGTCCCAGTCTCGGGTCTTTTGCAGACTCCATCAGGTTTTCTTCCAGAATGGTCCTGTAATTGGCTCCATCCATCTTCCCATCGATTTTAACCATCTTCCCTGTCCCTGCTGAAGAAAAGCAGGCCCAAACCATGATGCTGCCACCACCATGTTTGACAGTGGGGATGGTGAGTTCAGGGTGATGAGCTGCGCTGCTTTTATGCCAAACATAACGTTTCGATTTTTGTTTCATCTGACCAGAGCACCTTCTTCCACATGTTTGGTGTGGCTTGTGGCAAACTTTAAACGACACTTTTTATGGATATCTTTAAGAAATGGCTTTCTTCTTCCCACTCTTCCATAAAGGCCAGATTTGTGCAGTATACAACTGATTGTTGTCCTATGGACAGAGTCTCCCACCTCAGCTGTAGATCTCTGCAGTTCATCCAGAGTGATCATTGGGCCTCTTGGCTGCATCTCTGATCAGTCTTCCCCTTGTATGAGCTGAAAGTTTAGAGGGACGGCCAGGTCTTCGTAGATTTGCAGTGGTTTGATACTCCTTCCATTTCAATATTATCGCTTGCACAGTGCTCCTTGGGATGTTTAAAGCTTGGGAAATCTTTTTGTATCCAAATCTGGGTTTAAACTTCTCCACAACAGTATCTCGGACCTGCCTGGTGTGTTCCTTGTTCTTCATAATGCTCTCTGCGCTTTAAATGGACCTCTGAGACTATCACAGTGCAGGTGCATTTATACAGGTGCATTTATACGGAGACTTGATTACACACAGGTGGATTCTATTTATCATCATTAGTCATTTAGGTCAACATTGGATCATTAGGAGATCCTTACTGAACTTCTGGAGAGAGTTTGCTGCACTAAAAGTAAAGGGGCTGAATAATTCCACTTCATGATTGTGTCATGATTGTGTCCCACTTGTTGTTGATTCTTCACAAAAAATTACAGTTTTATATCTTTATGTTTGAAGCCTGAAATGTGACAAAGGGTCGCAAAGTTCAAGGGGGGCGAATACTTTCGCAAGGCACTGTATAATGCAGGACCCTTGCATGAGGACAGTTAGGGGTCCGCCCACAAGCCTGAGCACGGTACGGTAAGTATTACTTATTCCTCAACTTTTCTTAACCAAGCATTTAACCCTTGCAGTACAGGGTTAAATTCAGTTCAGGTTGAGCATAGGAAGTCAACATTTATAAGTAGAGGTTAAGTTCAATGAAAGCACTATGTTAAAATAGTAAGTAGATCCACACATGTAGGAAGCTTAAGCTATAATTAAACCTCAACGTCAAGCTTGGCCTCATCTTTTCTCATTTCCAGACTTCCTATTGATTATTGTGGCCACCCATCACATTAAAGAACCAATTTGAGGTTTGAGAAGTTGGGAGTGACTGGCCAAGGTCAACTTACTATATACAGTACTGTATAAGAAAATTTGAGATTTGTATAAATATTTCAGTAATTCAGCAGCCTTTACATTTGAATCTACTAATAGTTTTGCATTGGGACTTCTGTTGAAGGCAATCTGTTTTTTTTTTGTTTTGTTTTTTTTGCTCAGTTGTTCCAAAGTTCTAAAGGTGTGTTAACAAGAAAGGAATAAAGAAAAAGACTCTTACAATAAAAACAGCAAAAAAAATTCCAGACTAAATTTCTGATATCATTTACATGGTGCCCGCTAAGCGCTAATGAATAAATCTACTTCTTGTCAAGATACCAAATAAATACCAAACAAGCATTACTTACTGGGTCCCCGCCAGATGCAAAGGAAATGGATTGCATATGATGATTTGCTATGATCTGCATTTGGATTAAAATAAAGTAAAATGCAATTAATTAATGTAAATGTTGATCACTGTTATCAGTTATTTTTTAGATGTTCTCTCAAGAAAATAATACATGTGTATTAATTACTGATTTACTAACAGAGATATACATATGAAAACTTGCTATATACAGGAGTCTCTAGAGACTCCAATTTTCTATTTCTATGAAGTGACCTTATCTGGTTTATCCAAAATGATAGCAATTACCAAAGTGGCATAACCTAGAGCAAATGATTAGAACTAATATGTCACTGGTAAGATAATAATATGGGTTACTTATTGCGTATTGCTTATGGGGCTGCAGCAGAATTAAAGCAGATATATGGTCAAAATGTAGTCATATATTAATTACCACATCGTATTCCAAATACTGTATTTCTAGGCTATACCTATTATTCTGCATGTTTTTTTAGCTTGTAAACTTGTGAAGATCCCCACACATTTGTTACCTTGAATTCTGTGACAACAGTATTTACAACGCCCTGTGAGTAGGAACTGCTGTGTCACAGAATTCACAGGCTGCCTTCTGAACTACAGAGGTGCTGAGAGGAGGTGTTTCAGGAGGTGGAGTGGGTAGGAATCACTGTTTGCAGGCAACAAGGTACCATGGGATATGTAGTCCTTAGAAATTGAAAGTAAACAGCAGAGGAGACGCTACAAAGTATGCTTGGAATCTAGAAACTTGTGGAAAGAGATGGCCTCAGTCAGACAGAGACAGAACTCACAACACTCAAGGTGATTCTTAAAGTAAGCTTCAATTGGATTTTCAGAAATAATTAGTGTTTTATTAATATTACAATGCTGAATTTATCAAATTCAAGTGTATGCTGTGACCATAGATTTATACACCAGACTTTTTTGTTTCAGGTTTTAAAGTAACTCCATTACCATAGGGTCACTTGTAAAAGAAGTCTTTTCAGGCAGCCAGTAATTTCAAGTTTTGCCACTTTGCTTCTCTCCAGCCACAACAAACATCACACATAGCCAGGTATGTAAGTACTTGTCCCACTGTATTCTGTGTTTCCTCTTGCTGATTTATGCATCACTACAGGACATCAAAGTATGCATGGGGAACCACAGCATGTGGTTGAGGAGCAATTAGTTGACACACCCAGAAGTGTCAAATATACCTGCAGCAAACGGTGGGCATTGAAAGCACATTCTGCTGAAAGAATAATTATACATGATTTTTTTTTACACCCCAGGCTTCTATTACAAATGACCCTGTGGTAACAGAGTGGCTTTTCAATAAAGTAGGGATGGGTTAGAGATGATTTGGATTTCATGTGAGGAGAAGCAGAGAAACCAATTAGTTAGACTTAGCCACTTAAGGGCGCTCAAGCAGTTAGGTGCTGTAATCCCACCCTACTGCCACATAGACCTGGATACTGGTCAGCTCTAGGTCAGATAAGATGCAGTAGGCATGCGTCCCAATGCTAATTTTATTCAAATGGTGTGAGGCAATGACATACCTTTTGAGATGGAAGCGAGAGAGTAGCAAAAGTATGTAGGCATAGAAAACACAACCACCCGTCACACCCCCTTAGAGGAAGATTAAATGATTGGTTAAACCCACAACTACTATTCCTTTATATTGGCTTTTGAAATTTACAAATGCAGCAATTTGGAAATTGGATGAAAGATTTAGCGCTGGTAAACACGTTTTGTATAATAAATAGTGCATTTTATATACAACTATATAGATCAGATCAAAATGAGGGGCAAATGAGGAGGGAATAGGAAAAGAGGGACTTGTTCCAAATCAGGGACAGTCCCTCCAAATCAGGGACAGTTGGGAGCTATGCAATGAGCTTCTGTTTTACTCATTGCCTAACTCCCAGTACTGAAACATGCATAATGCATTTTCCATTTCTTCTTCACCCCATGTGGACTGGAAGTGAAAGCTGGTGCTTGCTGTGTAAGCTCATGTATACATTATACACCATTAGAGGGTTCGTAGTATCTGTATACCTATTGATTTATCTACACACAGTTAATAAATATTTGTCCTGGAGCAACAACTGATGGTGATCCAAAATGTATTTTTGCACAGGGACACTCTGGTAATGTTCACAAACGACAACAAGAATGAAAAGTACAGTAGAGAGGTAGAAAGATACACACAATGATAAAATCCTATCATAGATTCTAACCTTCTACTTTCCAAAAAAAAAAAAAAGTGCTGTTGTTGCTGTCTCTGTGCCCATTAGTAAGATTTATCATCACTTTTTCTTTTCTTCTAGCATCTCATCAAAAAGTAAGAAAGTGAGGCTGGGTTCACACTGGTACGACATAGTCTACGACTTTGGGAGTATATGTGGCAAGACGTGTGTAAATCAATGGTTCCCTATGAGAGCTATCTTAACTGGTCTGACACAAGTCGATCCGACTTTGAAAAAGGTTCCTGCACTACTTTGGTCCAACTATTGTACTTCAGCCCATTTAATATCATTGAAGTCGGCTCAAAGTAAGATCCTTGTCCTAACCATCCGACTTGTGACATCCGACAGTGATCACAGCAGCAGTAAAAGGAATTTATGTCACTCTGGGATTGGTGAACTACTTGTCCACCGCCCACCGTCAAATGACGGCGGGCGGAGGACTCCATTATCCTGATCTTTTTAAAGCCACGGCGCGCGCACCCACCGCTCTGCTGGGATCCCGGCACGAGAGCCCGGCGGCAACGATCGCCGCCGGGCACACGCGATTGCCCAGTAACTGAGCGGGGACGTGGAGCTCTGTATGTAAACACAGAGCTCCACGTCCTGTCAGGGAGAGAGGAGACCGTTGCTGTGTCCCTTGTACATAGGGACACAATCGGTCACCTCCCCCAGTCACCCCCCTCCCCCCACAGTTAGAACACTCATAGGACACACATTTAACCCCTTCCCTGCCCCCTAGTGGTTAACCCCTTCACTGCCAGTCACATTTATACAGTAATCAATGCATATTTATAGCATTGTTCACTGTATAAATGTAAATGGTCCCAAAAATGTCAGAAAAGTGTCCGAAGTGTCCGCCATAACGTCGCAGTGCCAATAAAAAAATCGCAGATCGCCGCCATTAATAGTAAAAAAATTAAAATAAAAAAAATGCCATAAACTATCCCCTATTTTGTAAACACTATAAATTTTGCGCAAACTAATCGATAAACGCTTATTGCATTTTTTTTTTTACCAAAAATATGTAGAAGAATACGTATCGGCCTAAACTGAGGGAAAAAAAATGTTTTTATATATTTTTTGGGGATATTTATTATAGCAAAAAGTAAAAAATATTGCATTTTTTTCAAAATTGACAGTAGGCAAGTGGTTAAAGGACAAGTCGTACTATCTCAAAGTAGGAGCAAAATATTATCTTCTTCATGCAAGTCTGATAGAAGTAGGACCAAAGTAGGACTGATGTAGGACAGATGAAGCAGGGCAAAGTAGGATAACAGTCGTGCAACAGTCCTGTCGTACCAGTGTGAACCCAACCTGAAGCAAAATCTCCCCTGTGGTCCTCGTTAGTATAGTGCACATCATCTGAGGGAGGACTCTGGGTCCTTTGAGCCCTGTGCAAGCTTCCGATCATCTGCTCTGCCTGTGGGTGGAATGTCTATCTGATGTCTATCTGATTTGAGTTGCCATCTTCTTGCCATCTTTGAGGATAAAGGCCCTGGCTGGGTATTAGCCACAAGTGATTTAGCTTGTGCAAGCTGGTGAGCGTGCAGTCTATGTGGTGGAGGTGCGCTGTGACACACTACCATCACTAGGAGAACTCTTTAGGAGGAACATATATACTCTTTGCCTGCAAGGGTGGTGCAATCTCTATCTATGCTATCTGCTAAGGATATATCTTTCCAAGCCTCCTCATAAGTTTTTTTCGGGGAGTCACTTTTATTTCAATTTTGGTTCGCTTATTGTTTTAGACGATTTAGATGTCTAAGGCCTCGTACACACGAGGGGATATGTCCGCTGAAAACGGTCCGATGGACCGTTTCAGCAGACATCTCCGATCGTGTGTATGGGCTAGCGGACAAATTTGTCCGCTACAAACCTGTCCGTCGGATATGTCCGCTGGTTAGTACGGGAAACCAGCGGACATATCCTCCCACACATGCGTCGTATCCTGTGAATGGATCCGACGCATGCGCGCGGAAGTGTTTACTTCCTGGTGCGTGACGTAGCGGTGACGTGGCGGCGTCAACGTCACTGCCGCGTCACCGCGCCGTCCGCCGGCGGGGAATTTGATCCGATGGTGTGTACACGCCATCGGATCAAACTCCAGATCGGACATATCCGATGGAAATGGTCCGCGGACCGTTTTCATCGGATATGTCCGATCGTGTGTACGAGGCCTAAGTGTTATGAACATTTATTTGTTATTTTGTTTTTTATTTTTATTCACCAGTTATATTGATGTGAGAGTGCAGTTCTAACTACCATTACACAAATAAAAACATAAGAGATTCTGACCCCTTTTCACTCTCTTCAAAACTGACTGTGGCTGGGGATATCAGATGCCGGGCCTACCACTGTACTTTGGTTCCTTCTTACAGCCCCTACAACTGTTTTATATCCTGTACTGAAAAAAGTAGTGAAGTCCCTGGCCTTCTTTCACTATCTCGGCGCTCAACAGCTAATAGGTAATTAAATAGCTTAATTTCACTAATCACCATAAATATTATCCTAAAAATGATGTATATAGTGAAAAATAACAATGATATGGTAAAAACAATTAAATTAAATTAAAATAAGGTTAAAAAATATAAAATCAACCTCAAAAGTTCAGCAGCCGCTTAAAATTATAAACATATATATCAAAGATAGTAAACAACAAGTCCATTCCAGTCTTGTAAATCACTAAAAGCAGCGCTAATCATCACTCTCATCCGACTGATAGATCATTTCCTACGAACAGTTCATAAGAAGTAAGGCAGACAAGCAAAGCGTATCACCCTGTGATTAATGTTGGTTCAGAAGTTTTTTCTTCACTCCAAAATAGCATCCACCATATATCACAAGCCCCCTTTCGGGTATGTACTCACCAGAAAGTTGAGTATAGTAGGCACTGCATGTAGGTGTCTTTAATCAACTCCAGGTTCACACTCCGTTTGATCTCCCCAAATGGTGCTGTAAGTATCCACACTTGTCCGGGTTCATAAAAGATAAAAAGGCTCACAATAGTGTAATCCAGTCTCTCTTCATTTATTTAAAACTCTCTTGACACAGTGTATAGCATATACAGTCCCAAATGATTGGAATTACTTTAAATAATCATTAAATGGACGCCCCGTCCATCCTGTTACACACACTCACAAAGCTGACTTCAATAGAGTTTACTGCGTCCACCGCAGACACTCTCAGCGTTACTTCTCTCTGTGTGTGAGTCAGATGGAGCGCAGATGGAGCGCACAGCGTCAATGGGTTACTTCCTGATGCCGTGAGGTTATCCCTGACGTTTCGTCTTACGACTTCTTCTGAGGGTTTTCTGAAAACCCTCAGAAGAAGTCGTAAGACGAAACGTCAGGGATAACCTCACGGCATCAGGAAGTAACCCATTGACGCTGTGCGCTCCATCTGCGCTCCATCTGACTCACACACAGAGAGAAGTAACGCTGAGAGTGTCTGCGGTGGACGCAGTAAACTCTATTGAAGTCAGCTTTGTGAGTGTGTGTAACAGGATGGACGGGGCGTCCATTTAATGATTATTTAAAGTAATTCCAATCATTTGGGACTGTATATGCTATACACTGTGTCAAGAGAGTTTTAAATAAATGAAGAGAGACTGGATTACACTATTGTGAGCCTTTTTATCTTTTATGAACCCGGACAAGTGTGGATACTTACAGCACCATTTGGGGAGATCAAACGGAGTGTGAACCTGGAGTTGATTAAAGACACCTACATGCAGTGCCTACTATACTCAACTTTCTGGTGAGTACATACCCGAAAGGGGGCTTGTGATATATGGTGGATGCTATTTTGGAGTGAAGAAAAAACTTCTGAACCAACATTAATCACAGGGTGATACGCTTTGCTTGTCTGCCTTACTTCTTATGAACTGTTCGTAGGAAATGATCTATCAGTCGGATGAGAGTGATGATTAGCGCTGCTTTTAGTGATTTACAAGACTGGAATGGACTTGTTGTTTACTATCTTTGATATATATATCCTGTACTGACCTAGGAGCTGGAGGAAGGATCGCATTGTGCACACATAGTTCATGCATCTCATATACCCAGAAAGTGCCAGATGCTAGGGATTTTTCTGCCAATGTAGTTCCTGAAAATAGCAGGTATCAGCATGCAGGCAGCAGAAGGGGTATTAGCCCTTTTTTTGTAGGCATAACTTTGGTCTGAGCCTGAGGTGAACAGATAGTGCAAGAGTCTCTTTAATTCTATCTAGAAAGTAAAAGAACCCAGCTTGCTTTTCCTTTCCCTGTCAGAGGAGCCAAGATGGTCACCCTGACTGTTAGTGTCTTCCTGTAAAGGCAACAATTACGTACACTGATCTTAATCCAGTAATATTCGTTCAGTACATTTCTTCATTGAGTACATTAACTAAAGACATCGCCATTTGGGTTTTCTGCCTTGTATTCTTTTGCATGACAAATGTGTTTCTAACAGTTGCTCAGGCAACCAATGCCAGCCACAGCCAGCAGAAGCATTTTGCAAATGCTTTTCTTGTTCATTCATTGATTTCTTTTAGTTTAAAAACCCAATGCACACAAGCTTGATTCAGGAAATTAGGGGTCTTTGGCTTAAAAGCAGTGTACACTAGAATATTATCTAAATAACCATGAAGATAAAAGAACTGTCAATCATAAATTCAACATTCATTTTTATGTTTTTTTTTTTTTTTTAACATAGTTACACTTATACATATCTTTATTATGAAGATACATTTCTGGCTCTGAAAGAGTTAAGCTCCAGAGGGTTTTACCCCCTTCATGACCAGGCCAATTTTTGCTATTTGGCACTATGCTCCTTTAACTGGCTATTGCGCAGTCATGGAACATCGTACCCAAATTAAATTTAAATCTTTTTTTTTGATCAGTAACTTATAGTGGGACTGTGATTAGCAATTTGACACTAACTGACACTGGGTGGGAACCGACTGACACTAACATCTCCAGTGACGCTAATAGTGATCAGTAATAATAGTGTACAATGTCACTGTACTAATGACACTGGCTGGGAAGGGGTTAACATCTAGGGGCAATCAAATAGTTAACTGTGTGCCTAACAATGTGTAATGTGTGCTGCTTTTACTAATAGATGAGTCCTATGTTGTTACACAGGGTTCTGTACTGTGATTCGCTAAGCTGATCAGCAGGCCCACAATTAAATTATTTAAAAAAAACTTGGGCATTCTCTTTAAAGGCCTGGTTCACACATTTGCAGGTTGCAGTTGATGCATATTCCAGATGAATTTTGCATTTTCAATGAGTTTTTGATCCATTGAAGTCTATGGAACCAAAAACACAACCTGCTGGTCCCTGGCCCTTTCCATAACATGCACAGATGTGAACGTGACCCATAGGAAACCATGTTAAATAAACTGTAGTGTAAGGTGACCAGATTTTTAAAATATAATCCGGGGACATTTTTTTTACTAGTAATGGCGGCAATCGCCGCCTCTCTGCCCGTCGCCTCCCGCCTCACAGCCTGTCAAGTCTTACTCTCCGGCCAGGGCTAGTACTGGGTGGGGAGTGGAGGAAGATCACTCCTCCAGTGAAGGCAAGGCAGAAGAACATGCGAGCAGAACTGAATGGGCATGCACCCAAAACTGAAGAAATATTATCTCCGTCCAACCAGCACGTGATTATCAGAAAGGCAAAGATAATGAAAAAAAGACATCCCCTCAAGCTAGTAGGAGCGGCGGGGGTGTAATTCAGATTTTTTTTCTTTTATTCTGCACTTTAAAAGTAGTGTAGCACTGCCCTCTTGAGGGTCGCAAGATAAATCAGTACCCCTCTGGTTTCCCCGACCCTGTGAGTCCTCTGCTACCTATGACACCCTGGGTTCAAACATTTATTTTCTTAAATAAAAGCAACAATAAGGAAATACACCAAAATGCATTAACTCAGAAATAAATTACTCAATGAAATGAATGGAAAATAAATCAAAGAGTCAACTTGAGCTTACACCTCAAAATGTTGTTTCCCAAAGAATGTCATGGATAGCAAAACAATCATCATCTCTAAGATTAAAACATTCAACAGTGAATTCTATCATTTCTATGCTCAAATAAGTGCATATAATGTTTATGTGAATTGGCTACAGAAGAGCAGAGCAATGGCTTATAAGTGTTAGACCCCTCTCTACTGCTCCTCCACACATAAATAGAAAAAACTGTAGATAAACAAGTACAACTTTAGCAAACAGGAACTGTATTACAATTTGACCTGCTCTTACAGAGAGTTCTTTGGTAAACTGCAGCTTTTCAAGCTTCTACAAAAACAAATCCCTGAAGTGGGGAGGGAGGTGAAAGTAGTCCTGTGTTGCTATGTAGCAATCTGGTTAATCTTCAGCTAGCTCTTAGGTATATAATTGCATGCAAAGTATATTGAATGGTAAAGCAAAATAGCTGATCCAATAGATGGTGTATAACCAGCAGACAATATTCATATGCAAATCAGAACTGTAATTGGATTCACAGTGATCACTGACTTAATGGTGTTACATTTCTGTGGAACTACAAGCAACAGAAGAACAATGGATGGAAAAGATGTCTGTATATAGTGTCTATGATATGCTGGAACAGATCCTTGAACTAAAGATGGTAATGAGTGCAGGAGACAATGATGTCTATATACGATGTCCAAAAGACTGGGCTATCGCCTGCTCACCACGCTAAAACAGATGAGGATGATGATGTTGATGAGGATGATGATGATGACCGCGCACTTTACCAGTTCTCTACCCGGAATACGGGCGTTCTTTGCATGCCGGCCGGCTGTTATTGTTTACATGCGATGTTATCTTCACTTCGATGTAAGTGTAAGGCCGCGTACACACGAGGGGATATGTCCGCTGAAAACGGTCCGATGGACCGTTTCAGCAGACATCTCCGCTCGTGTGTATGGGCTAGCGGACAGATTTCTCCACCCGACAGATTTCAAAGCAAGCTTTGAAATCTATCCGGTGGGAATCTGTCCGCCCGACATGTCTGCTGGTTAGTACACTTACCAGCAGACATGTCGGCTCCCACCACCGCCGCGCCGCTGCCGAATGGATTCGGCGCATGCGCGGAAGTGTTTTACTTCCTGGTGCGGTGACGTGGCGGTGACGCGGCGGCGTCAACGTCACCGCCGCGTCACCACTACGTCACCGCGCCGTCCGGCGGCGGGGAATTTGATCCGATGGTGTGTACACGCCATCGGATCAAACTCCCGATCGGACATATCCGATGGAAATGGTCCGCGGACCGTTTTCATCGGATATATCCGATCGTGTGTACGCCGCCTTAGTCTATTTTTTAACACATTAAATGAGGATTTTATGCTATGTGAGGCATTTGTTTTTTATGTACCTGCTGACGATTCATCGGGAGATATCCATATATCTGAGAACCAGGCTATATCCATATATCTGAAAACCAGGCTGTCTCTATTGGACCTTCCCATACCGAGTATTACAGACCATATCATGCTATATTTGATCTCCTATCACCAAGAGATCATTGTTTTTTGGTAAGAGGCTACTTGTGATTTCGGTGGAGATTTCATCTATACCATCACTTTTCCTTATTTGATTTATTTGGCACTTGTGAGATTACTTGACCATGAACTTTGTCACCACGTTGATGGACTCATTCATTTATCGTTTATGAACTTTATTTCACTATAGCACATGTTGAACCAGCACTTTAGTTCACATTTATATTATATAGCGCGATCTCCTTTTTTTGATACATTGTTTTTTGTGTAGTATAACACTTTATGATCGCAGCTTTTCCTTTGTTTCACTAACGAGCGCAATATTGCTTTTTTCACTTTCGATGATGATGATGAGAATGATGATGATGAGAATGATGATCTCTCAGGAACATGGCTCAAAGGGATGACATCCGGCCTCTGCCGCACCGCACTATGGCTCACACAAATTCAATATTCCTTCAGAGTGAATGGAACAAGAATGACCTCCGGGCTGCCACCGGAAAGTGAAGGGAAACTGTCCAAAGGTGTCCTTCCAGATAACTCCATCAGAGCAGGCCACAACTCAGCTGCAGCTCACTCTGTATAGATTCCCTGCATGCAGATCCACGCCAGTCTCAAGAGAGCATGTTAGGCCTCAAGCCTTCCCTCTTATAGTCTCTCTCAGCGTTCTGCTCTTCTTCATCAGCGAGCTGGTAGTTGTAGTTTCACATTATACAGCCAGAGGGCAAATCCTATCTGTATGGACTACATGTCCCAAGAGGCTTTGCTCTGTCTTGTCTATAATTAAGAAAGTAACAGGACATCCCGCACTGGAACACTAGATGGAACAATGCCACACTGTGACTTCTTACTGCAGGAATAGTTAGGTATCCAGCTCCTGGCTACATCAGAAAAACAAGTTTGTTTGTGAACAATCTGACTTTGTGTGTGCTTGCACTGTTCCGCCTGAGTTTCTGATTGGTCACTCCTTCCAGTATGCCCATATAGGTTTTACATTTTTTGAGTGGCTACTATTTGTTTAGTGCATGCACATGAGATGAGTTCAGATGAGTTTTGCTGAGCATGGAGATTTATAAATACTGCTAAGTAATCAGGTTCCAAATGTATGCACTTTTGAAGTAAATGTCCTTCAGTTGACACTCTCATTCATATCACAGAGTAGAACCTAAAGCCTAACTCTGGGCAAATACAAAAATTCAACTGGAAACCATTTACGCTTTGCTGAAAAGCAAGTCCAAGTGATGATCAATATTTCTGTTGTGTGTGCCTTTAACTGGTTAATTGTGCACTAGTGTATGTTGTCCAAGTTTTAAACTGATCAAGCAGCTTTTTTAGCATCCATTAGTGCACCAACATATACAGTAACTTATCACACATCTTATTGAACAACTGACCCTTGTGAAAAATCCTTAAAGGGACACTAAAGGAAAACTTTTTTTGGGCTGAAATGACTGTTTACATGGTATAGAGACATAATAGTTAACTGATTTCTTTTAAAAATGATTAAAAATAGATAAAAATCAATCACATATTCAACCTACAGTTCTAGTTTCGTTTTTGCTGTTGTTTTCTGTCTCTCTGATGCAGTGCCGGCCCAAGACATGGTGCTGCCTGGGACCAAGAATGAAATGCTGCCCCCCCCCAAAAAAAAAATATAATAAATACGCCCACCAAAAGGCCCCCCCACATTCATTGTTTTATATCATGATATAAAATCTAATTTATCAGAGAAGCAGATTTACCATATGCAAAGTTACAGTGAGTAAACCCATATTTGTTTATTTTAATGAGGCAGAAGGCCTGCAATAATTGTGCAAACTGAAGGGATGTAAAAATGTTGGGTCTATCCCAATGGGTCGAGAAAATAATTTTATTTTTAGGGATTTTATTAATGTAATAACAGGGCACAGCGGCGACAATTGGCACAGTGTAGACAATTAAAGGGCACAGTGGCAACAATTGGCACAGTGGCGACAATTGATGGCACAGTGGCTGCGTTTGATGGCATGGCACAGTGGCTGCGTTTGATGGCATGGCACAGTGGCTACGTTTGATGGCATGGCACAGTGGTGACAATTGATGGTACCATGTCTGCGTTTAATGGCATGGCACAGTGGTGACAATTGATGGTACCATGTCTGCGTTTAATGGTATGGCACTGTGGTGACAATTGATGGCACAGTGGTGACAATTGATGGCACAGTGGTTGTCATAATTGATGGCATAGTGGCTGCGTTTGATGGCATGGCACAGTGGTGACAATTGATGGGCCCAGTGGTTGCATATGATGAGCACAGTCAGTGAGGCTGCAATCGTTTTTTTTTTCGTTTGCGCCGCCTCCCCCCAAAACATTTTGAGCACCAGTCGCCGGCCACAGGACAAACAAATGAATACTAGTTTGCAGATAGATAAGACAGGCAGTGCACCGCTGCCCAGGCCCGGCCCAGCACATGCCACAGCTACTGAACTGTAAGTTTAGTTACCTTTTTTTTAGGAGTCAGTCATGATGCACAGTACCATCCATGTCTGTGTGGCATGTGCTGGGGCCTAGGCAGGGCAGCTCTTATTTATTGCTCATGGATTCCATTTTAGTTTAGTTGCATTTTATTTAAGAGGAGTCACTCACTGTCTTAGAGGGGGAGGGCTCACACTGTCAGTCAGACAGTCTGGTCGGTGGTGGTCGGCGTCGTCCGGTCCACGTCCACAGGCAGCAAGCACAGACCCAGGAGGTGCAGACAGTCGGTCGACTCGTGCGGAGCAATTTGGCGCGGAGGAGCGGCGCGCTGTGAATGCTGGGGCGGTCGCAACCTCCTCGGCTCATCCTCCTGATGTAATCACAAATCACTCACTGGGTCTCTGTTTTTCTGGTTGCTAGGCGCCGGCCGACGCTGTCAGCACGGCTCTCCGCGGCGCTCGTATGTAAGAGAGTGAGAGTGACTTTCAAATTCTGCCGGCCGGCGGCCGGCGGCCGGATTGCCGCTCCCTCCAATATGCCGCCTGGTACCATGGGTACCATTGGGTCCCATGGTAGGGCCGGCTCTGCTCTGATGTACAGAGCCAGAGAGCCAATAGAGGGCAGTGATGGTTTGTCTAAAACCCCTCAGCCCAACCTAGTTTCAGTTTACAAATAATATACAGCTAGGGTCGAACTAGCTGCACTTGCTTCAGGGGCCAGTTAGGGCTCACCTGCTGATTATAAATAACCAGCCTTTTTTTTAGCATTATACTTACCTACTAGGACTGCAGCTTCCTATTGTCTGACGATCTGTCTGTCATAACACAAAGAACGGCTATCAGTGTTTCTATAGCTAGAGACTGACACCTGCGGGGAAGTGGAGTAAGCAGGTGTGCATAATGTGGAGAAAGTAAGAGTTGACGCCGTGGACTAGCAGGCAATGGTGCAAGATTGATGGTACATTCTGTCTTTTCTGTCTCCAGGCCTTGTCTCAATACTGCAAGCGCTGTTCCTAAAGCTGAACTCCAGGAACTTAGCCACGTTGAACGATCCTCTTATTACTAGGGATTAAGCTCAACAAGATGCATGCCAACTTGTAGACTTATGTATTTAATTTACAATTTACATTTTTACAGAGTGCCAGGAGCATAGCTAACACTATACTTTTGGCGTTGGGCCCTCTGATCTCAGCTCAGCAGCTAAAGAGTCACAAGCACCGCAGTGCCCGCCCCTCCCCTCCTCCTTCCCAATCACAGAGCACTTTATGTTACGTGAACCCATTCACAAAATACAAAGGCTCCTGTGAATATGCAGCAGAGGGTGCTTAGTGTGAGAAAGCAGCATCTTTCTTGTCAGAGCTCAGAGAGTGTGTAGCGATAGCTGTGTTTCCAGAGTTCCAGAAAACTGTCAGATGCAAATAACATAGATAAGTCTACGAAGTGGCATGTGCCTTTTTGGACTTGACTTATGCCAAAACATTTTACAAATTGGCTGAATTCCTGGAGTTCAGCTTTAAGCCACTGTGTCCAGCCAACCGATTCTGCATCATGTTCTTTCTAATTATTCTTATACTGTATGTCCATAAACATTCTTCCTTCGTATTGTAAGAAAATCCAGCATTTGTTCAGAAGTACCCCCATATGTTTCCCCATGGACATCACTAGCAAGAAGGCCTCTGTATGCACCCTGGTGTTCACGTTTGTATACATTCATGTAACCAAGCTCTCTTCTGAGTTCTGTATGGCTGGGCAGTGGAAAGAGGGAGCAAACTGGGATGCAAGTGTACATTCAATAAATACTTCTATATATAGAGAGAGGTATATACAGTATATCTATATATAGATATACTGTATATATATCGATATATATAGATATATATCTATATATCTATACTGTATATAAAAAAAACATGGCAGGAATAGCTTGGTCATACCTGTTTAGAGTCCGGAGTCATCATGTTTAGGCTTGTTGTAGATATGTTAAGTGTTATACACATTCCTGCAAACTGGAGGTTGCACTTTCCCAGGATGCTAGAGAGGATTTTAGTTGCAGGCTACACAAAAACAAAAAAACTCAGATCAGGATAATGGAAAGTTAAAAAATGAAAAGAATAATACAGTTTATTATCAATATACAGCATATACTACATTTTGTATAAAGTATTATGATAACATTTTTACTTCAAGCCTTCTAATAGTCCTGATTTTGATAATACTGTCCAGGTCCTCATTCAAGACAAGTATGGGGCCTCCTGGAAATAACTATTGCTACAGGTTGGGAAACAAAGTATCTGACTATAAAAACAATGGAAAAGTCTAAATGATCTGAATAATGCGCTCCCTTTCTGATCATCCACCGCTGCGCACAAGGAGATGTGTATAGAAAAAACCTAGCTGCTGTTTTAAATAATAAGTGAATGTAAAATTATGAACAAAAGAAAAGATCACCATACATATGTGAATATATAAAGTGTAACAGTCCATAAACAGCGCTGAAAAAATATATTGCAATTCTCCTAAAATAACATTGAGAGTCACAATGCAAGAAAAAATCTAAGCATCTATGTGATAAGATAAGTGCATATATCAAGCCGTGAAAATAATGTGTATTTAGACAAACAGTCCAATAAGTGATCTAAATTCTTCAGAGATCTTCCACCACACCTAGGTGAACAGTGTTTCCACCACCCGTCAAAATGGTCACTCACCGAAACTAATTGCCTCAGCACTCGCGTACCTAGGCAGTTCAGCTTTAAAACATCAAGGAAAATCCTCAAGCGATAATGTGATGTCCTCTAAAGTGCTCCAAAAACGTAAAGGAAATAAAGGGAAATACCATAGTGTAATACCGTAAAAAAGTTTTAATAGCACACCAAAGCAAGTCCAAAAGTTAAACTCACAAGCAAAGCTCACACACTGAGCAGTGAATGACAGCAGTCAACTTAATCCTAAAAACATCTTTTCATGGTAAAGCACTTGGCCACGGCGGACCCACGATCAGACAGACACGATCTCACCACTCAGTAGGTCTGTGGTCGCGTCGGCTGGCAAAAGGCTTTCCTGGTAGATGGTTAATTTCGAACACAGCACAGCAAGCGTGATAGTAACTTAATCACTGACTATGTAGCCACGCCCCGACATGTTTCATCATTCCTGATTTCCTCATGGGGTTGGCTACACAGTCTAAAATCCTCCCTTTTGAGTCAGTGACTCGTTTGAACATCCCGCCTCCCGTGACGTATTAGAAGAACACGCCCCGCTGTATGTCAAACAGCGGCGATCGTGCAATACCTTCTATATCAACGAGTGGCCAGCATTGCAACGACGTCAACCATCATGTCGTGACCGCCCCGCCTTCCTCGCTATACGATGCATTGGCTGATCCCCATAGCGATAGGGGACGCACTTGCATCGTGCACTGCAGTCCCTCCCATCTATGATGATGCGACGCGACTGCGTCACACAAAGGCGGAAGGGCGGAAGTCTGTTGATAGATTCCAAA
This sequence comes from Rana kukunoris, assembly GCA_029574335.1. Lineage (NCBI taxonomy): Eukaryota > Metazoa > Chordata > Amphibia > Anura > Ranidae > Rana > Rana kukunoris. Next base: position 279,515,158 of record CM056049.1, on the reverse strand, counting down.
GCCCCGTGAACATAACTAAGGGCGGAAGTGGTCACCTTCAGCAATAAAAATGTTATTCGAAGGTACTAGATAATGATACGCTAATCGAGTGTCCCCGTGGCCAGGAACTGTACAGATTACCATGTCAAAAAAATATTAAACAAATTTAAAATAACAATGCCTGCGCTTCTTATATTAAGAAGAGCATGTGATTAAATAAAAACTTGCATGTCTATAAACGTAAGTTTAAAACAATACAGATGGATAAACTATATGGATGATTGGTAAAGGCATCATTTGCATGATATAAATGGTAGTGTGAAACTGAGGGGAGATCACTGGTATGGTACAAGATCAGTGTGTATATATCACAGCAATATTTTCTATCAAAACATTCCGTTCCACATATATTGCAGACTATGAGTATATCCCCTCTCCCTATCCTGCACACAAAGCTGAAAAACTGGTCAGCAAATTGCAAAGGCATACAGTGCAGGGCATATAGGGTAAATAGTGATGGGCAACTTAAAGATCTCAGAGTGGGTGGGTTAATCCCTCCCATTGATCAATTAGGTGAAACCAAAATGATTCTAAGAATTATTAATAAAACAATTGAGGTCTACCTCTATATTAAGGCCCCTAGGCCATAAACATTTCAATAAAAAGATCCATTGGGTTTCACGTTGAGATAGGTCCCGCACTCTGTTGGAGCCCCTCCAAGAGGGGTAAACACACTCTAACCCACAGAATTGTAACAGAGACGTATCACTGTTGTGTTGTTTTTTGAAATGCATAGAGACACTATGATCCTCATATTTTTTTCTAATGTTAGCCAGATGTTCAGTTATCCTAATTCTCAAAAGCCTCTTAGTTCTACCTACATAGAGTAGGCCACATGGGCACCACATGAGGTAGACAATATGTGAGGAGTTATATGTGCTAAATTCTTTAATTGCAAATGTTTTACCATCTGAACTCATCACTTCGTTCTTTCCTCTATTGTGGGTTTTCACAGTTCGGCAGCAGATGCACTTTCTGCAAGGGAAGAACCCTTTAAGATCAATTTTGATACGTTGGTCAGGTGGGTCCAAAATTGTTCGGACAACCTGATCTCCAAAATTAGGGGCTCGACGATAGATAAATCTTGGTGTCTCTGACAGCACCTCCCCCAGATGTCTATCTCTCGTTAGGATGTGCCAGTGATTCCTAAAGATAGTTTCTATCGCCTTATATTGGTTGTGAAAGCCCGATAGGAAGCTTAATTGGTGTTGTGACTCAGATTGTTGCGTCACTTTCTTTGTAAAACACTGTTCTCTTGGAATCTCTGCTACTTGATTAATCATTTTGTCCAAATGAGATTTGTCGTATCCCTTCTGGATGAACCTTCCTTTCAATTCAAGTGATTGATCTATGTAGTCATTGACCTCTGTGCAATTCCGTCGTACTCTTAAGAACTGACCTTTCGGTATGTTCTTAATCCAGGACGGGTGATGTCCACTTCGAATTGACAGGTAGCTGTTCCGATCGGTTGTTTTAAAAAACACTTTAGTTTTCAACTTCTTTGCAGAATACTCAATCAGCACATCTAGAAAGCTCACAGAGATCTTACTAATGACATATTCAAGTTTGATATTGTTGTTATTGATGTTGAGATCTTCCAAAAAGAGTCTCACCTCTGACTCACTTCCCTCCCAGATGATCAAAAGATCGTCAATAAATCTTCGATAGAAGATCAGTTGTGGTTTCTGGTTTTGGAAAATCCGCCTATCCTCCCACTCAGCCATAAACAGATTCGCTATACTGGGGGCAAACTTGGCCCCAATAGCTACTCCTACTTGTTGAGAAAAAAAGAAACCATTAAACCAAAAATAATTATGTGTCATACAGAATTCTAAAGCTGAACCCAAAAATGTCTTCTGTGTATGAGGTATATCATCCCTCCTGCTCAATGCCCAGTTTAGTGCGAGTGCCGCATCATCATGCTGGATTATGGTATAAAGGGACGCTACGTCCGCTGTTACCAGGCAAATTTCTGATTCTGTGTTGATTTTTAGTTTCTCCAAGGACATCAATAGGTCGGTAGTATCTTTTAGATACGCTATAGTTTCCCGGACACTAGGTTGAAGAAATTTGTCTAAATATTCTCCAAGTCTTGCAGTAACCGATCCAATCCCATTAACAATTGGACGAGCTGGTGGCAATGTGGCATGCTTGTGAATTTTAGGTAGCGTGTATATGACTGGAATCCTACATGTAGAGGGGGCTAAATATGCCCTCTCTTTACTATTCAGAGCACTCGTATGGAAACCTGAATTGACAAGTGATTCAAGCTGTGTTTTATAGGCATCAGTTGGATCAGTAGTCAGTCTTCTATAGGTGGTTCGATCGTTTAGCAAGGAAGATAGTTGACTGAGGTAAAAAGCCCTATCCAATACTACAACACCACCTCCCTTGTCAGCCGGGCGTACAATAATTTGTTTGTTGGTTTCTAAAGCTTTAATGCCTTCTCTAATGTACTCGGGATTGACATTTCTCTTTTGTGGTAACGCTTCTAAATCCTTCAGCACTAGATTTTTGAAGACTTCAATATAGTGAATATTAGAATTCTGGGGATTAAACAAAGATTTATTCTTTAAACCACTATTTATTCTTTTAATCCCATCATTGCTCCTCATAGTAGCTTCTGCAGGGTGACACAGAAAATACTTCTTCATGTTTAGTGTTCTGACAAATTTCAATGTGTCAATGTAGATGTCAAACTTGTTCATAACTTTTTTTGGTGCACATTTCAAGCCCATGTTCAAAATGCTGAGCTCTTTCGGGCCCAATACTGCTTGGCTTAAATTGTAAATGCCTGTATTCAGGTCTTTCTCATCCGTTTTTTGGGATTGCTTTCGCCTTCCAGCCCTACACCCCCTTCTTCTCTTTGGGGGTACATGCCATTCATGGTTGGTGGATATACTGGACCATTCCTGACATCTTCCCTGATCTTCTGTGTCTGGGAGGTCCTCTTTGGGGTTCCCCTCCTTCCACCCCTCCCCCTTTGTCCTAAAAAAGGTGGGGGCTGTTGACGGTAGTAATCAGGTGGAGGATATTGATGCCATTGTTGGTATTCCTGTTGAGGGTAATACTGGGGTTGATCGTTCCTCCCATATGTTTGGTATGAGCGAGGGGATTGATATTGTTGATTAGATTGATTTCTTATCCTCTCTTGGCATTGTATCCCTGGTGATTGGTATTGGGGTGCATAAGAAGCATTTCCTGTACTCTGTCGGCCATCATTTTTTATCTGACTGGAGGATGGGTGTTCTGTTTTCTTTGGGGCTATTTTGGTCCACCCAATCTTCCCAGAGATTTTTTTGGAAATGGACGTATTGTCTATTTCCAAAAAAGTCTCTGGGAAGATTGGTTTTAAACTTACGTTTATAGACATGCAAGTTTTTATTTAATCACATGCTTTTCTTAATATAAAAAGCGCAGGCATTGTTATTTTAAATTTGTTTAATATTTTTTTGACATGGTAATCTGTACAGTTCCTGGCCACAGGGAAACTCGATTAGCGTATCATTATCTAGTACCTTCGAATAACATTTTTATTGCTGAAGGTGACCACTTCCGCCCTTAGTTATGTTCACGGGGCTTTGGAATCTATCAACAGACTTCCGCCCTTCCGCCTTTGTGTGACGCAGTCGCGTCGCATCATCATAGATGGGAGGAACTGCAGTGCACGATGCAAGTGCGTCCCCTATCGCTATGGGGATCAGCCAATGCATCGTATAGCGAGGAAGGCGGGGCGGTCACGACATGACGGTTGACGTTGTTGCAATGCTTGCCACTCGTTGATATAGAAGGTATTGCACAATCACCGCTGTTTGACATACAGCGGGGCGTGTTCTTCTAATACGTCACGGGAGGCGGGATGTTCAAATGAGTCACTGACTCAAAAGGGAGGATTTTAGACTGTGTAGCCAACCCCATGAGGAAATCAGGAATGATGAAACATGTCGGGGCGTGGCTACATAGTCAGTGATTAAGTTACTATCACGCTTGCTGTGCTGTGCTGTGTTCGGAATTAACCATCTATCAGGAAAGTATTTTGCCAGCCGACGCGACCACAGACCTACTGAGTGGTGAGATCGTGTCTGTCTGATCGTGGGTCCGCCGTGGCCAAGTGCTTTACCATGAAAATGTTTTTAGGATTAAGTTGACTGCTGTCATTCACTGCTCAGTGTGTGAGCTTTGCTTGTGAGTTTAACTTTTGGACTTGCTTTGGTGTGCTATTAAAACTTTTTTACGGTATTACACTATGGTATTTCCCTTTATTTCCTTTACGTTTTTGGAGCACTTTAGAGGACATCACATTATCGCTTGAGGATTTTCCTTGATGTTTTAAAGCTGAACTGCCTAGGTACGCGAGTGCTGAGGCAATTCGTTCCGGTGAGTGACCATTTTGACGGGTGGTGGAAACACTGTTCACCTAGGTGTGGTGGAAGATCTCTGAAGAATTTAGATCACTTATTGGACTGTTTGTCTAAATACACATTATTTTCACGGCTTGATATATGCACTTATCTTATCACATAGATGCTTACATTTTTTCTTGCACTGTGACTCTCAATGTTATTTTAGGAGAATTGCAATATATTTTTTCAGCGCTGTTTATGGACTGTTAGGCCTCGTACACACGATCAAATCTGTCCGCTGGAAACGGTCCGCTGGACCGTTTCAGCAGACAGATTCGATCATGTGTACGGCCGAGCCGACGGATTTGGCCACCCGACAGATTTCAAAGCATGCTTTGAAATCTATCGGGTGGGAATCCGTCCGCCCGACATATCTGCTGGTTAGTACACTTACCAGCAGACATGTCGTCCCGCACCGCCGCCGCACCGCCGCCGAATGGATTCGGCGCATGCGCGGAACTGTTTTACTTCCTGGTGCAGTGACGTGGCGGCATCAACGTCACCGCCACGTCACCGACACGTCAGCGCGCTCTCTGCTGGCGGGGATTTTGGTTTGCTCGTGTGTACACGGGAGCAAACCAAAATCCCAGCAGACAGATTTGTTCAAATCTGTCGGACGGACAGATTTGAACAAATCTGTCTGCTCGTGTGTATGAGGCCTAACACTTTATATATTCACATATGTATGGTTATCTTTTCTTTTGTTCATAATTTTACATTTATATAAAAACAATGGGTATAGCCCGTAAAATGGTTTATTTTCTGCTCAAGAGCTAGGGCACTTAAAGGATCACTAAAGGAAAAAAAATGTTTTGCTGAAATGGCTGTTTACAGGGTATAGAGACATAAAAGTTAACTGATTCCTTTTAAAAATGATTAAAAATAGATATAAATCAATCATATAATATGCCTCTAGTTTCACTTTCGTTTTTAAAAAAGGTTTTGTGTTTATGTAAGGTAGAGAGAGAGACAGAACAAAAACAAACAAATCCAGGGCAGTGTTTTGTTTTTAAATTGAATCCCAGGGCAGTGTTTTGTTTTTAAAATGAATCTGATTGGGTCTGAGGAGTTTTAGAGACACAGCTTGGACCACAGTGAAAAGCTGCCATGAGATTTTTCATAAGGAGCCAGACAAGCAGGAAGTGTGGAGATCAGAGAAGTATTACAGCTACTTCAAAGCAAAAACGAACAACGAGAACATTAAAACAGCACTGCATTAAAGTAAAGGAAGCTATTTAGCTAAAAAAAAAATTCCTTTAGTGATCCTTTAAAGTGATTGTAAACGATCAATGTAAAATAACCCATTCAGTTAAAAATAGAAATGAGATGCAAAACATTTTTGTATAGACATATATATAAAAAAAAAAACATTATTCACTCAGGTGACATAGTGACTATAAAAATCTGAGTACTAAAACTATTTTTTTTTATCAATTGAAGTACTGTATGTAAAGTGAAACAAAAAAATAACCAAAGTTATAAAAAATGATAAAGTATCACGTGCAATGAAAGTGCAAGTATTGAAATGGTCAAGAAGTATGTGAAGCATAATATTACTATGTGCCCATAGCCATATATCAAAAAATAATCTTCAAAAGGACAATGGTAGCCAAGAAATATGTAAATAATAATAAAGAGAAGAAAGTCCTCAGTAGTGTTGCAGAAAGTCCCGATATAAGAAGAGACAAGACTCAAATGGCAAATGGCTGGTAATCCCAATTTCATAGATAAGTCACCACTGTGAGAAGTATCCACCACCTTATAGGATTGAATACGCGTACCAAAGCTTGTGGACCCAATCAACCTACCGTGTTAAAGGATCACTAAAGGAATTTTTTTTTAGCTAAATAGCTTCCTTTACCTTACTGCAGTACTGGTTTCATGTCCTCATTGCTCGTTTTTTGCTTTGAAGTTGCTGTAATCCTACTCTGATCTCCACACTTCCTGCTTGTCTGTTTCCTTATAACCACAATACTGGGAGCTTTCTCACGATGGTTTAAGCTGTCATTACCGTGTGTCTACAACTTCCCAGAACCAATCAGATTAATTTTAAAAACAAAACACTGCCCTGGATTTGTTTGTTTTTGTTCTGTGTGTCTCTTTTTACTTCACAGAAACATTAAGCCAGTTTTAAAGTGAAACTAACCTGCAGGCACATTATATGATTGATTTTTATCTATTTTTAATTAGGGCTGTGCAAATTAACTTTTAATTAATCGATTAATCTTTAATTTTTTTGATCGATCAAAATATTTTTGATCGATTAAAATTCTTTTGATTGGAACTCGCCTCTCCGCCGGATTCTGGGCCTTCAGGGAGTTCCGTTGGAGATCCAGTAACGTCACGGACACCGGCGGGGCTTGCAGTGTCCATTTGAAGGGCTCCTTTGCTGTGCCTTCATATCTGCATGCCGGCGGGACATTATTATCTGCCACACGCAAGGGCTGTTACACTTTCCTCTATCACTTCCTTCTATCAACCTTGGGATTTTACAACCATCCACTGGGAGTTGTGATAGTTCCCTTCATGGGACATCTACATGCCGACGGACAGCTGGTAACCCCTCCTCATCTGGATTCAGCAGTGGTATCGTTGTACACATTTTTATACCAGTATCATACTTAGCTACATGTTTTTATGACTGCTTTTGCTACCGTTTGGTATTACTCGCACCATTTTTACAGTTTATGTAGTTACATCGATTTTATCTCCAGTGCAATATTTATTTTGTTACCTACTTGAAGATTATAAAAGTTTTAATCCTATTCCCATCGAGCGCTGCCTTTGTGTGTTTTTTGTATCTTTCTATTTATTTTTCCAGTGGTTGGAGCTGCACTGGGAATCACCCGGCAAGGAGATCAGCTAAAAGTAGTTGGATCTGTATGTGCGTTATAATTAATCGAAATTAGTCGATTAATCGATTAAAATAAAAAACGATTAATCGAACACAAAAATTTTGATCAGTAACAGCCCTATTTTTAATCATTTTGAAAAGGAATCAGTTAACTTTTATGTCTCTATACCCTGTAAACAGTCATTTCAGCAAAAAAAAAAAAAAAATTTCCTTTAGTGACCCTTTAAGTCAAACAGGCAGAGGTGAATTTAGGGTCCGCATTTACCAGTCTTGTCATTTTAATAGCACAGCACATTATAGTATATGATTTTTAACACATTCATTTATCCTGTTGTGGTCCTAGCAGCTTTTTTTTATTGGAGACTATTAGTCCAGTATCTTTTTATACATAAAAAAAAAAAAAAAAAAATACCCTTTTTCCCTTTTTTATAAGTGGTCACATTACAAACACGAATAAACACGGTTTACCGAGATTACAAACATTTTGTGTTTAAAAATGCCAGTAAACTACAGTCCGAATACGATTTTTCTGCTTTAAAAAATGCTTGTAACCTCAACTGCCTCTAAACTACTATAAAGAACTGAGTGTGCATGTACACATAAGATAACATAGAGGAAAGTTCAGGGTCTGCTGAAGTAAATGCTCAACTGCTCCTAAACTTCAGTTTAGCAGCTGTAGTGTATATGAGGAGAAACAGCACATTGAGCTTCCCTGTGAATGGCTGTGCATCGGGTGTGGGGTCAGGACCAGTCTGATTATTAGAAGAGAGCAGGCTGAGTTCCCAGCATAGCTAGATAACTGACCATGATGTGCTCTCCTGCTTAGTGTGGTCAGTTTTTAACAGGAAAGCAGAGGGACTGGCGGGAACACCAGGGATTTCACATAAAGAAAGCAATACAAAGAGAACAGGATACTTTCACATACAAGTATGTAGCACCCTCTAGGTAGCTAGGTCCAAGAGAGAGAACGTTTTTTGTAGGTTAGGTAAATTTGGACAGGCCTAGCTGGCAATTAGGCTTGTTTGTTTATTTTTATTATGAGGTGGGAGTGTCCCAGGGTAGCAGCTGATGACTCACAGGCAGCATCACTAGGATCTCCCACCTCCTTCTAGAGGGTTCTGGAAGGAGAGGAGGAAAGGAGAGGTGAAGCTGGCTGGGGTATTCTAACGAGCCCTGACCAATCCTCAACCTGGATTGGCAGGGGCTAGGCCTCCTTAAATACCTAGGATCAGCTCAGCTGAAGTTGGAGTTCTTCAGAGCTTGGAGAGGGAATGCTAGGCTGTCATGGCCTTTGAGGGAGCTCCCCAGTCTGGGGGGGGGGGGGTGACCTTGGGCCTGGGGCTCGGTTGCAGACAGAGCCCTTCGAGAAAGCATGAAGGTACTGGACAGGAGGTACAGGAGGAAAAAGAGAAGACAGCAGGAGAGAACATTGTCAGGCACGTCTCCAGGGAGGGGAACAACTGATCGCAGCCAGGAGAGGGCTAGTGAGTGACATGCACAGTCGGGAGGACTAGGGGGGCATGCCAGAAAGGACTGGGAGCATGCAGTCTGGGATTGGTGAAAAGCCATGATTATGGACTGTGGTGTTATGGGCAGTGGAGAAGGGCAGCCAGGGGGGCTGGCAGGGCCTGAAGATGGGTTACTGGGCTTAGTAACCGAAGTTAGGATTCTGAGCATGCGCGGCTTTTTAACCGATGCTTTTGCATACTAACGATCGGTTTTGACCTATCGGTTAGGCGTCCATCGGTCAAATTTTAAAGCAAGTTCTCTTTTTTTTGACCGAAGGATGACTGACCAATGGGGCCCACACACGATCGGTTTGAACCGATGAAACGGACTTTCAGTCCGTTTTCATCGGTTTTGACTGATCGTGTGTACGCGGCCTAAGGATTGAATGCCGGGCTGGGCAGGGTGATGGGTGGGCCACAACACTTAGCAGCCCCTACAGAGGTACCCATTCAAGTACATGGTACAGCAGCCACATATCAGGAATATGAAGTGTTGGGGTAACAACAAACGCTTTAAGTATTCTTATGGTCCAGGTGGATGGGAAAATTCAGTGTGCTTTTAAGTATGACCAATGTGCATCAATTTGGGAAGTTTCTTAATTTCCATTAGAGTTCATTTACTTTTCTGGAGACACGTTCAAAAACAGGACAGTTGGTAAACAGGATAAATAGAGAGGGTGGATCTCCTTAATAGGGACACAGAGAGCAGGATAAACTGATAAGTGTTCTAATCCTTCTACGATAGCAGGGCTCCCAGCCAATGAAAGTGTCTGCCAATGGCACGTTCCATTCTCCAGGCATCAATCTTCTGCATATGTGTGCCATAACACCACCCCTCTTAACTACTTGCCGACCAGCCGCCGCAGTTCTATGGTGGCAGGTCGGCTCCCCTGCGCGAGAGCCTGTAGCTCTACATCGGCTCTTGAAGCGGCCACTAGGGGCTCATCCCTGACTCGTGCCAGACTCCCGTGTGCGTGCCCGGCGGGCGCGATTGCTCGTAACAGAGTCCTGTCAGGGGAGAAATGCCTGACCATCTGTTCATACAATGTATGAACAGCGATCAGTCATTTCCCCTAGTGAGACCACCCCCCCCTACAGTTAAAACACACCCAGGGAACATACTTAACCACTTCCCCGCCCCCTAGTGTTAACCCCTTCCCTGCCAGTGGCATTTTTATAGTAATCCAATGCATTTTTATAGCACTGATCGCTATAAAAATGACAATGGTCCCAAAAATGTGTCAAGTGTCCGCCATAATGTCCGCCATAATGTCGCAGTACCGAAAAAAAATCGAGGATCGCCGCCATTACTAGTAAAAAAAATATATTAATAAAAATGCCATAAAACTACCCCCTATTTTGTAAACGCTATAACTTATGCGCAAACCAATCAATAAACAAACAAAAAATATGTAGAAGAATACGTATCGGCCTAAATTGAGGAAAAAAAATGTTTTTTTATATATTTTTGGGGATATTTATTACAGCAAAAAGTAAAAAAAAAATATTTTTTTCAAAATTGTCGCTCTATTTTTGTTTATAGCGCAAAAACTAAGAACCGCAGAGGTGATCAAATACCACCAAAAGAAAGCTCTACTTGTGGGAAAAAAAGGACGCCAATTTTTTTGTGAGCCACGTAGCACGACCGCGCAATTGTTAGTTAAAGCGACGCAGTGCCGAATCGCAAAAAAGTGCTCTGGTCTTTGACCAGCAATATGGTCCGGGCGTTAAGTGGTTAAAGCTGGGGACACGTGATAACTTGAGTCATTCTGCTGCAAGATGCTCCTTGTATCTGCACAGCTGTTTCTGCAAGAGACCCAGCCTCTGATGCTTCCAAAAAGGTAGGAAAATGCCAAACATCAAGGGTCCTATGAGGGGGACAAAAAAAGGAATGCGGCCTCTGGCTTAGCCTCCCTTTATGTGAGCGGGGTCTGATGAGGTAGGAGCGAGGGCAGAGCAACCCAAAGATATGCTGCCATGGAATCTGTTAGGAAAGTATAAATTCACCAAGACTTTTCTACTGAAAATTGGAGGAGCATACAGCATTTGAACGAATGGGTGCTTAGTATTGGGCCTTACCCAAAAAAAATTGAGCTAGGAAGCTGTACATTGCAGGTTGTACTGGCCAATTTGTCTATATTCACTGATGCAAAAATCCAAATTGAACATGGCAGCACCTCCAGAAAAATTCAATGTGGAAGAGCATAGAGCCATAATCAAGTTCCCTTAGGGAAAGGAGTAAAGCAGATTCATGATGAAATGTCACAAACTTTGGGTTACAGTGGCCCTTCGTATGCAACAGTTAAACGTTAGGTTGTCAATTTTAAAACTGTGTCTGCAAATGTTAAACCCATCCATGACATGATCATGGAGGACCCCGAATATCTGCCAAAAGTATTGCTACATATTTGGAAATTTCACATGAGGGAGTTGCACAACAACTTGGAAATGAGAAAGCTTGCAGCCATGAGGATCCCAAAACGTTTGACAGCTGAACAAAAGAGGACAACGCCTTGTCACACACTGCAGGTGAAACTATGGCAAAACTGACCTCCTTAGGCTATCAAGTCATGCCTCATCCACCCATTTCGCCCGACCTGGCTCCTTCTGACTATCATCTGTTCCCCAATCTCTAAAAACACCTAAAGGGACAACAATTTGGGAGTGTTACGGAGGCAACTAATGCTGCAAATGAATAGTTACACCAGCAGTCAGAAGAATTTTATTTGCAGGGATTTAAGCAGAGCTTTTTTTCTCAGAAAATAGGTGCACAAACAGTAGAAGGGTCTTAAAGGGGCATTAAATACCAGAATTGCATTACATACAGTGTGCAGAGTTCAGGGGGTTACAAAGCAGTCACTTGTAAACACAGAAACCAGACTTCTGTGTTCACAAGTGATTGTGGTGAGCGGGCACCAAAGGGTCTGAGCCAAAGGTGGTGGAACTGAGTTCCACCAAGTTCCCCCAGAAAAAAAGCCCTGGATTTAAGAAGTCCCAAGTGCATCGACTTCCTGGGGAAATATGTAGAACGGTGGCAGTTACAGCTTCCTAGCTCAATTATTTTCTGGGTAAGGCTCAATAGATATCATTCCCCCCAAGTATAAGAGTTGCAATAAATTCCTGGTCAGTACCATATAAATGTTGCAGTAACTGGTTATTTATAACGGTATCTTGACATTTGTAAAAACTGACATTATTTTAGTGCTGCAAATATATTCGCTTCACCTCCCATTTGCATAGTATGAGTCATGCCTTTCACTCAAAATCATGCCAGGCCTCATCAGCTTTCTAAGTTATGCAAGTATTACCAGACGTTCTATGCCAGAGTTCTATGCCAAAAATAATTAACATTTTTAGGAGGCGCAGTGAGTCTTTTAAAAATGTCATTTTTCACCACAAGTTTTTAGTAAATGCAATAAGAAAATTAAAATTATTTTTTTACGCAAAGATATTTCATCCACACAGCATGGAAATACTAAGAATTACACGCCAAAACGTGTACCTGACATTGCTTCATGTGTATTACACAAATCAACCAAAATTGTATCTGTATAGTACTGCAATACTCACCTCTGAAGTAGCATTATGGCTTAGTCCAGCCATGCCTATAGCTGTCCCCATCCCTATAAGCCTATCGTCAGTAATTTTACTGGCAGACAATAAAAACAGGCACTTTTCTCCTGCCAGTAAATGTCAGTGACAGGAAAAAGTTTTCAGCAAAAAATGTCTGTGACACTTGGCTGCGCAGTTCTGGTCCGGAGCCGAACGAAACCATCCAAGTACTTGCTACAGTGTGTTTGGGTGACAGGGGCAGGTCTGGCAGAGGTGGTGCTTGAGTGTGTCAGGTGATGTCATGGTGGAAGGGAGCTGAATGGAGTGTCCGGAGCCTTTTAGGCGGGTCTTCAGCACAGGGACAAGGCAAGCCGGGAGCGGGACTGTCAGTGTTGTTTGGACTGGAGTGGACTGAAGGGACCACCTGGTGTAGAGAGAGACTGTCACTGTGACTTAGGAGGGGACATGTTGTGTCAATGGGGTGTCATCATCATCATCATCATCTATGCTGCGGCACACTGCTGTCAGTGTCACTACGAGAGTCAGTTTCATGTGTGTGTGCCTGCTTATTCTAATTTCTTGCCCTCCTGAGTCCTGTCCCAGAACTACTTATTTACTTTATCCAAAATAAAATAAGAAATATGTTTTTTGCCTCAATATCTACCTTAAATCAATTTGCTAATTGTATATTGTACTTGTTTGTAGCCTAAATATTAAAATTTGCACTTAAAACTGTAATTTTGTAACTTTTGGAAATGGCAGTAAAAACTTGGCTGTTCCAGTAAGATTTAGGTATTGTGTCAGTAAATTTCAACTTGGTAAGTTGGCAACACTGCAAGCAGATGTAGCCTACTGGTACATGGCTGACCCCAGGAATTATAGCAAATGCTATGTTCACTGGCCAGAAAGTACAGTATAGGACAACAAAGGATGAAAAAAGAGTGCCTGTAGTTCCAGGAGTACAGTTGTCTGCAGGGGATGTCTGGAACTGGTGTCTCACAGGAACATAGAGTGGAACATGCAGATGGGTAATTACAGGTGGCAGGCAGAGACATGGTCAGCAAACACTCAAAGAATCAGTCCAGGCGACAGGCAGAAATGCTGTCGATAAACAGGCTAGGGTCAGTTCAGGCAGCAGGCAGAGATGTAGTCAGTGCCCAGGCAAAGCCCTGGCTTACTCTGGTTTGGTGATACTGGCATTAGTGTGATGGCAATCAGGAACACTGTTGATTGCTTTTAATAAATGGACACTTACCTGTCCAGTGCGCCCATGATGTTGGCAGCCAAAGCTGAGCATCCTCGGTGAGGGAATCAGGAAGTGAAGCGTTGCGGCTTCACTGCCCAGTCCCCTACTGTGCATGCGAGAAGCGCGTGGCGCGTCCTCACTGGTCCCCACTGTCTCCTGGGACCAGTGTGTTTTCCAGAAGACAGAGGGGGGTGACGCAAAGGGGTGGGAGTCTATTCCCAGAAGTGGGTGCAAATACCTGTATTATACAGGAATCTGCTACCCCCCCCTGACCCCGAAAGGGGAGGGTTCCGAAAAGCGAAGGTTCACTTTTTGTGTGGACCTCCACTTTAAGTTGATGGTCAGTAGAAAAAGGCCCTCTTACATTGATAGTCATTGGAAAGTGACCCTCTTAGGGCAATGGTCAGGTTGCAGTGCCCTCTTACATTGGCTATAAATGGAAAGAATGAGCTATTATATTAAAGTCAAAGTCAAAATAAAATGTGTTCCTATTTAATCCCTTGTTAACCAATAGGTAACTTCAAACAGACCATATTAGCTTTCCCTTCAACCCTTAGCTAATATTTTTTCCACTGATTTTATTCTCATTTCAATTTTTTACCATTAATATTTAAACTTTTTGTTAAATAGTTAGTTGTTTTGTTTGTTATTTTTTGTTACAATATTATAATGCACAACAAAAAACACCATTATTTCATTTCTAAATGACTTGTCAATGCTTTGTACCAGAATCTTACTTTCTTTGTCTATACATTGGACAAATTATAATCTGCAGTAACACTAATGGTTTTCCTGTCAGGAAAAAAAAATGAATTCTGTCAAGCTTGTCTTGCGTACACACGATCACACAAAAGTTTGGTGAACTTTTGACTGCCAAGAACGTGGTGACGTAAAAGACTACAACCAGCCGAGAAAATTAAGTTCTATGCTTCTGAGCATGCTTTGATTTGTTTCCGCGAATGCGTCTGAATTTGTACGCACAATAGGAAATTCCAATCAGATTTTTTCCTGACAGGAAAAAAGAGAACCTGCTCTCTATCTTTTTCCAGCAGTTTTTCCATTGGAAAAGTCTGATGGAGCATACACGCGGTCGGGATTTCCGACCAAAGCTGTAATCTGACGGGTTTTTTTTTATCGTTTTTTCCAATGGGAAAACCGATAGTGTGTACGGGCATAATTGTTGTTAAAATTAACATGTTGTGATTACCAAAATGTCATATATTTTCTCTATACAAAATAAAATTATTCTTGGCAAGTTTACAAATAAAATGTATACATTCCTAAATCAAAAACATAAAAATAAACTACCTTTCTTTTTTTGAAGACTCCTTTGGTACCAGGAACAGCTTCACACACTCTGCAAAATGCTTCCCTGCAAAAAAATGTATAAAAATAAGGATAATTTCTGTTGGTGTATCTTATTTAAATTAGTTGTAAGCTCAGAAAAAAAAATAAAACCTGCAAGACAAGCTCATTATGAAATACTTACCTTAGATCGAAGCTGTTGCAGCGGTCCCCCTACACCGCTGTGACTGGTGACATGTCTCCCGTAGTTATTTCTGGGTTTGCGGGCTCCGGCGCTGTGATTGGTCAGAGCCGTGATGACGTCACTCCCGCGCATGCACGTGGGAGCTGCCGGTCATGGCATGGCGATGGCTACTACAGAAACGGCACAAGCGGGTGTGATTGTATTCTGACAGCTGGAAGACTCCCCCACCATCAGAATACACAGAACAGCACCACATCCTATTGCCTGTAGTCAGGGCTCAAGTCCTGCGGGAACGCGTGGGAACGGAGTTTCTGCACTTTTTTCACAGCAGGAACTCAGTTCCCTTTGCAGGACTAGAGCAGCCGAGCCGCCCGAGCCGATCCTTCACTAAGCGGCGTTATCCTTTATGTTACTGGCGGCTTCCTTTATATGGATTCATCAGGTAGTGTATTCCGTCACTTCCTCGAAGCCGCAATGTCTCTTGGGAGCTTTTGTCATTGTTCCCAGGAGACATTGCGGAGGTCTGCCGTAAGTTATCGCGGGATTTAGAAAGAACTTGCGGTTTAGTTATTAAGCATATGATGCATATGAGCGTATCATTTTTTTTTTTGGTGGGAGAGTGGATCTTGGGTGGGAGTTCCCACACTTTTTACCCCAGGATTTGACCCCTGCCTGTAGTGCGAGAATATACCGACAGAGCGGTTGAACAGAGATTGAACGGTAGATTGACTTCTGTTTAACCACAGTGGGCACGCATTGAATAAAAATTGTCCAGTCCCTGCTGAATTAGCTGAATTTTGATCCATTTATGGCCAGCTTTATTTATAACTCTTTATTGACTAACTTTAGTTATTAAAGATGCAAGCTTTTGGGATGTGTAAGGTTCCCTTCTCAGGCATTATACAGATTTTTATAAGGAAGCTTGCATCTTTAACAACTTTTTAGCCAATAAAGGGTGTTGTCTAATCTCCAAACGTTCTGCTTTAATATGTGCTAAATCAATGATCTTAATCTAGTATAGAAAAGAAATGATAACTAATCTTTGAATTTTATTTGCAGCATGCTTATTCCAGGTCACAGAAATTCTGCACCCAGAGACTGCCAGGCAACAATTATTCCCAGATTGGGACCACTAATGGCAATCCCAGCATTTCTCCTTTAACAGTTGGATTTTGCCAAGATATATATATATATATATATATATATATATATATATATATATATATATATATATATTTATTTAACTAGGATTATTTTTTTCTATAAATATTGTATTTGTTACATATTAGTGTTGAAACATATAAGTTATTTGACCTATGTATTGAAATGAGACCTGACATCTATACGAAAAAAAAAATGATATTGTTTTCCTGGCCATATTCATGCAAACAGCCGAATAGTCTGTGATGATTCAGATTGTGATGAAGCAGTTTTTTAAAACTGAAAATATTGCATTTGGCCAGAAGAAGTATCAAACAAGTTTCCCATAAATATTTAGCACCATCTAGTGGCCAAATGCAATATTTTCCCATTTCAAACCACTTGCCACCAGGCGACATACGAGTGGTTATACCAGGATGGATCAGCAGAGCAGGGAGGATTGTTAGAGTGCTTCTAGATGCAAAATTAAGCTCAAAAGCTTAGTGCAGGTAAACTTTATTCAATTGTATTGTCAGATTGTTTAATGTTTTTAAAATTCATTTTTTATAGAGTAAACAGTTTAGTACAGTTAACCAAAGTCACTTTCAATATATTTTTTATATTGAAATCACACCTCATCTTAAAGCAGAACTACAATGCACCTGAGTACCACAAACCAAAAATGCTAATTCATGTTTAATATTCAAAGCAAACTCACTCAATCCATCCATGTCTCCGTGCTTTATTTTGCTAAAAAATCACTTTGAAAGACGCCCCTCTAGCATTTCTGGCTGTGGCCTTCTTGAGTAAGGACAGATGATTCATGTAGTTTTTACTTTCTGAAATCCATTTGCCCTTAGCCAAAGCATACAGGTAAGAGGGTCTGCTCAGCTGAGAAACCCCCTATTCTCCACCTGAATACTCTCCTGGGATGTATGACATAATTTGCTTAGGCCCTGAGACCAGGAAATAACTTAACTGAAGAAATGAAAAAAAAGAATGTAAAACAAATAAAAATGATATACCTTACTATCTATTTATGAATGCTAGCAGCATGTAAGGCATAAAAATAGTCAATGCTGATTGAGAGAGTGAAGTTCTGCTTTAAGTACAGTGATCCATCATACAGTATAAGGTCATCTTAGCTAACAGAGCATGGGCAAATCTTTCTGGATACACTTCACAAAATATTTGATTATTTATATCAAGCTAGACTAATGCCGCGTACACATGTGATGAAATAAAACAACGTTTTAAAAACGTTTTTAAAAAACGTCATTTAAAATGATCGTGTGTGGGCAAAACAACGTTTTGCGTCTTCTGAAAAACGACAAAAAAATTTGAACATGCTTCAATTTTTTATGTCGTTTTTGAAAATGTCGTTTTTTGTGTTGTGAAAAATGATCGTGTGTGGGCTAAAACGATGTTTTAAACAACGTTTTAAACCCAAGCATGCTCAGAAGCAAGTTATGAGACGGGAGCTTGAATGGAACAGTGCCGTCGTACGTGCTGTACGTAACTGCGCTTTGCTAGAGCATTTCGAAACAACGATGCTGTGTGGGCAACATTGTTTTTTATGATGAAGTTGGAAAAACGTTGGTTTTTTTTATGGTGGAAATTGGTGGATTTTTTTTATCACAAAAAAGTGATCGTGTGTACGAGGCATTATACAATGCTTAATAGTTTTATTAACATAAGCTCAGGAGTAGGCAACCTTAGATCCCTTTCACACTGTGGCAGTTTTCAGGAGCTTTAGCGCTAGAAATAGCCTCTGCAAAGCGCCTGAAAACCATCTCCTATTCATTCCAGTGTGCCTTTTCACACTGGGGGCACCGTTATGAAAAGTCCTGCAAGCAGCATGTTTGGGGTGGGTTGGGAGCTCTGTATTTAGCACTCCCAAAATGCCCTGCCTATTGGAATGAACGGGCAGTGCTTTCAAAGCACCTTAAAAGCAATTTGAAAGCGCCTCAAAACAGGAGTTTTTAAACCCTTTTTTGGGTTAAAAGCACCCTGCTAGTGGCCAAAAACAGCGCTAAAACGAGCGGCACTTTAGCGATAACGGTTGGCACTTTTAGTGTGAAAGCAGCTTTAGAGAGAAGGAGATCTACTTGAACAACATTGATGAAGTCAAAGATCACCGGTATAGTGTCCTGTTGTTAGGGCAGGTTCACATCAGAACGAGATGCCAGAAAGGCATGTTCCATGTGTATTTCTTGCTTCGTGTACAAAACGCACTGCCTTTGTGATCTACTGTGGTTGATGATACATTGTAGATTGCAAATGCACTGGACGCAAAAAAAAAAGTATTACAAGAATACAGGGTTTGGGACTGCATTATGCAAAAAATGCAGGGTTAAGGAGTGTGTTGCGTTTAGAATTTCAGGGTTAAGGAGTGCGTTACACCCAGAACACAGGGTTCAGGAGTGTGTTATACTCAGAATGCATGGTTCAGGAGTGCATTACACTCAGAATGCAAGCTCCAGGAGTGCGTTATGCTCAGAATGCTGGAATCAGGAGTGTATAATGCTCAGAATGCAGGGATCAGGAGTGTGTTGCACTCAAAATGCAGGATTAAGGAGTGCATTCCGCTCAGAAAACAGGGATCAGGAGTGCGTTACGCTCAGAATGCAGGGTTCAGGAGTGTGTTATGCTCAAAATGCAGTGTTAAGGAGTGTGTTACGCTCAGAATGCAGGGATCAGGATTGCATTACACTCAGAATGCATGGTTCAGAATTGCGTCAAGCTCGGAATGCAGAGATCAGGAGTGCATTATGCTTAGAATGCAGGGTTCAGGAGTGCATTACGCTCAGAATGCAAGCTCCAGGAGTGCGTTACGCTCAGAAAGCCGGAATCAGGAGTGTGTTATGCTCAGAATGCAGAGATCAGGAGTGTGTTGCACTCAGAATGCAGGATTAAGGAGTGCAGTGCGCTCAGAACACAGGGTTAAGAAGTGCATTGTGTTCAGGACACAGGGTTAAGGAGTGTGTTGCGCCCAGAATGCAGGGTTAAGGAGTGTGTTGCGCTCAGAATGCAGGGATTGGGGTAGGGGGTGATGTGAAGAGTGGTAGAGGACACTGTTATTGGGGTGGGCACTGCTATGGGGGTGGTCCTGCCTAGTTTCCATAGCATCCTCCTTGTGCACACAGGAGACTAAGAGGCGGCACAGTTCTGGACATGGGGCGGGAGCAGGAGCTGGCAGAGTGACTTTTCATATTAACAAGCTGGTGATTGGTTGCTGCAACCAATCACCTGCGGGTTAAGTTGAAAAGGTAACTTTGCTAGCTCCCCCCCCCCCCCGCTCCGAGTTATGCTGCCGCTCGCTCTCTGCTTTTCACTTATGATAGCGGCGGAGGAGCCTGGGGTGGGGGAGAGAGGAGGACCAAAGGCATGGCAAGGGAGGCTGAGGGAAGAGAGAGACGGCTAGTGTTGGTGGCGCAGACCCGTTCCCTGGCCACCTGTCACCTACCTGCGGTCGACAGGTAGCCTGCGATCAACGGGTCGCCGATCCCGGCTCTAGAGTGTAATAAAAAAAAGATAAGGGGTAGTATGACAAGGGCAGGAAAAAAAGGGTTAACATGTTAGAAGGCATGGGTAAAACAGGGTGGGTTCCCACAATATTTGGCTACCTTCACCAGGTAGGTGCATTAGCCCAGCTTTGACTAGTAAGATGCAGCCATCTGCAGATAATCAATGGAGGCCTCCATAAACTCTCAAGAAGGTACAAAAGAATTACCTAATGCAGCACAGTGAGTTAGGAGTAAATATTATATATGTTCTATCTATTTACTATTTAGTATGAATTTTGCACAAAGTCAACTCCATAAAGACATGGTTTGACAAGTTTGATGTGGAGAAACTTGAGCCCTGACTATAACCCTTCTGAACATCTGTAGAATTATTCTCACTCACATAACATGGAATTGTGAGCCAGGTCTTCTCGTTTAACATCAGTACCTGATATGACATACCATATTTATTTGAGTATAACGCGCAAAATTTTCTACCAAAAAAAGAAATCAAAGTTTGGGTGCGCGTTATAAACGAGGGCTGGGGTGGGGTGGCAGTGGCGGCCGGTCCATTGAGGGTGCAGGCGAATTGTGAGTTCGCACTGCGCCTTTTCCGGGCTGCAGCCGCTCACTGTACGCAAGGGCGAAGAAAAAAAAACTTCCCCACGTCGCGTACAGTGGGCGTAAAGTGGGCGGCCCGAACTGGGGGTGAGAATTCTTATTATCCGCTGTATGGTCGCCGCTTCATTTTCTCGCCTCGCCCCCACACGTTAGGGTAAGCATTGCTTTTGTACAATTCAGTGTTTTGCGTACCGTAATTCAGTGTTCTTCATATTTTAATTGATATACTGGTACCCGTTAGATGGCAACTCAGGGTATCAAGAGAAAATGTTCTGCATATGACGCTTCATTCAAGCTCTAAGTTGTTGATCATGCTGAAATTCACGGAAATCGAGCAGCTAGCCGAGAATTCACTGTACCAGAGACGAATGTTATACCAGTTTACGTTGTCAATAAATGATTTTTATTATGGCCGCACGTGTTCAACAAGGTTTTTTGTCAATTACAATGCTTGGTGTGAAACAAAATTTTATACCGATTTTTAATCGAAAATTAGGGGTGCGCGTTATACACGTGTGCGCGTTATACTCGAATAAATACGGTACTTTTTTTCCTAAATGGGTACAAAATCGCACAGACACATTTCAACATATTGTAGGAAATTTTCTCAGATGAGAGAAGGCTGTTACAGCCACAAAGGAGAACTAAGCATGCAAAATAACTATACACAGATCACCCATAACATTATGACCACCCACCATAACCTGTCAAGGTATCTGGCACCATGTAATCAGTAGCAAATCCTTTAAGTCCTCTATGTTGTGAGGTGCGGACTCCATGGATGAAAATTGTTTTTCCAGCACATCCCACAGTTATTTAGTTGGATCGAGATCTGGAGATTTCGAAAGCCAGGTCAACAGCTCAAACTTGTAGCTGTAGCTTGTAGCTTACGGAAACCAGGGCTGCTGTTAGAAATCACGGGGCCCCGTACAGCCTACCTGGCAGGGTCCCCCTCACATATATATAAAAAAAATTTTTTACAATAAATATACTAAAATCATTCTAAACTTTCAACATTTTGAACAAAAACATTTTATCATTTTTTCTAAAATAAATAAATTATTTTATTTTACAATTTTTACAAATAATTTTTATACAATTTTCTATTTTTTTTTACAATTGATTAAAACAATACAGGGTATTTTTTTTTTTTTTAACAGGACAAGGAAGCCGGCAGTTGTGTCTGTGTTTCTCCCTGCAACAGCTAAAAGGGTTTTCAGCTGCTGCCGAGAGCCACACAGGGCATCCTGTGTGCCCGGGCCCCCTACAGGAGGACTGGTGGTCCCCCCCTATCATCGGTCCTTAAAAATCATTCTTGAAATCCTCAGACCAGGCCACCTTCTTCCATTTGCTCCAAGGTCCAGTTCTGATGCTCATGTGCCCATTGTAGATGTTTTTGGCTGTGGACATGGGTCAGCATGAGCACTATGACTGGTCTGCAGCTACACAGCCCCATATGCATCAAACTGTAATGCACTGGGTGTTCTGACACCATTCTATTGCAACCAGCATTAACAGTTTTTTTTTTTTGCAATTTAAGCTACAGTAGCTCTTGGATTGGACTACACAGGCCAGCCTTTGCTCCCCACATGCATCAATGAGCCTTGGACACCTATGACCCTCAAAAAAGTTTGAAAGTCAACCGCCTGCATTTTAGTGTGATGTTTCAGAGCTTGATGTAATAGTCGCTTCTGCGGTTTACAGAAATAGCATAGACATGTCTTGCTGCCCACTTAGGACTATGGGTATCCTTTCAAACAGCACTATAAAACAACATAGAAAGGGTGCACCGACCTAGTGCATTGCCACCATTCAAATTTATTAAAGAGATCATATTTTAAAGTGCTACGCAAACTGTTGGCGCTATATAAATCCTGTATTGTAATAAAAATAAAACAAGTAATATACTCACAAACACATGATCATGACAAGCGTATCATAAAATACAGATGAGACTGGTTCCAGATCCACCGCGCTAGACTGGTGACATGGGAAGACCTTTCAGCGTCCAATACGACTTATGCGTTTCAAAGGACAAGCCCTCTTCATAAGAGCCAAATGCATGAATGATTGTGAACCAACTTATATACTATACATCACAGTAAGCTAAAAATGGCAGGTCCTTCACCAGGGGCTTGGGTCACATGATTTCATCCATCCTAACAGCATGACCTATGATCCTGTCGCAGTTCATATTCTTTCGCTTGCCAATTTTTCTGCTTTACAACTTCAGGGACAGCATGTTCACTTGCTGTCCAATATATGCCACCCACTTTCAGATGCTATTTTAACAAGATAAACAATGGTATTCACATTATCTGTTATTGGTCAAAATGTTATGGCTAATTGGTGTACATTTCTGTATAAATGTTAGTTATAATACTATGCAATGCAAAAAAGAAAAATACAACAATCTAAATGTATTGATTTATTAAGTGAAATCAGGAAAACAGATTTTTTTTCTCAAATTATAATAAAAGCAAGCTTGAGTAAAGAATGCAGACGTTTTAGGAGTGCCATCATCTTCAGTGATTAACATAATAAAACACATTTACAATGATGATAACATTTCTAGTAATCACAGGGAAGATCATACTGTACCTTTACTCCCAAAGAATCCAGTACTATGCTGAAATCATTGTGTTGACTGTGATTACACAATCATTTAACCTTTATACATTATTGTTAAGCAAGCGGACACTTCTGGAGCATCCACAAGAACAGCAATTCAGCCTGGTCATTAGGTTTGGTTCTGCATTAAGGCATTCCATGAGACCCCTATAGTTCGACCAGTGCTGATAGATGTCATATAATAGAATTGGTCCTTATTTCTCTTGTCCAGACGAGTGTAGGACCATTTGCAGTGAACATGTTGGTGCAACAACAGTCCTGTAAAAGACATTTAACAAATGTGATTACACAATTACATATGTATCCATATACCCTAACTATAAAAAATTGCATACTTAAAAAAAAAATGTTATCATTAGGAAACTCAGTTTGCAAATGTACTTTTTTTTTTTTAAAGCAAAGTAAGGTATTTTCAGTGAGCACATCAATAGTATTTGCTTAAAGCACACCTTTCCATTCCAAAAGTAATGGTTTATATAGTGCGCTCCATAAACTATTTCAGTGTGTTTTCCCACAACATACAATTTAGGCCTAATAATAATAAATTATATTGTTACTGATATACACATTTTGACTTTTTGTCAAAAGTCAGTAGCTAAGCCCTCATCTCTATCTCTAACCACCTCCACATATACAGGAGCAGTGACACATGAGTGTCAGAGGAAAGTCAGAGATTTCTTTAACACGTAGAATATGATTGACAGCCCAATGATGGAATAACTGGCTTTCTGGAGGAAAACTGGAGCAGAACTTCGTTAATTTTGTTTTCAGATTATGCACATGTAAGCATATTATTAGCTACATATTTAAAGTGGAAGTAAACCCTCCTATTGTTTTCAGCCAAGGAAGCGACCATCTTGACCTCTGTTTAATCTACAACTGCCATGATGCTGTTCATGTGACCTGTTATGAAACCAGCCATTGGATGGTTTGGCAGTTTGGTTGAGAGCACAAACAAATGTGACAGCTAGCATTTCCGGCATGCCGGGAATGTTAACTGTTTTTGTAACTATCAAATTGAAGGGTTTACTTCCACTTTAATACATAGCCTCAATCTATATAAACATTTGTTTTAAAGTCTAATGCTGACAATATACATATCGATTTTCATTTGAAAATAAACATTTTAGGAATGTTTGTTCAGTTTTGGGGAAGGGGGGGTCAAATCAATGTTTGTTTTCAACCGCAGTTACAAAAAAAAATCAGGACCAGGATGGAAAATATTTCACCAATGAAGGAAGTTTCAGACAGTGTATGTGTTTTTTGTTCAGGAATTACTTTAATTTTAAAATCGAATGTTAAAAGTAAGTAAACATTTTTGAATGACATTAGACCATTGATCAAATGTACAAAGAATTTTCATCTGAATGTTTGTATGAATATTCCTGTATGAAAATCTACTAGTGTATGACCAGCATAAGTTTTGCTAAAATGAAAAACATAAAAATCAGCACAAGGGACATAACTTACAGTTAGTATTATGTGTCCTGTGTGCCGATTGTCCTTTTAAGAGGACCCTTCCCACCTTTGACCACTTGAATATTTGTCACTATTTGAAAATGTACCCTGAACTCTTGCTATCACAGCAGCTACAAAATGAATGATTTCCTCTTACTCAATGACAGACAGTGTTCTCCCAGCAGGGCCAATGATAGGGGGTTACTGGCAGTACTCCTGTACTGGGCCCCATTAGATCAGTGGGTGGCCTCAGTGCAGCATCGTTCCAGTGCTAGAGAACAGCGCAGCAAGAATTATCTTTCCTCTGCTTACTTCCCCTCCTCTCAACTTCAATGGAGGAGAGTGGCAGATGGAGGTGATTGCTGTGTAGCATCCTTTTAGACACTTCACAGCACAATCACTGGTGCATTATGAGGCAACATTTTCCCAGGGACCAGGAACCCCTTTCTGTTCCAACATGACTGTGCACCAGTGCACAAAGCAAGGTCCATAAAGACATGGATGAGTGAGTTTGGGGTGGAGGAACTTGATTGGCTTGCACAGAGTCCTGATCTCAACCCGCTAGAACACCTTTAGGATGAATTAGAGCGGAAACTGCGAGCCAGGTCTTCTTGTCCACATCAGTGCCTGATCTCACTAATGCAGTTTTGAAAGAATGGTCAAAAAATCCCATAGACACACTCCTAAACCTTGTGGACAGCTTTCCTAGAAGAATTGAAGCTGTTATAGCTGCAAAGGATGGGCCATATCAATATTGAACCCCTACAGACTAAGACTGGGATGCCAATAAAGTTCTAGTGCGTGTAAAGGCAGCCATCCCAATACTTTTGGCAATATAGTGTATATCCAGCTGGGACACAGACTGAAAATAAAACTTGGTATAGGATCTAGCATTTCCCCACAATATCCTAAACCAAGAAAAGTTTTTTACTTCACATAGGGGTTATTTACGAAAGGCAAATCCACTTTGTGCTACAAGTGCAAAGTGCACTTGAAATTGCACTGAAAGTGCACTTGGAATTGCAGTCGCTGTAAATCTGAGGGGAAGATCTGAAATGAGGGGAAGCTCTGCTGATTTTATTATCCAATCATGTGCAAGCTAAAATGCTGTTTTTTATTTTCCTTGCATGTCCCCCTCAGATCTACAGCGACTGCACTTCCAAGTGCACTTTGCACTTGTAGTTTGGACTTGTAGTGCAAAGTGGATTTGCCTTTTGTAAAAAAAAAAACACAGACTTTTCAATTATCAAACAAAAGAAAGACCGGTTTTGATGATTTTTATTATTATTATACATAATTTATATAGCGCCAACAGTTTGCACAACACTTTAATGTTTGCCAGCAACACCCACCTTTTTCTTCTCCAATCTCTCATTTATATGCTTTTATTGATTTAAGCAATACTTCTGCAATAAAAAAGAAGAAGGAGAGATGAAAACCATCAATCAAAAAATTATAAACACAATATACACTGTATATATTGTAAAGGAGCCATGCAGTATCCATCCACAACAGATTCCATGCAATGTACTGTACACAAAGTACTGTATAATATAAGACTCTAATGTAAAAATGCAGTGTAAAAATATAATAAAGTCCATGCAGTGTACCATATACAAAGAACTGTACAGTAACTGTATATGATATTGCCTTTGCAACATGCTTGTGACCTTCTGTACAAACAAACAAAGCCTTTGATTCCTCAAATTGCAGTAGTACTCAATGCAGCTTAAAGTGTGTATAGGGCATGCTTTAAGTACTATTTTAACATAATGAAATAGTATTGCAGATTGATGAATCAAGGCCAAAGACTGCATGCATTGAGCAATATTAATTACCTTTCATCATCTTGATACTTTCTCAACAGCTACTTTATAAACCAACTTTTAACGTTACTGCAGGTAATCTGTAGATCCACTATCTTGCTGTTATGTCTTCAGTCCTTACATAATCTTCTTCTGTTTTGTGCACAATCCATACGTTTCATTCTTCAAATGAAATGTGTAAGCGTATTGCTATATGAGGATGGAACACTAAGACAGATCTCATCGGATGGACTGATCGTGTGTATGCGGCTTTACACTCACAATGCTGTTATTCCAACAGTCAGATTTTTTCTTACAGGGATATTGTTATTACTTAATAGTAATTGTAGCTAATGTGAAATATTTTATGTTGGCTTATTAACAGTAATTATCAAAAAAAAAAAAAAAAAACAACATAAAAATTCCTGAAATTATTCAGTTTACTCAGTGTTAGCCCACTCTACCAAAAAAGGTCTGCTGACCAGGTCCTGATCAGCGCTCTCAGCCAATGGTGTTCTGGTGGGGCGGTCAGTAGTTTTTGTTAGTTTTTTTACAATTTTAGTTTTTACAAATGTTTTTTCCTATTTTTACAAGTTATATATATTTTTTAAATTCTTTCTTTTTTGAATGGGGTGTGGGGGGGGGGGTGGACGGTGTCAGTGTTTTTTTTATTTTTTATTATTTTTACAATTGAATTTTTAAAATTCTTTTTACAATTACAATTCTTTTATTTATTTTTAGCTTAATTTTTAGCGGGGCTTTGGTGTCTGTTTAGACCCCTGACATCTCCCCTTAAAGACAGGGAAAGGGACTGAGGACAGAGATTCCCCAGTCCCTTCCTCAGAAGCCTCAGCTGCACTGAAGATGAATGGACAGGACACAGAGGCTCCTCTTCATTCATAAACTTAAGCATCGTAAACACAGTTTGTTATTCTCAGTTATGAAAGGACAGAGTTAGAAATCACAGACTCTGTTCATTTAGAAAGGGAAGGAGTCAGTAAATTACATATTTACCAGATCCTTCCCTTGCTCTCCATTCTGACAGATCCAAGGTTAGGGAGGACCAGAATAGTGCAGAGGGGGACCAGAGGAGGACCTGGGGAGTTGGAGGAGGACCCAGAGGGGGACACCGGGAGTCGGAGGGCACAGGGGGGCCAAAGATTTAGGGACATTTGATAGGCAGTCAGGGATGATCGGTGCGGCGGCGGGGGGAGTTACAATCACTGATCCCCTTGTGTGGCTTTCAATGAATCAGCTGAAAGCCGCGGGAGGGAGAGGGGGAGAAGTGTCTGCCAGATGCTTCATTGAAAGATGCACAGGGAGATCAGTGATTGTAACCCCCCAACGCCGCACTGATCATCTGTGAGGCTGCCCGGGCACCCCCTGCTGAGTTCAGCATGCCGGGCCCAGTACAACAGTCCTGCCTGGTGCTGCCCTTGCTGGGTACAAAACCTGGGACAGACTTGGTCCAGGGACAGTGTCCTCAGTGAGGACTCTGTCCACAGAAATCGGGGGCGTCTGGTGACCCTATTTTTTATGCATCTGTACATAATGTATCCAGCAGGTCAATTGTCAATACTGTATTATGCCTCAAGCTACCCATACAAGAGCCAATTCTGAAACTAATTTACACTGATGATATTCACACCTAATATGTGGCCCAAAAGTGGGCATGGACTATTAAACATCAACTGTCTATGGTCACCCTGTCTCTGTATGCTATTTGGAACTGTTTAAATACTATATAAAAAAAAAATCCACAAAATACAAAAGGAGATCATTCAGCATTTTGGGAAGCATAGCCTGCTGGTACCATGAAATTATCATTCTGTCGTCTATAAGGCAACAAAAATTCTGCATTAGAATTCTACATTCTACCTTCACTTCTATAAGTTGGAAGTTTTCAATTTCTATTACGTAAACATTACTAGAGATGCTTGAATGACTTATAATCTCTCTAGCCCTCTAAGTATATTTCTGAAAATATATATATATATATATATATATTATATATAATATTAAAAATGCCACCAGCATTTAAAGAAAACAATCTGGTTAAATATTATATTTAGATTCAATCTACATGTTGTGCCAATCTGTATATTTATATTGGTACTATTGGCTTATGTACAGTAGTCTCCCAAATTAGACCATATTAAATAACAGAGCATGGGCAGATTTTTACATTGCATTAACCACTTAACCCCCGGACCATATTGCTGCCCAATGACCAGAGCACTGTTTGTGATTCGGCACTGCGTCGCTTTAACTGCGCAGTCGTGCGACGTGGCTCCCAAACAAAACTGGCGTCCTTTTTTTCCCACAAATAGAGCTTTCTTTTGGTGGTATTTGATCATCTCTGTGGTTTTTATTTTTTGTGCTATAAACAAAAATAGAGCGACAATTTAAAAAAAAATTCAATATTTTTTAAATTTTGCTATAATAAATATCCCCAAAAAAGATATAAAAAATATTATTTTTTCCTCAGTTTAGGCGGATACATATTCTTCTACATATTTTTCATTAAAAAAAATCGCAATTATCGTTTATTGATTGGTTTGCGCAAAAGTTATAGCGTTTACAAAATAGGTGGTAGTTTTATGGCATTTTTATTAATATTTTTTTTTTACTAGTAATGGCGGCGATCAGCGTTTTTTTTTCCAGTACTGCAACATTATGGCGGACACTTCGGACACTTTTGACACATTTTTGGGACCATTGGCATTTTTATAGCGATCAGTGCTATAAAAATGCATTTGATTACTATAAAAATGCCATTGGCAGTGAAGGGGTTAACACTAGGGGGCATGGAAGGGGTTAAGTGTGTTCCTGGGTGTGTTCTAACTGTATGAACAGAAGATCAGCGTTTCCCCTGCTGACAGGACCGGGAAACACATAGCTCCTGGTCCTCGCTCTTTACCGAGCGATCACGTGTGCCCGGCGACGATCGTACCCGCCGGGCGCGCGCGGGACTCGGGGGCCCCCTAGTGCCCGCAAAGTAGCCGACGTAGAGCTACGGGCTCTCGCCCAGGCGTGCCGACTTCCCACAGTAAAATGACGGCGGGCGGTCGGCATCTAGTTAAAGATTAAGTCCACTTTCATGTAAAAAAAATAGCAACTGAAAAAAAATTATATAGCATATTAAATTGCAACACCAATCATATTGTAACTGAATGTTAATAAAAATTACCTTTCTTTCCTTTTAAAGCTGCAGCGCTGTAACTTTCTGCAAATGGAATATGGCAACCTGGAGGCGTTCTGTATACAGATAGTGTACAGAAAGCCCACATAAATGTAATCTCCTGCTTGTGCGATTGGCTCACTGATTTGCCCAGAGGTCTGCATAAATCAGATTTTGAGCTTCACTTAGAAGAAAAATGTAATATATGGTGATAGGCTCCCAAGGGGAAATCACATTTAAAGGAATACAGACCCTGCCACTTTCCTCATTAGAGCCCTGCAGCAGCTAATTGATCATTATAAAATCATTCCCATACAGATTCACTCTGCACAAAAAAATGTTTGTTAAAATCCCTGCCATGTACATAGATCACATACATAGAGGGAAATGGAGTTACTCTTTAAAGTGTGTTCTAATTACT
This sequence comes from Rana kukunoris, assembly GCA_029574335.1. Classification (NCBI taxonomy): domain Eukaryota; kingdom Metazoa; phylum Chordata; class Amphibia; order Anura; family Ranidae; genus Rana; species Rana kukunoris. The sequence goes on along the minus strand of CM056049.1, from coordinate 279,485,304 downwards.
AAAATGTATCATGCAGTATTGGACTTTCTGGATGCACATCATACAATATTTGATTATTTATATCAAGCTAGACTTATACCAAGCTTGGCCATAGTTGTATTAAGATATGCTCTAGAGTCCAAAAAAACTAGAAAAGAGGTAGTATAACAAGGGCAGGAAGAGAAAGTATTAACATGCTAAAAAGGGTTACAGTATTAAAAGGCATGGGTCAAGCGGGGAAAAATAATGATAGCCTATCCCCGCCAACGTCTTTTGATGACGAAACGTACGTAGGTGTGGCCTAACTGAGTGAAACGCCATCACGTTTATGGAGACACACACACACGGAGCCTAGCAGATGGGAGCAGAACGAACGAGACGCTGCTTCCTTGCAATTTTATCGTGCCATTTTATTCAACATAACTGTGAGTGCAACTTTATTTCTTTTTAAACCCGCTTTCCAAGGGTACTTCACTATGGAGTTTTCCTTCATTTTTTATTCAATATGAGTTTAGTTGCTGGATTGATTACACTGAAACATCCTTTACTTGCTGGATTGATCATATTGAGGATTGCATATTCATCCCATATGTCTGGAGAGAGTCTATTCGGGAAGACTTTAAATATCCCTGTGCTCATTCGGACCACTGTAGTGACGGTCATTCATTTGTGGTAAGGAGACTACATCTCACGATTTGGGTGTCCCTTTGGTGGAAGAAGATTCCTATACACTTCACTTCGATTTGCTTTAATGTATCAATCATGGACTTATCCATACACCATTTTTTGGAATGTTGACCACACTTTATGAACTCTATATCACAATATCGTTTGTTTCACCTTCTTCAGAGGAATAAGGTGCTAGTCAATCTCTTTCTTTTCTGCTTCTTCTTGAGTAAGGACCTTCTTCCACACTGTAGTCTAGGACAGAGCCAACTCCAAATGCAGGATTCCATCTTATGATTGGTTTGAAAGCTTCCTGGTCTTCTCCAGCAACAAACTGTCATAAAAGGTCATCTTCATGAGCCTCTTGCCAAGCAATTTTCAATTTTCAAGAGCCTCTTGCCAAGCAATTTTCTGGACAACTGGAGGAGCTGCTGATTCCTGTCCACAAGGCGATCTACAGTGCACAGATAGAACACCAGCATACTTCTCATCAGCTCCCACGTGTTCTTACTTCTGTAGGCTTCTTGTGTGTTTTGGAAGTCTATGGTCTATCACTTCTCTATGTGATCCATGTGGGAGCCCACAGGCCATGGCTTCTCCCCTGTCTGTTCAGCAGCCTCCTTCCTCTTCACCTGAGAGGCTGTCACTGCCAAGGATCTCAGCCGTACGGCGGGGTCCTGATTCTCAGAGCGCGCTTCATAGGAGTCATTCTACCATATGGCATGCGGTAGAATGACTCCTATGAATCTCGCTCTGAGAATCAAGACCCCGGCCAGGGGCGCCGTACGGCTGAGATCCTCGGCAGTGATAGCCTCTCAGGTGAAGAGGAAGGAGGCTGCTGAACAGACAGGGGAGAAGCTCCCACATAGATCACAAAGAGAAGTGTGAGAATGTCGGGGGCAGACCCTGCCCTACTCTCACCATAGTCTTCCACAACACACAAGAAGCCTACATAAGTAAGAACACGTGGGAGCTGATGAGAAGTATGCTGGTGCTCTATCTGTGTTCTGTAGGTCGCCTTGTGGACAGGAATCAGCAGCTCCTCCAGTTGTCCAAAAAATTGCTTGGCAAGAGGCTCTTTAAAACCATAATGAAGATGACCTTTTATGGACAGTTTGTTGCTGGAGAAGACCAGGAAGCTATCAAACCAATCATAAGATGGAATCGTGCAATTGGAGTTGGCTCTGTCCTAGACTACAGTGTGGAAGAAGACCTTACTCAAGAAGAAGCAGAAAAGAAAGAGATTGTCACGAAAGACGTTCCAGCAGTTTGGCCATCAATGGCAACCACAGGAGAACTCAGCTCTGGCACGCGCGCGTGTGGCGTGCACGCGTCAGGAGCACGCGCGGTGACAGCGTTTGGCGCCAAGACACGCTATTTAAACAGCCTGATCCCTCACCATCTTGCTGTCCAGTCTACAGCGTATCCCTGGAGAATCTGCACCCGTTACCTGTTTACTTCCTGTTTACCTGACCCGGCTTCCTCTGACCACGTCTGTCTGCAACCTGCCCCTGACCCCTGGCTACGTTTGACCACCGCTTCTGCCTGATCCTTGGCTCTGATCTCTGCCTGTTTGTGTACTGACCCGGTCTGGACTTTGACCTCCCTTTGGGACTTACTCTGGCTCCTGATCCGCATGCCTGTGCTCAACCCGGTCTGTGCCACCTGCTTGATCCCTGCTCTGCAAGTGCCACCCATCTGTTCCGCCTTGCTGTTGGAATCCTGCCAGGACCACTGCACACCTTCCTGCTGCCACTTCTGGTCCGCTACCCAACCAACCATCAGGCACTTGTGCTCCTCTGAACTCTTGACCCTCTGTTTACTCTATCAGGGGCTCCTGAGCCAGAGGCTTACGAGAGGCCACTCCCTGCATGTTGGGCTCCACTACCAGGTATGTGACAGAGATTGACTAGCACCTTATTCGTCTGAAGAAGACCCCAAAAGCGGGTTGAAACGCGTCAGGACTATGTTTGACATTTTTTGTATACTATTCATGTTCCTTTATGTCATGCTTGTGGTACTTATCCCTCTGTATGTATATAACTTGACTTTGTCTGGAGTACCAGAGTTTTTTATATTTTCTATGTTTTATGACTTTCAATGTACTAATAAATATCTTCTACTTTTTACATTCTTTTTTTTTTTTCCAATCAATTTAAATTCTTATACTTTACCAACCCTTCAATTACTTTGCTGCCCAAAAACCCCAATGGGGGAGTTCTTCCTATTATCAAGTAAAATGGGACATCATGGAACCATCACACTTTTTACTTCTTTTCACAGGGCATGTTACATTTTATGTCTATAGCTTACTTACAATATGCTGAACGATTATTTCTTTACGTTTGGTTCACACAAGCAGCTTTTTAGTAAAACAGGCTAAGGGCCCATTCACACTAGAATGTAGGGCGGGAGGGCTGCATTCCTGTGCGGCTTCCTGCACTGCATTCCAATCGCACTGCCTTTGAGAGCTTGGTGGAGTGATATACTCCACCAAGTGACATCACCAACATTTAGTCAAGGTGTGCCCTTACCCGCATGGTGGACCCTCTAATTATGGAAGATCAAATGGGCTCACGATATGTCTGCTGGTAAGTAGTGTTGAGCAGAATATGCCATATTCGATTTCGCGATATATCTCGAATATATAGTCGAATATTCGAGATATATTCGCTAAATACGAATATTCGTGATATTTTTTGGAAATGAAATTATTGCGAATTTTCGCTATCGCGAATGCGAATGCGAATTGCGAATTGCAAGTTGCGAATGCGAATATTCGAGAAATGCGGAATGGAGCACTCTGATTGGCTCAGAATATTCGTGATATATTACAATATAAAATAATTGCGAATATTCGAGAAATGCGGAAGGAGCACTCTGATTGGCTCAGAATATTCGTGATATATTACAATATAAAATAATTGCGAATATTCGAGAAATGCGGAAGGAGCACTCTGGCTCAGAATATTTGTGATATATTACAATATAAAATAATTGCGAATATTCGAGAAATGCGGAAGGAGCACTCTGATTGGCTCAGAATATTTGTGATATATTACAATACACAATAATTGCGAATATTCGGCAAATGCGGAAGGAGCACTCTGATTGGCTCAGAATATTCGTGATATATTACAATATAAAATAATTGCGAATATTCGAGAAATGTTTGTTTTGTTTGTTTGTTTTTATTTCTTAATTACTCGCTTTACAACAAATTTAATGGTTTCGTTGCGAGGCCATCAGAAACAAAATTAACATAGTTCAGACATATAGGTACACAAAACATAGAAATCTAAAACATGATTAAAAGGAGGAAAAAAAAAAAAAAAAAAAAAAAAAAAAAATTGTCACATTGAGTCCATTAATATACATTTAGGTTAATTAACTTTTCATTCATCTAGGGCATCCATATCTAAAATAGTTCATTTTTAGAGTTAGATTACAAAATTCACATACCAAATATCACTGACTACATTTTTCTATATACAGTACTCAATCAAACTACGTAATCTAATCAGATCCAGGGTTGCGTAGGTGACCTTTCATAATTTTTTTGAATTGGTTAAAAGTTTTTGCCCTTCTAATATCAATCGGTAGAGCATTCCATTGCACCGCCGCTTGGTATGAGAATGAGCGACCACCAATTCGGATATTCTTTATTTTTGGGATGTTTACGCGATAATATCCATCTTCGCGTAACTGTCGCGTTGGAACATGTTTGACAACCTTATCCATTATATATTTTGGCGTCATAGCATTAAATGTTTTATACATTAAACATGCTATTTTTAATTTAATGCGTTTATCGACAGTTAACCACCCCAGACTGTTTAGTTGTTCTGATGTTGGATCTCTTTTTCTCAGTCCAGTTGCAATACGAACTGCAAAATTTTGTAATTTTTGGAGTTTTTGTATATATGTTCCCGGGATGCCCACTAGAAGTGCATTACCATAGTCTAAATGAGGAAAGACCAGGGCAGCAACAACTTTAGGGCGATCCATAGGAGCTAAATACACAAGGATCCTACGTAGTACTTTTAATTTGTACATAACAGTCTTGGTGACTTGATTAATGTGTGGCAGAAATAGCAGATCCTCATCTATATAAAATCCCAGATTTTTAACCACTTTACTGCAGCCTGGACCATTACCATCCATATCTTGCCATGGCAGTGTCCAATTTTGAGGTATCTCGCTTATGGAACTTCTGACCACGAGTACTTCAGTTTTTAATTTGTTTAACGCCAGATAGTTTTCTCCCATCCAACGTTCTACTCCTTTTAGACAGTCAGTAAGTTTTTTTGTGGCTGTATCAAGTGATCCTGCTCCCACCCTCAAATAGAGCTGGGTGTCATCAGCATAATTCTGACACTGCAGACCATGGGACCGAATAAGGGCCAAGAGGGGGCGCACGTAAATGTTAAATATCAACGGGGAAAGGGGGGACCCCTGGGGAACTCCACACTCAACAGGTCGACTTTCGGAGAAGTGGCTCCCCAGGCGTACCCTCTGACTTCTGCCCTCCAAAAAAGATGAAAACCATCTGAGGGCAGTTCCCTTTACATGCGCAACCTCCCGCAGCCGCTGTAAAACGATCCCATGGTCCACAGTGTCAAAAGCCGCTGAGAGGTCCAGCATTACTAGGATGGAATCTTGGTTGTTATCTTTAGCCATCAGCAAGGAATCCGTGACATCAATTAATGTAGTCTCGGTTCCGTGCCGTGGTCTAAAGCCAGATTGTTTCACATCCAGCAATGCCTGCTCCTCGACAAACTGTTGAAGCTGGGTGCGTGCATCACCTTCATAGAGTCTAGCCAGATAATGTAGGCCTGCTATAGGTCGATGGTTATTTTTATCGTTTATATCACCCTCTCTCTTCTTGACTATCGGAGTAATCAATGATGATTTAAACATAGTAGGATATGAGCCTTCTAGATATGAAGTATTGAATAGGTCAGCCAAGACCAATGCTATTTCTTCACTGCATGCCTTTATCAGTTTGCCTGGGCAGCAGTCAGTAACAGGAGAGTTAGTATTAGCTGTTCTCATTGCTTTAATGATTTCAGCTGCACTAATTAATTTAAAATCTTGAAACCAAACCTTAATCGGTGGTTCCAATGATTTTTTATTTATATTGCATTTTTCTTTTGGGTATCTATCCCTTCCTTTCTTTAACTTTGTATGAATATCCGCAATTTTGTTATGAAAGTGAGCGGCTAATTCATTTACAAAAATATGGGGGTTAGTAATTTGGAAGTTCAGTACATCAGGTTCAGCCAACTGCTTAACCACCCTAAATAATTCCTTGGATTGGTTTAATGCATCTAATAAGCTTTCAGAAATAAAGGATTTTTTAGCATTATAGATTGATTTTTTATAATTCCGGTTATGGAACTTCCATTGATTTTTATCGTAATTGGAATTTGTCTTCCTCCATTGTCTTTCTAATGCTCGTCCACGTTTTTTTCATTATGTTAAGTGCTTCATTAAACCATTTATTTTGTTTCTTAATTTCGTTTTTAATTTTTTTGTCCTTTAATGGAGCAACTTGCTCCAAATTGGTTTCAAGCCACTTATCAATAATTGTCATCTTTTGGTCAACATTCAATTTAGTTAGATTAGGTTGAGTAATATGTAGTAACTGCTTAAATTTTTCTATAGGAAAATTTACATATGATCTAATTTTAATGGTTTGATTGCTTTGTTTACTATCAGAGATACCATTATCATCTAGATGAATTTCAAACAAGACTGCATTGTGGTCTGACCACAGTACTTCAAGTACATCACTAAATACAACAGTGATGTCTTTGAAGAACACCCCATCCAGGGTGTGTCCCTTTATGTGGGTGTTTGGTGTAATCAGTCTTGTCATCTCTAGTGCTTCGCATGTATCCAATAACAAACGTGAATTTGGTTTGGTAGGTTCCTCCAACCAAACATTGAAGTCACCCACCAAAAGCAATGGCTGGGATCTAGTAGCTAATTCCATTATATTAGTAATCAAACTTTTAAGTCCAGTTTCAATTTTATTAGGTGGAATATAGACCGTAGCTATATTCATCACAGATTTTGTATTAATCATCATCTGTGTCAATAAGAACTCACAGCCTTGTTGGTTAAATTCCAGTAATTTCTTTATTTTAAATTTAGAATTATATATAATGGCCGTGCCCCCCCCCTTTCCTCTCCCCCGCAATTGATAATGTATCTCATAGTTATCGGGGATAGCATCAGATAAACAATTAAGATTATGTAACTGTAACCATGTTTCAGTTACCATAGTAATGTGAATATTATTTTGCTCAATAAACTCTCGTAATTCCCTAGCATGAGCAACTATAGAACGTACATTAATCAATACAGCTCTAATTTCTATTTCGTATATCTTATTTTTATTTTTGGGTAGTATTTTATTTTGATTTTGTATTTCATTAGTATTAATTTTAACGTCCCTATTGCTACCTTTATCATTTTTCTCAATTGTATTATTAATGATAGCTTCAATGGACCTTTGATCAAGTGATCCATTGCGGCCATCATTTAGTAACAGTAATTCCCTCCGTGTATAATAAAATTGTGTCATTTTAAAACAGTTTAAAAATCAAACACTTATTACAAATACTTAAAAAAAATAGCTAAGATACCCATATGTCCCTCTTTAACAAATATTAGTATTCTTTAAAACAGATTATATTTAAATTATTTCCGTATCTTACCAAAACAATCGTTAGTGCCTCCCCGACCTCCTCAGCCTCCCGCGGACGCCCGCAGACGCCGCACCCTTATGTCGCGCCCTTCGGGCGCGCCAGAGGGCGCGCCCGCCCGCGAGCGCCCGCTGCCGCGCTCGCTGCCGCGAGCGCCGCTCACAGCTTTTATGTGGTCTCTCACCTGGCCCTAATTACGGTGGCCACGCCCCCAACGCTCTGCCCAGCGCTAAGGGTGCCGCCCACAACTCCTCCCCCAAGATGGCCGCCGGGGAGTGTGTGCCGCTCGCTCAGAAGATACAGCGAAACAGGGGCAAGCAGGGAGAAAGTCTCACATACAGCAGCAGTAGATGTCAGGTACAGATGATGGCAAGTACAGATGATGGCAATGTCAGGTACAGATGATGGCAAGTACAGATGATGGCAATGTCAGGTACAGATGATGGCAATGTCCAGGTGAGGCGCCGCTCACAGCTTTTATGTGGTCTCTCACCTGGCCCTAATTACGGTGGCCACGCCCCCAACGCTCTGCCCAGCGCTAAGGGTGCCGCCCACAACTCCTCCCCCAAGATGGCCGCCGGGGAGTGTGTGCCGCTCGCTCAGAAGATACAGCGAAACAGGGGCAAGCAGGGAGAAAGTCTCACATACAGCAGCAGTAGATGTCAGGTACAGATGATGGCAAGTACAGATGATGGCAATGTCAGGTACAGATGATGGCAAGTACAGATGATGGCAATGTCAGGTACAGATGATGGCAATGTCCAGGTGAGGCGCCGCTCACAGCTTTTATGTGGTCTCTCACCTGGCCCTAATTACGGTGGCCACGCCCCCAACGCTCTGCCCAGCGCTAAGGGTGCCGCCCACAACTCCTCCCCCAAGATGGCCGCCGGGAGTGTGTGCCGCTCGCTCAGAAGATACAGCGAAACAGGGGCAAGCAGGGAGAAAGTCTCACATACAGCAGCAGTAGATGTCAGGTACAGATGATGGCAAGTACAGATGATGGCAATGTCAGGTACAGATGATGGCAAGTACAGATGATGGCAATGTCAGGTACAGATGATGGCAATGTCCAGGTGAGGCGCCGCTCACAGCTTTTATGTGGTCTCTCACCTGGCCCTAATTACGGTGGCCACGCCCCCAACGCTCTGCCCAGCGCTAAGGGTGCCGCCCACAACTCCTCCCCCAAGATGGCCGCCGGGGAGTGTGTGCCGCTCGCTCAGAAGATACAGCGAAACAGGGGCAAGCAGGGAGAAAGTCTCACATACAGCAGCAGTAGATGTCAGGTACAGATGATGGCAAGTACAGATGATGGCAATGTCAGGTACAGATGATGGCAAGTACAGATGATGGCAATGTCAGGTACAGATGATGGCAATGTCCAGGTGAGGCGCCGCTCACAGCTTTTATGTGGTCTCTCACCTGGCCCTAATTACGGTGGCCACGCCCCCAACGCTCTGCCCAGCGCTAAGGGTGCCGCCCACAACTCCTCCCCCAAGATGGCCGCCGGGGAGTGTGTGCCGCTCGCTCAGAAGATACAGCGAAACAGGGGCAAGCAGGGAGAAAGTCTCACATACAGCAGCAGTAGATGTCAGGTACAGATGATGGCAAGTACAGATGATGGCAATGTCAGGTACAGATGATGGCAAGTACAGATGATGGCAATGTCAGGTACAGATGATGGCAATGTCCAGGTGAGGCGCCGCTCACAGCTTTTATGTGGTCTCTCACCTGGCCCTAATTACGGTGGCCACGCCCCCAACGCTCTGCCCAGCGCTAAGGGTGCCGCCCACAACTCCTCCCCCAAGATGGCCGCCGGGGAGTGTGTGCCGCTCGCTCAGAAGATACAGCGAAACAGGGGCAAGCAGGGAGAAAGTCTCACATACAGCAGCAGTAGATGTCAGGTACAGATGATGGCAAGTACAGATGATGGCAATGTCAGGTACAGATGATGGCAAGTACAGATGATGGCAATGTCAGGTACAGATGATGGCAATGTCCAGGTGAGGCGCCGCTCACAGCTTTTATGTGGTCTCTCACCTGGCCCTAATTACGGTGGCCACGCCCCCAACGCTCTGCCCAGCGCTAAGGGTGCCGCCCACAACTCCTCCCCCAAGATGGCCGCCGGGGAGTGTGTGCCGCTCGCTCAGAAGATACAGCGAAACAGGGGCAAGCAGGGAGAAAGTCTCACATACAGCAGCAGTAGATGTCAGGTACAGATGATGGCAAGTACAGATGATGGCAATGTCAGGTACAGATGATGGCAAGTACAGATGATGGCAATGTCAGGTACAGATGATGGCAATGTCCAGGTGAGGCGCCGCTCACAGCTTTTATGTGGTCTCTCACCTGGCCCTAATTACGGTGGCCACGCCCCCAACGCTCTGCCCAGCGCTAAGGGTGCCGCCCACAACTCCTCCCCCAAGATGGCCGCCGGGGAGTGTGTGCCGCTCGCTCAGAAGATACAGCGAAACAGGGGCAAGCAGGGAGAAAGTCTCACATACAGCAGCAGTAGATGTCAGGTACAGATGATGGCAAGTACAGATGATGGCAATGTCAGGTACAGATGATGGCAAGTACAGATGATGGCAATGTCAGGTACAGATGATGGCAATGTCCAGGTGAGGCGCCGCTCACAGCTTTTATGTGGTCTCTCACCTGGCCCTAATTACGGTGGCCACGCCCCCAACGCTCTGCCCAGCGCTAAGGGTGCCGCCCACAACTCCTCCCCCAAGATGGCCGCCGGGGAGTGTGTGCCGCTCGCTCAGAAGATACAGCGAAACAGGGGCAAGCAGGGAGAAAGTCTCACATACAGCAGCAGTAGATGTCAGGTACAGATGATGGCAAGTACAGATGATGGCAATGTCAGGTACAGATGATGGCAAGTACAGATGATGGCAATGTCAGGTACAGATGATGGCAATGTCCAGGTGAGGCGCCTCTCACAGCTTTTATGTGGTCTCTCACCTGGCCCTAATTACGGTGGCCACGCCCCCAACGCTCTGCCCAGCACTAAGGGTGCCGCCCACAACTCCTCCCCCAAGATGGCCGCCGGGGAGTGTGTGCCGCTCGCTCAGAAGATACAGCGAAACAGGGGCAAGCAGGGAGAAAGTCTCACATACAGCAGCAGTAGATGTCAGGTACAGATGATGGCAAGTACAGATGATGGCAATGTCAGGTACAGATGATGGCAAGTACAGATGATGGCAATGTCAGGTACAGATGATGGCAATGTCCAGGTGAGGCGCCGCTCACAGCTTTTATGTGGTCTCTCACCTGGCCCTAATTACGGTGGCCACGCCCCCAACGCTCTGCCCAGCGCTAAGGGTGCCGCCCACAACTCCTCCCCCAAGATGGCCGCCGGGGAGTGTGTGCCGCTCGCTCAGAAGATACAGCGAAACAGGGGCAAGCAGGGAGAAAGTCTCACATACAGCAGCAGTAGATGTCAGGTACAGATGATGGCAAGTACAGATGATGGCAATGTCAGGTACAGATGATGGCAAGTACAGATGATGGCAATGTCAGGTACAGATGATGCGGAATGTTGCACTCTGATTGGCTCAGAATATTCGTGATATATTACAATATAAAATAATTGCGAATATTCGAGAAATGCGGAATGGAGCACTCTGATTGGCTCAGAATATTCGTGATATATTACAATATAAAATAATTGCGAATATTCGAGAAATGCGGAATGGAGCACTCTGATTGGCTCAGAATATTCGTGATATATTACAATACAAAATAATTGCGAAATTTCGAGAAATGCGGAATGGAGCACTCTGATTGGCTCAGAATATTTGTGATATATTACAATATAAAATTATCGCGCGATATCGCTATTGCCGAATAATCGCATTGCGATTTTTCGGCAATATAAAATGAGCGCTGCAGCTACTCGGCCCAAGGTCTCTAATCATACCAGCAATGCTTTTAGACGTCGATGGGGATCTCTAGGATGTGATCTGTTCTAAAAAAAAAAATTGAAAAAATTCGAATATTCGAAATAGCGAATATTCGCCGCGATATTCGTGTTATTCGCGAATACTCGAATATGCAATATTCGTAGCGAATATTCGCAATGCGAATATTCGTGAGCAACACTACTGGTAAGGTGTCCGAAGCATAATTGGTGCAGGCAGTCCACGTCTCGTCTGACGTTTTTCCCACACTAGGAATAAACCGTCATGGAAACCCAGCAGTACCCAAAAATAAAAACAAAGGGCCTCCGATAGTGTAAAACCTTAAAAGTATTTATTGGCAAATCAACAGAGGAACTCTAAAGTACATAGGATAACAATTCTGCAGTAGAACTTGTAGCTAAAAAGCTCACACAATGAAAAATCGTGGTGGAATAAGTTGGTGTCTACTTGCCTGACTGTTTTCGTCAAAATAGGACTTCTTTCACGGTATAGGAAAGACTTCCTTTCAATGCAATATATATAGAGCAACCTAGCCCAGCCTCGTTTTCATACCCGGGTTGTACCATAGCTTCCATGCCTCATTATCACTGAGTAGCAAACAAAATGTATAATTGATTTGACGCATTAACCATGATGGTTGAATCCACACCTGTATCGAATATTATCAGTGAATAACGAAAAAAAAAATGTATAGTTTTTTCGACGCGTCAACTATGACGGTTGAATCCACACCTGTATCGAATATTATCTTACAAAAAACGCATCTAAGCCCAAAACCATACAGGAAGTAACAGCAGTCAGGATCACTTTGGCAAGATGTCCCTGGAAGTAAGAAAAACAACCAAAAGGACAAAAATGTATCTAAAAAATATACAGGTGGTTCTCAAAAAATTAGCATATTGTGATAAAGTTCATTATTTTCTTTAATGTACTGACAAACATTAGACGTTCATGTATTTTAGATTCATTACACACAACTGAAGTAGTTCAAGCCTTTTCTTGTTTTAATATTGATGATTTTGGCATACAGCTCATGAAAACCCAAAATTCCTATCTCAAAAATTAGCATATCATGAAAAGGTTCTCTAAACAAGCTTTTAACCTAATCATCTGAATCAACTAATTAACTCTAAACACCTGCAAAAGATTCCTGAGGCTTTTAAAAACTCCCAGCCTGGTTCATTACTCCAAACCACAATCATGGGTAAGACTGCCGACCTGACTGCTGTCCAGAAGGCCATCATTGACACCCTCAAGCAAGAGGGTAAGACACAGAAAGAAATTTCTGAACGAATAGGCTGTTCCCAGAGTGCTGTATCAAGGCACCTCAGTGGGAAGTCTGTGGGAAGGAAAAAGTGTGGCAGAAAACGCTGCACAACGAGAACAGGTGACCGGACCCTGAGGAAGATTGTGGAGAAGGACCGATTCCAGATCTTGGGGGACCTGCGGAAGCAGTGGACTGAGTCTGGAGTAGAAACATCCAGAGCCACCGTGTACAGGTGTGTGCAGGAAATGGGCTACAGGTGCCATATTCCCCAGGTCAAGCCACTTTTGAACCAGAAACAGCGGCAGAAGCGCCTGACCTGGGCTACAGAGAAGCAACACTGGACTGTTGCTCAGTGGTCCAAAGTACTTTTTTCGGATGAAAGCAAATTTTGCATGTCATTCGGTAATCAAGGTGCCAGAGTCTGGAGGAAGACCGGGGAGAGGGAAATGCCAAAATGCCTGAAGTCCAGTATCAAGTACCCACAGTCAGTGATGGTCTGGGGTGCCATGTCAGCTGCTGGTGTTGGTCCACTGTGTTTTATCAAGGGCAGGGTGAATGCAGCTAGCTATCAGGAGATTTTGGAGCACTTCATGCTTCCATCTGCTGAAAAGCTTTATGGAGATGAAGATTTCATTTTTCAGCACGACCTGGCACCTGCTCACAGTGCCAAAACCACTGGTAAATGGTTTACTGACCATGGTATTACTGTGCTCAATTGGCCTGCCAACTCTCCTGACCTGAACCCCATAGAGAATCTGTGGGATATTGGGAAGAGAAAGTTGAGAGACGCAAGACCCAACACTCTGGATGAGCTTAAGGCCGCTACCGAAGCATCCTGGGCCTCCATAACACCTCAGCAGTGCCACAGGCTGATTGCCTCCATGCCACGCCACATTGAAGCAGTCATTTCTGCAAAAGGATTCCCGACCAAGTATTGAGTGCATAACTGAACAGAATTATTTGAAGGTTGACTTTTTTTTTATTAAAAACACTTTTCTTCTATTGGTCGGATGAAATATGCTAATTTTTTGAGATAGGAATTTGGGGTTTTCATTATTTGTATGCCAAAATCATCAATATTAAAACAAGAAAAGGCTTGAACTACTTCAGTTGTGTGTAATGAATCTAAAATATATGAAAGGCTAATGTTTATCAGTACATTACAGAAAATAATGAACTTTATCACAATATGCTAATTTTTTGAGAACCACCTGTATATAAAACAATTTTTATTATTGAAAAAAAAAATTCTCTTCCACCCCGTCACCCTACTTTCATAATTCAAGGAAATTCCTCTTTCATTATGATGAGAGTGAAGAAAATTCATAAGTGACATGTGATCACCCTACCATACGAGGAGGATGTCATCTATATAGCGGCCCCATAGGACCTCCTCCCATTTCACCATAAAAAGGTTGGCCACACTTGGGGCATATCTTGCCCTCGTTGTGACACCCCTGTTCTGTAAAAAATATTCACTTCTGAACCAAAAGATATCCCTCTGGATCGGCAGAACCAAAAGTAATTGGCTGAACATGTTAAAAGATCCCTAATGATATCCCTCTGGATCGGTAATAAACTGGAATTCTGATTCAAATAGTATGAAACTGCAGTCAAACCCATATCATGCGTATTGATGGTGTAAGGGGATGTAGCATCCGCCGTTACAAGCCACCAGTCTTCCTAAAAAGTGGATTCTCTTATTAAGTTAATTACTGCACAAGTATCCTTGACAAAAGAGGGCATAACTTTAACAAGAGGCTGAAGATAAAAATCTATATATTTGCCCACCCGAGATGTCACGGATCCTATACCACTCACTATAGGACGACCCAGGGGGAAGATAGGATCTTTATGCATCTTCGGAAGATAGTACAAATGTCCATTTACATCTTCCTCTCCATAGAGGTTCGATCAGGGCCACCTAAAAATCAAACCCAATTAGTCCATCCATATAAAAAGAGCCAAAGTCTGGTTAGGAAGTCCGATCTGCATCCCCCTCCTTCCTCCCTTCACAGCAAATCCGGCAACACCTTCGAAGGAGATGGATCCAATGTAACTGCAGCTTGTCTTGTCTCAAAGTACTTTCCTAAGCCAAGCCGCGGCAAGAGGAATGCATTCCTCTTGTCTCAAGTACTCTGAGCTGAGACAAGCTAAAGTCACGATAGATGTGTCTCTTTCCAAGCTAATGTTGGTTTTACTGTGCGGGTAGGGGAGCAAGTGTGACTTTATAATAAGGCTTATGAAGCACCTAGCTACATGGGACAAAGTACTAAATGTATTTTGTTCCATGGGACAGAACATTGTAAAAAATGTGTAATGATAGTTCTTCATTAACTACTTCTCATCTAGCCATTGCACATAAACAGCAAATTAGTGTATAGGACCAGTGTAATTGGTCCTGTACAATATGATCATTGTGTCCAATCACAAGTGTAAGCAAAGAAGCCATTGACTCTGTGTATTCACACAGAGCACGTCTGTGTGAGAAGATCACTGCTACAGTTTTACACACCAAACACAAATGCAGCCAGCTATAGTGTCCCTGATCACCAGCCACACCAATGTGAAGCATTAAGAAACTGGTGCAGCCAGGCACAGTGTCTTTGACCGCTGGTCACACCTGTCCCAGGTATGGTCTGTCCCAGGATGAAAGGGTCCCTACAAAAAGAGTAAGGCGCACTGAACAGCCTATGGAACTGCGGCAGGCAAAACACCAAAAGAGGAGTGCATCCTCTTGAAGTGGCGAGCATCAGTGGCGCAGTACATCCTGATGAAATGCCAAGAACAAGTAGGGAGGAAGTTCATTAGCCACAAAGGATTAGGGCCCATAGTATTGTCCCCGAGGTACATTCAAATCGTTTATGACTACTTTCTACTTCAGTAGCACCTATCATGTCCCCATTTACAGCACAACCAGGCATTCAGGTAAAAACAGAACATTTTCCACCCATTAATTTTTTTTATTTTTTTTTCCACCAAAGAATTATTAAATTCAATTGTGAACTAAGGGACCCTGTATGCCCCAGCAATACCAATTTGGTTTATGCCCATTAGTTTAAGTCGAAGCCCATCAAATTGATTAATTTAAAATCTTTTTTGGCCTAACCCTAAATTCTCACAAAAAAAAAATGAGCTGCTGTGCTGTTTCATTGGTCTACACATCCAATTCACCATATGCCATTGTATTCCTTAGTTATGACCAGGACATGCTATAAAATAATTATGAAACTTCTGCATTTTATTAACAGTATCCTGTGCCATCCTCAAAGTTGCCACAACTACGACAGGCTTTGCAAAATTAGACCACTTATCAATTATGTTTTCAAAATATTTTCTAAAATGTATATTTTAAATAAAAAAATCTACTGAAGAAGAAAAAAATTGTCCATCTATTTTTTGACAAGTAACGGTGGTGCAACTGTCATCAGATTTCCAATTTTCACTTTCTTTTAGGTGTATGGTCTTTCCATCTGGAGTTATGTATACATAAGATGTTGGCAGACATTTTCCACAGCACTGATCAGAGGGTATTTGATACTGGTAACCTTGTGAATGGCGGCTTCCTAATCTCCCAAATGGCTGGCGTTGCTGCCAGAGCAGCACCACTCATCTTCCTACCCATGCCAGCCATTTGGGGGATTCGGAAGCAACCATTCACAAGGTTACCAGTATCAAATACCCTCTGATCAGTGCTGTGGAAAATGTTTGCCAACATCTTTTTTTCTTCTTCAGTGACAAAGACGTGCACTTCCACTAGTGCAAAGGACTGTGGACTTGGTTATATATACCAGACTGTTCCCAATCAGTGCTGTGGAAACTGTGTCCAGAGGTCATGCGTGTTCACTACAGCTAATAGAGTACTTACAACCCTAGGGGATGGACAAACCTTACCTGAACCTAGCGACATTTGTATAGTTTATAACTGTAAGAAGACAAACAAACAATTTTCAACTTTGGTAGTAAATAAGAAATGTGAGAATGTGTGTGCTCAGGACTGCCAAGCTCGCAACCGCAGGATTTGATGTAATTTGTGATACTTACTGATTCATCAGCCATCCTTTTGATGTGGTAAATCAGGATATTTTGGTTGAGATATATGCCCTGTGACCTTTTAAGGTCGAATGTGTGAGGTGAGAGGCCATCTTGTGTGTGGTGGAGGATATCTGGTCCCCTTTATTTACCTGCATTGCATGCTGAGAATCAGTTGAGCCTTTCTTCACATGCACTTATGGACTT
Organism: Rana kukunoris; assembly: GCA_029574335.1. Taxonomy (NCBI): domain Eukaryota; kingdom Metazoa; phylum Chordata; class Amphibia; order Anura; family Ranidae; genus Rana; species Rana kukunoris. The sequence continues at coordinate 279,468,517 of CM056049.1, read as the reverse complement.
TTCTCTGTTCATGGATTTGTGTTTTTATTAATTATTTTTATTTTTATTCATTTTTTGCGCTGCCCTGTTCTGTTGTATATTAGTGAACACTTCTCCTTTGCCGAGATAAACCATCCACCTCACAGGTGGGGCATATCAAGATACTGATTAGACAGCATGGTTATTGCACACAGGGCCGGCGCAACCACCAGGCGGACCAAGCGGCCGCTTGGGGCGGGCAGGTCCGCAGCCTGGGATGGGGCGAAAAAATTACCTTACCAGAATCGCGGCTGTACGATTTTTCAAAAGCCGCGCCTCCAACGTCTTCTGTTCCGTGATAGGCGGAACATTCAGCTTCCCAGGAGGCACTGTGTTCAGTGTCCGCCTATCACGGAGGCCCTCTCGTCCTGTGTTTGGTGTCCGCCTATCACGGAGGCCCTCTCGTCCTCGGACGAGAGAGCCTCCGTGATAGGCGAACACTGAACACAGTGCCTCATGGGAAGCTGAATGTTCCGCCTATCACGGAACAGAAGACGTCGGAGGCGCGGCTTTTGAAAAATCGTACAGCCGCGATTCTGGTAAGGTAAGCTGTTACTGTTAGGTTACACGGCCGCGATTCGCATGGGATAAGGTAAGGGCACGGTCTGGTCATGTAATGGGGCAGGTCTGGTCATGTAATGGGGCACGGTCTGGTCATGTAATGGGGCAGATCTGGCATGTAATGGGACACAGTCTGGTCATGTAATTGGGCAAGTCTGGTCATGTAATGGGGCAGGTCTGGCATGTAATGGGGCAGGTCTGGCATGTAATGGGGCACAGTCTGGTCATGTAATGGGGCACAGTCTGGTCATGTAATGGGGCAGGTCTGGCATGTAATGGGGCACAGTCTGGTCATGTAATGGGGCACAGTCTGGTCATGTAATGGGGCAGGTCTGGTCATGTAATGGGGCACAGTCTGGTCATGTAATGGGGCACAGTCTGGTCATGTAATGGGGCAGGTCTGGTCATGTAATGGGGCAGGTCTGGCATGTAATGGGGCACAGTCTGGTCATGTAATGGGGCAGGTCTGGCATGTAATGGGGCACAGTCTGGTCATGTAATGGGGCAAGTCTGGTCATGTAATGGGGCAGGTCTGGTCATGTAATGGGGCAGGTCTGGTCATGTAATGGAGCAGGTCTGGTCATGTAATGGGGCAGGTCTGGCATGTAATGGGGCACAGTCTGGTCATGTAATGGGGCAGGTCTGGCATGTAATGGGGCACAGTCTGGTCATGTAATCGGGCACAGTCTGGTCATGTAATGGGGCAGGTCTGGCATGTAATGGGGCACAGTCTGGTCATGTAATGGGGCAGGTCTGGCATGTAATGGGGCACAGTCTGGTCATGTAATGGGGCAGGTCTGGCATGTAATGGGGCAGAGTCTGGTCATGTAATGGGGCACAGTCTGGTCATGTAATGGGGCAGGTCTGGCATGTAATGGGGCACAGTCTGGTCATGTAATGGGGCAGGTCTGGCATGTAATGGGGCAGGTCTGGTCATGTAATGGGGCAGGTCTGGTCAGACTTTGCTTTCTGATTTTGTGAGTGCAAAAGCAAGAAAGGTTAGAATTTTATAGTGCTCACTTTGAATGTTTACATTATCTAGCTTCTAGCACATTAGTTGAATTGCATTCAGTTAAATCTCTGGAAACTTGTGTTCTTGGCATGGCTTGGCTGCCGACTAGTATGGCCGCGTAGTACGTTATCAGTGTGTGTTATCTTTGGTGTTGAATAGGACTGAGGGTCCTAAAAATCTCATGTTCTCAAAAAACTCATGTTCTGATATTATAGTTTGAAAATATGTTTATATGCACTTATTGCTCTTCTTTTAACCAATAATGGTAATTTTTTGCCTTGAATAGGCCGTTTTAGTGTTGTACTGTTTGTGTGCACTACTATTTCCTGCACTTTTACAAGTCTGTTTGCACTATTTCCTGCACTTATTGGTAAAAAATGTGTTTTATAGCTGTATAACTTATTTTGTTAAATCGTTAATAAAAATGCACTTAACAAAAGCAGAAATTAGTGTGTTTTTTTATATAAAAAAATTATTGAAAGAAACATTTTTGCAAGGGAGGTGGGTGGCCGTTGGGGGGGGGGGGGGGCGCCAAAATGGAGCTTCGCTTGTGTAGGCAGAAATCCTTGCACCGGCCCTGATTGCACAGTTGTGCTTTAAGCTGGCCACAATAAAAGGCAACTCTAAAATGTGCAGTTTTATCACACAGCACAATGCCACAGAAGCCACAAGTTCTGAAGGAGCGTGCAGATGGTATACTGACTGCAGGAATGTCCACCAGAGCTGTTTCCCTTCCATTGAATGTTCATTTTGAGATGACTTATGGTAGAAAAAAGGAACACTCAATTCAAGGGCAACAGAGAACCAAAGGCTTTTTGGAGCCCAAAGGCGTTTCAGAGAATATGCCAGTGCATCCAACCGACCTCACAACTGCAGACCACGTGTAAGCACACCAGCCCAGGACCTCCATGTCCAGCATCTTCACCTCCAAGATCGTCTGAGACAAGACACCCGGACAGCTGCTGCAACAATCGGTTTGTATAACCAAAGAATTTCTGCACAAACTGTCAGAAACTGTCTCAGGGAAGCTCATCTGCATACTCGTCGTCCTCATCGGGGTTTCGACCTGAGTGCAGTTCATCGTCATAACCAACTTAAGTGGGAAATACTCACATTTTATGGTGTCTAGCACTTTGGAGAGGTGTTCGCTTTACGGATGAATCCTGGTTTTCACTGTACAGGGCAGATGGCAGATGGCAGACAGCGCATATGGCATTGTGTGGGTGAGCGGTTTGCTGATGTCAATGCTGTGGATCGAGTGGCCCATGGTAGCAGTGGGGTTATGGTATGGGGAGGCGTATTCGAGAGAAATAGGCCTTTTATGTCGTAGATCAGCTCATGATAAATAGGGGCAAACACAAAAGTGTTGCGTTTATAATTTTGAATACATTTTGGCCTACATTTTTTAAGAGTTTTACAATGGAAACATTTGGAAGTGTTTGGTCTTTTTTCCTTTACTTAGCAAAAGTTAAAAAAAAGCTATATTAGTCTAATAAAATCATTAAAAAAAAATCATTTGGGTACAGTATTGCACAACTGAGTAATTGTAATTCAAAGTGTGAGAGTGATGAAAACTGAAAAATGGCCTGGACTGGAAGGGGGTTTACCATGCCTTTCTTCAAGAGGTTAAAGTGGTTGTAAACCAATGACATAAATAATTAACAAAGCATATCCTTCTAAAGCACCAAGTGTAATTTCTCTTTGCTGTTGAATTCCTCTGCTATCTGCATGACTCACTGCTTAAAGGTTTTTCTGACTCCAAGAGATGCAGGGAGACAGGGGTGGGAGTTCTAGCACACAGCCTGTGATTGATAGCTTCACACATGGCTAAATTACACAAAGCTTTAACATAATGACAAATATCTTAATTGTATGTGATGGTAATTTTCAAAAGTAAACTTATTATGGTGTGTTAACTTTGTGAATTAAAGCTGTTGTAAACTCTGGATAAAAAAGCAAAACATAAGAACTTTAAAGCCAAAAGCCTAATGAGTTAGTATGCATCACATACTAGCACATTTTAAAATACGTAACTAAGAACGAAGCTGTCCAGCAGCGCCCGCACACCGCTGAGACGGCTGACATCTTCCCTGATGTTTCTTCCAGGCTTGCGGGCTCCAGCGCTGTGAGTGACCCACTTGCAATCCTTCTTGACTAAACAGCCCTGCATAGCACTCCTTTCGCTGGGTTCTTCTTGCCAGTGTCAGGAATACTATACAGGGGTAAATACTCATCTATTTCCATGTATTCCTCCCTAGCAGGGCTAATGAGCGAGACATTGCCCCCTTACTGGTGACTTAAATTCTACAGAGAGGATGGAAATGCTAGTGTTACAAGGGCCCAGAGGCTACATGCCTTTACTTAAAAAATAAAAAGTTACATTTGCTTTTTATACGTTTTTTCTTTTTTTATTATATTACATAATTTGATATATAAATAAAAATAAATGCATATTTCACAATGCTCCATCTGATGCCTCTGTAAGCAGATGGCGGCTGAGATGACTAACACCAGCTCTGTCATATATTTAGTATCATGTATATTTAAATCTGTGTTTAACATTTAAAGATATTTGAACGGCTTCTGACAAATATTTCTCCAATAGGCATGCTGAAAGTGACAAATTACAACTATTGCTGCTTAAACAAAAAATCATTTTTATAGTCTAATTGATTCCTTAGCTTAAGACATTCTTTCAGATCACTCTTCAAGCAAGGCTAGCTTTACTCTGATAAACAAATCCAACAGATTCCCCCACCCAAGCTTTAAAGCATGGATAGACAAACCCCCCTGCTGGGCTAATATATTCTGACAGCTGCCTCTGGGAACCTTAAGAATGCCAGACCGGTCACTGCATCTAATTTGATGCAGCCGCTGTTTGGCCATAAATTTTTCCACCTGGCTCCTTCGATTTCATTTTTTAATGTTGGGGGAAAGAGGGCCGGCAGAGGAACCCAGAAAGCAAATGATGAACTGGTCGAAATTCGGATAGAGTTTTTATCAAGCTTCGCCATTTGGTTTCTGTTACTGAGCACTTTCATTCTGTCTCTGCCAGTGTATCACCTATCCACCTCCCAAGCTATCATATGCAGCCATAAGGCATGTAACTCATAATCTATGTAACCCATTATTTATCAGCCTGTATTAAACAATTCACCATAAATAATTTCAAGGTGGCCTTACACATGGTTATTTGTGCCTAATTTGGGTACAAGCAATTGCAAACAAGCAATCCATCATTGATTAAAATATTGTACCATTCAAAATATATGATATTTTACACGTTGCGATCATCTGAAATTATTGTTCAAAGATATAAAGTATATGTTATAAGAATCTTATAATAATGATCACTTAATGGATTTCAATTACAATCACTTTTTTTGATCGTTCAGAAGCGATCAACAAAATTCTGGCACAGCGGATTAAACTAAGCAGGGTCAAAATCGATCAAACGTTCCCCGAAATCAATCACATGGAGGATCTTTAGTACATAATGTTCATTCAATTTGATAGTTTTTTGTTGCATTTAATGATAGATTGAATAATCATTTTGATATACGTTTGGCCACCTTTACATTCTGACTGCTGTTTTTTTTTTTGTTTACCATTTGTGTTCTGTTAAAAGAACCTTCCTTTTACTTCCTGTCAATAGCTACAACAGGAAGTGAAAGGATATCTTTATAATGTAATAGATACCTGGTCTTGGACAATTGTCATGGTAATGTGTACTTATTGAAAAATTGTTCCTGTTCCAAGGCAACTCACAATTTTGGATATACACTAATTTTCATTCATGGCATTGGCGATGAGGACACATTGAGAAAGGAAATCTTTCTAAGGGGACACAGACAGCAACAAGAGCCTGACAATGGTTCTAACTCCCTACCATTCTATTCAAATATGAACAAAATGTGGGCCTTTAGTTAAACTTTAATCTGATTCAGTTTACAGTATGCTCTGTATTTTGGATGTACTGCTTCTCCAGTTTCATAGTAGAATCCCAAAATTTGACATTAGTTTAGTAGGTAATACTTTGCTGATAGTTGGAACATTAGATGGTAGGCAATTTGGAGGTCAGAGACTGATGTGAGCAGCCAAGACAGGCATCAAATTCTACATCATCTGTATCATTGGTATCAAGCATAGGTTAGGGAAGAAATTCCCATGCACTTTTTTTTTATGGTAAAAGCTTTACAGCATTTTAGAATGGTAAGCCTATTCTTGCTCACATATGATTTTGTACTAGTAAAGTCTTTAAATCTGAAAAAAATTAAATACAATGTTCATTCAGAATATTAAAAATGAAAAGTCAGTAACTACAAATACTGTAGCTGGTGACTTCTAAAATTAGGTACTCGCTAGTTCTTGGAGTCCAGTGCTGTTTTGCCACAGGCAATTCTTCTCATTATTGCTGGATCCGCAGTGCCGCCATCTTGGATTTGAGAGCCGGCTGTTACTTCTTGATAAATCACAGACAACTCCCCACTGCCCATGCACAAGATTGCACATTACAGGCAGACTAGTCCCGCAACCTCTTGGGATGTTTGATGGGTCCAAGGAGGCTGCAGGTGGGAAGTGGGCAGTTAAAGGCAACATCATCCTCGACTATGCAAGGATTGAGTAAATATGAGTAGATACCCATCCCAGAAACAAATCGCCCCTATCCCCCGAAAGACCTGGAACCAAATTACAGCCTGGGGAAAAAAAGAGAATGAGCAGATAGATTATGTTAGTCCCCTTGATTGCCACTCTTGAGTAGTTTTCAGCTCATGTCCCATTTTCGGATGTGTCCCACCCTCTGTGCTCAATTGAGTATCCTTACAGAGTAACCCCTGGCATTGTCAAGAGCAGGCATGCACTATTATTTGTCAGGGACAGATGTATCTGTGAATCTATAAAATTGTCAAGTCATGCCCCATCGAGGTTTGACCCAACAATCACCAATAGTCACACGTTTTAAGTAACAAGTGTCTATGGTAAGATTACACCCATTTGGACATAAATACGCAAGTGGCATATAATCTACCCTAAAGGCATTTGATTGGCATCATGTGCCGTACACATACTCCTCAGCACCCAAACTCAGGCAAGTATACTACAGGACTCAAAACTTAAGTTTTTTTTTTACTGCACCAGCTAAGACAATGGACAGCTCCACATCAAGGAGTTATACATTTCTAAAGAAATAAATAAAAACAGGAAATTGTTGGAAAAATTACAATCAAATGTACACATATCTGGCATATCCATAATACGTGCATGGTTTTCAGTGCACAGTGGCCCCAAGACGGGTGGGGCTCACTGTGCACTCACTGCACATATTGTGGGTGAGGTCCACATTAGGTACCACTACTCACATGGTTTCCCCCGGCTCATTATGCAGAGTGGCACTGGTGTTCCGGTTACTGGAACACTCTCTGTATTCCAGCACCTGGCACTAAAAGAAGCCTCTGTCCAGCATTCAATTAAATCAGATGCTGGCTGAGGGGGGAGGCACAAGCAGCTCAGTGCTGTGAAGTTTCCAACTGGATGTCGAAAAGCAATCATCAAACTTGCTGCAGTTTCCCACTCATACCCAAAAGGCAATAAGTGAAGAGAAAGCTGGACAAGACTTCAGGACAGGTAAGTGGTGGATTTTTTTTTCCGTTTCCTTCAATTTTAACCAGCCAGTTACTGACCAGACATCCACTAACCACCAGTGCTGGGGATGAGATCATTTTAACATGTAGACAGGTAGTGATTAACGCAGCCCCAGCTAGGAAGGTGGGAGGTAATTGTGTTTCCCAGGTCTTTCTTGATGGATTTTTCCTGGGTCTGACCCCCCAGTCCTGTGTACTCTATAAGGGACAGAGGCCCAGACTCTGGGGGTTGTTCTGTCAGTTCAGTTCTGGACTACTCTGTTTGGTTAGACCCGTTCACTGCCATTGCTGGAGTCTGGATTTTCAGTGCCATGTTGTGGTTGCAGTTCCCACTGCCTAGGAGGATTGCTGGGACTTGCAGGATACCATACATGGACTCAACCAGATATGGACTCTTTCCTATGCAGGTATGCTGGGGCAGCCACACGCCTGAGTTAGGGACTAGGAATGTAATGACTGCACTCTATTTCAGATTGTTGTCTGTATATGTCACTATGTTAATTTATTCTAGTACAGCATTTGAAACTTCCTTTGCCTGGTCTGAAGATACTCAAGTAGTGTAATGCGGGTAACCAGCACATATATAAGGTCACTAAACACATTGGGGTACCAAGACAATGGTACAGGAGTTTATACAGAGTAAAGATACAGTGGTTACCAAGAGTAATGAAGGTCTCACTAGCAGCCTGTCGTAAGCAAGACAGGTGAAGTAGCCTCTTGCAGTGAGGGAGATGTTGTCTGCACTCCTTTAGTAGCGATTCATCTCTAGGGTTGCCACCTCATACTTTTAAACCTGAACACATATGAATTACACAGGTTCTGAGGCTAATTTAATGCAGATAAGGCACCAAGTGAGTTTAATTACCACCTTAATCAGCCACAGAACCTGTGTAAATAATATGTGTTCAGTTTTAAAAGGATGAGGTGGCAACCCTATTTGTCTCCTATAGCAATGGGAGCAAATTTGCACTGCCAAGGCCCTTACCCTGTATACAGGTATTAAAGAGATAAAGTTTAGTGAAATGTATGCATTAAGTCAGCGTTAGGTGCATGGCGAGACACTATACTATAGTGGGAGTGAGGTAGCAGTGATGCCCTGGACAGGTGGGGAGGGCAAGGGCTCTGCATCTCCCTCCTAATTGCACAAGTTACCGTACATTACATCGAAAGAGTTTATTAAAGATCAGTTGGCTGTTCCAGTAAAGGTACCCCCCCTGTGTAAGGCAAAATTACCCTGTACAAAGTGCCTAGCTTAGCCCAGAAGAACCCACCCCAGGGTAGGTCTCTCATGTGACTCTTGCTTGGCACCCACTGAGGAAGAGAACATGGAGGATGTGACAACTAACCCCCCTCCACCTACCCTTCAAACAGCCAACCACTGATGTTCTAGTCAGCTACTGACCGCCAATGCTGAGGGGTATTTTTTTGCCACAACCTACTGACCATCAATGCTGGGGGTGGGGAGTATTTTTAAAGCCATCCACTACTGGCCACCAATGCCTGAAACCAAAGTGTTTTTTTTTTCTCAACAGTTGTTGATTGCTAAGTAGTCACAAACTTTTTATGAAGTTCTTCCCTAGGGTAGGCTAAAAAGCACATGTGATGGAAGATGTTCTTAATAAAAATGACTGCGCTGAGTGTGGTACTCTGTAGGTGGCTGGAGTGTAGCATGGCTCTCACTTGTTGCAGCGGCGGTCCAGTTTATGATCTTGCACACAGGCCCACTGCGTTCAGAAAATGCCCCTGGTACAAATACCAGTGTGTCTAACCCCATTTAAAAAAAATTATCTTACTTTGCAATTATTGCAATATATTGTTTTTTCTATAGCATTGTGACAATAATTCAGCTGTCAAATTGGTTCCTAAGTCACTTTCTGTCATAGGATTACAATGCTGCATTTCAGAATATGCATGCAGGACCAGTGTTGTCACCCTAAATTTTGTGCTCTCAGTATGAGCCACAAGATGAAGTGTCAACATGTAAGGCTCCTGTCAATCACATTTATAAACTTCTTTAGTAATGGCCAAAGCATTCAAAGAGAATGGGACATGGGGACAATGGGACAGTCCTAAACAGGGCAGCTGTTAGAGATCATGTGGCCCCAGCCTACTTGACTGGCCCCCTTCTCAGCCACTCACCCTTATGCTATAAAGACAGTGGAGGGGGGAGTACATATGCTGCGACTGTAATATTTTTTGCGCAGCAAAAATTATCTACATTGTCACGTTTGTGTAGAGTTTTACATCTCCATCACACAGCCAGCAGTAGGAATCAGCAGATTCTTGTGGCTGGAAAGACAAGCACATTTGAATTGCAGCAACCATTCAGACTGTACAAACCAATCACATCAAGTGGATACCTGTGTTTAGGGGTGGGTGTCTGAGTCTGGATATGGTCAGATGCGTTCAGGCTCAGACATTGGTCCCTAACTCAGGGCCGATCCTAGGGTCACAGGCGCCTGGGTGCAGAAATATTTCTGGCGCCCCCACAAAGGGGGCGTGGTCATCTTACAAACTCCTCCCATTTACAAATGTTTCTATGGCAATGACTCAAACACAGAGATGCTCCTCTAAGAAGTATTTGTCGCCTTGGGATCCTCCCATGATCTTTTAACAATAAAGAAAATACTGGAAGAGCGTACACTAATAAGACCTGGAGGGGAACCTCTCTGATTCTGTTAGAAAGTGCCCCAAAACATAGTAAAGAAGATGGTCAGACTGTAGACATGATACAAGCGATGGTCAGAGACTGCAATCATAGTACAGGAGATGGTCAGAGAGTGTAGACATGATACAAGAGATGGTCAGAGACTACAATCATAATACAAGAGATGGTCAGAGACTGCAATTATAGTACAGGAGATGGTCAGAGAGTGTAGACATATTACAGGAGACAGTCAGTGACTGGAGATATAATACAGGAGATGGTCAGAGACTGCAGACATACTACAGGAGACGGTCAGGGACTGGAGAAATAATACAGGAGACAGTCAGAGACTGCAGATATAATACATGAGATGGTCAGAGACTGCAGTTTCTATTGACATAAGTAGATAATGACCGATCGGCTCTTACCTGACCCAGCGATAAAGCAACAACGGTTCCTCTGATCAGGAGTCAGCTCACTCTGAATTGCCCATGGATACTTTGCTGGGTAGAGCCCAGATCTGTATTCTGGCAATGACTCCATTCCTTTCTCCGCCAGGGATGGCACTAGGCTGTGTGGCTTTCCCTCTGGTGGCGCACGGCAGCGGGTTCTTTCTCTGATGGTGTTTTCTCCCTCGGGAGTCCTGGGTGAACTTCCTTGAAAGCTTTCCTGGGGTCCTGGCTCTCTCTCTATCCCATTCAGCTGAACATGCCATGTGGGCTGCAGTTTCTTTTTTACAGTGGGGCTGCCAGTCCTCGAACTACAAGTCCCACAATCCTCTTCTCTGCTCCTTTTTCTATTCTATTTCTTCCCTGGCCAATATGAAGGCGGGGAAAAAAACATAAAGGGTGGCTGTGCTGGCAAGCATCGCTCACTAGTACAGCATTGCGTGTGAAGAGAAGGAGGAGAGGGAGTGGGAGGAGGAATGAAGAGCCTGCAGCTGCAGTGGCGTCACTAGGGTTGTTGTCACCAGTTGAGGTAAAACATGGTGTCACCCCCCTTCCTCCACCTACAGTGCCCCTCAGTACAGACCCCCTCCACTAAGTATAGACCCCCTCCGTAAGTGCAGACTCCTAACTAAGTATAAACCCCCTCCCTCAGTACAGACCCCCCAGGACAAACCATCCCCCAATAGTACAGACCCCCTTCCAGTAGTAAAGACCGCCCCAGAACAACCCCCCCCCCATTAGTACAGACCCCCAGGACAAACCAATCCCCCCTCCATTAGTACAAACCCCCCCATTAGTACAGACTCCCCCAAGGACAAACCCCCATATTAGTACAGACTCCCCCAGGACAAACCCCCCCATTAGTACAGACTCTCCCAGGACAAACCCCCCCCATTAGTACAGACTCTCCCAGGACAAACCCCCCCATTAGTACAGACTCCCCCAAGGACAAACCACCCCATTAGTACAGACTCCCCCAGGACAAACCACCCCATTAGTACAGACTCCCCCAGGACAAACCCCCCATTAGTACAGACTCCCCCAGGACAAACCCCCCATTAGTGCAGACTCCCCCAAGGACAAACTCCCCCATTAGTACAGACTCCCCCAAGGACAAACCCCCCCATTAGTACAGACCCCCCAGGACAAACCCCCCTCCATTACTACAGACCTCCCTCAGGACAACACTCCCCAGTAGTGCAGACCCCCCCGGACAACCCCCCTCCATTAGTACAGACCCCAGGACAAACCACCCTCCATTAGTACAGACCCCCAGGACAAACCACCCCTCCATTAGTACAGACCCAACCAGGACAAACTCCCCATTAGAACATACCCTAGAACAAACCCCCCCATTAGTGCAGACCCCCCCAGAACAAACCCCACATTAGTGCAGACCCCCCAGGCCAGAACAAACCCCCCATTTGTACAGACCCCCAGGACAAACACCCCCATTAGTACACACCCCCCAGGACAAACCACCCCATTAGTGCAGACCCACCCAGGACAACCCCCCCCCCCCCCATTAGTACATGGCAAGCAGAGGTGCTCAATCTCAGCTGAATCAGGCGGGCGGCGGCAGCGCAGCTGTATAGTATCTGTGTGCTCCGCTCGGCGCTCGCTCCGCCACACTGTCTGAAGATGTCAGTGGCAGAGGTTACTGTGGGTGGAGCCGAGCGGAGCTAAATCTCTCGCAGAGGTGGCGCGCTGTGGATGCTGGAGCGGCTGTGTGACGTCACGTCGTCACATCCCGCTCGGCTCTCGGATTGCTTCGGCGGCTCGGGTTTAAAAAAAAAAAAATCTCTGCGGCTCGCTCGGCGCCTCGCGGATGATAGCGCTGGGTGCGGGGCACCCACTGCACCCTGTGTAGGATCGGCCCTGCCCTAACTGCAGGTACCCACTTGGTATGTGACTACATGCGAACAGTGTCAGCCGCTTTCAGTCTGTAAATGCTTCACACAAGCTAAGTGGAAACTGCTATATGTATACACCTTTTATTCTAGATGCAAGAATCTGCATTGTGCCGCAGCCTACATACTACCCCATCCGCTCCTAGGCCTGAAAGAAAATATCTCACTGTGCTTAGATGATTATGATGATAATTACACAGTACAGGTGCTGTTGCTATGTATCAGGTATGGCTGCAGAGTGTTTTTACTATATGAAGGGCCTTGATCGGGCACCACTCACACGGTGCTTGTGCAGTTGTGCTTTTTTCGGGTTGTAAAAAAAACAATTTTTTTAAGCTCTAGAAAAAACAACGTTTTTTTTCAACTTAATCATTAAAACGGCCTCGATCGTGAAAAAAAAATGCTCTAGCAAAGCGCGGTGACATACAACACGTACGACGGCACTATAAAGGGAAAGTTCCATGCGGATGGCTCCACCCTTTGGGCTGCTTTAGTTGACTTTGTGTTAGTAAAAGAGGATTTGCGCTTTTCTGTCTGTTACAGCGTGATGAATGTGCTTACTCCATTACGAACGGTAGTTTTACCAGAACGAGCGCTCCCGTCTCATAACTTGTTTCTGAGCATGCGCAGGTTTTTCACGTCGTTAAAGCCCACACATGACAATTTTTTACAACCCCGAAAAACAACAACGTTAAAAACGTCGTTAAAAAATAGAGCATGTTCAAAAAAAAATTGCCTGTTTTTCAGAACCCGAAAAATGCTCTGAAGCCCTCACACGATCTTTTTTAATGACATAAAAAAAACGTAATTTTTTACAACCTGAAAAATGATTGTGTGTATGCAGCATTAGATTGTGGATGCAAGTAGATTTAAAGATTTTAGTTCTAGGGTGAACTTATAGATTTGGCAATAAAACATAGAATAGGGTGACCAGACCCCGGTTTCAGATGACAGTGCCCCCGGACCAAGTCTGTCCCCGGTTTTGTCCCCGGATTGGATTTGAACAGGGGCTGGGGCAATTTTAAAGACAGTCAGTGCAGAATAAAAAAAAAAATATATATATATATATAAATTCTACCCTCCGCTCCACTGCGCCTACTAGTTCAAAGGGGGTGTATTTTTTTCATTATCTGTGCCCCTTTCTGGTGATTATGTACTGGTCGGAGCAGACAGAATATTTCTTCAGTGTCGGGTGCCCATTAACCACTTAAGGACCGCCTACTGCACATTTACGTCGGCAGAATGGCACGGCTGGGCACATCAACGTATATATACGTTGGTTTTAGTACCCAGCCGTGGGTCGCGGGCGCGCGCCCGCGGGCGCGCGCCCGCGACCCGGTCCGAAGCTCCAGGACCGGGACCGCGGGATTCGCGGACCCGATCGCCGCTGCAGTGCGGCGATCCGTCCCTGGAGCGGAAGAACGGGGAGAGCCGTGTGTACACACGGCTTCCCCGTGCTTCTCTGTGGCCGGAGCATCGATCGCGTCATCCCTGTAATAGGGGGACGCGATCGATGACGTCACACCTACAGCCACACCCCCCTACAGTTGTAAACAACACATTAGGGTACACATTCCCTACAGCGCCACCTGTGGTTAACTCCCAAACTGCAACTGTCATTTCCACAGTAAACAATGCAATTTAAATGCATTTTTTGCTGTGAAAATGACAATTGTCCCAAAAATGTGTCAAAATTGTCCGAAGTGTCCGCCATATTGTCGCAGTCACGAAAAAAATCGCTGATCGCCGCTATTAGTAGTAAAAAAAAAATAATTAATAAAAATGCAATAAAACTATCCCTTATTTGTAAACGCTATAAATTTTGCGAAAACCAACCGATAAACGCTTATTGCGATTTTTTTTACCAAAAATACGTAGAAGAATACGTATCGGCCTAAACTGAGGAAAAAAAATGTTTTTTTATATATTTTTGGGGGATATTTATTATAGCAAAAAGTAAAAAATATTGCATTTTTTTTTAAATTGTCGCTCTATTTTTGTTTATAGCGCAAAAAATAAAAACCGCAGAGGTGATCAAATACCACCAAAAGAAAGCTCTATTTGTGGGAAAAAAAGGACCCAATTTTGTTTGGGAGCCACGTCGCACGACCGCGCAATTGTCTGTTAAAGCGACGCAGTGCCGAATCGCAAAAACCCCTTGGGTCATTTGCCAGCGTATTGGTCCGGGTCTTAAGTGGTTAAGCTCCGCTCGCATGTTCTTCTGCCTTGGCTCAAGTCCCGGCCAGCCGCCTGCCTGCTTCTCTCCTTGCCATTCCCTGGTGGAGTGATCTTCCTCCGCCCCCCCCCCCCCCCCCGGCCCCAGTAGTAGCCGGGGCCCGGAGAGTAAGACTTGACTGGCTGTGATGAGGGCGGCGACTGGCAGAGATTTTCTGATCGCCACCATTACTAGTAAAAAAAAAATTTCATTTAAAAAATCTGGTCACCTTAACCTAGAAGTTGATTGGTTACTATGCACAGCTGCACCAGTTTCTGTGTGCACCAGTTTTAGTAAATCCCCTCCAATGTCTCTTTGCCTGCATTGGGCAAGTTGACTGTGTCTCATTAACTACCGTCAAAGAGTTACAGAATCATTGTTTAATCATGAACAAAAAATGTGTATAGTAGGTATTGTGCAGCTCTCTCCTACATAATGAGAGCCCCAATAGACTTCCATCTACCAAAGAAAGCAAAGAATCAGTCACTGTGCTGTTCTTAACATATAGAGAAAGAGAAAATACACATAAATTGCATGCAAAGAAAGGTTTTGCAAGCAGAAGCAAAGCATAATAAATCCGAAATAATTCACCAAATGAGCTAGTTATTTTGTGAAGCCATAGTAGGCCTTATGCCTGGGAGGAATGCCAACACCTACGCTCAAAAATGTTGTGATCTTTGGCAACTATATCGAGGAGCGGACAAAATATATGAAGTACCTAAAATATTTAGGTAATTTGCTTTGAGAACAGCTTAAATTGTTTGGACTGCTGTCACACCTTGAATTATGTGTAGTTTTAATAATTAAGAAGAGTTCAAAAATTGTTCAAGGGAAGCCTCAGTTCTTTAAGGCTCCATTTACACCTGAGCGATCTGTAGCGATAGCTGTAGCTGATCATTTTTTTTAGCTTTTTTTTCATTTGAATGGTGCCTCCCTCCGCTCCAAAAACACTCCAAAAATGCTCCGAAAAAAGCACATGTACCAAATCTTGTCACGGAGTCAGGAGCGTTTGCGGTCACAATTTTGGCCACAATTGTCGCCCCGTATTTGAGGTGTCTTTAGGAAATAATGGCATTGCAAACGCGTTCTGCGTCTTGTCGCAATTCTGAAATCGTTGTCAGAACTGCGGTGATTCCACTCTTAATCCAAATCGCCTAGGTGTGAATGGAGCCTAAAGCCTCGTACACACGTACGGGATTGCCGGTGGTAAAAAGTCTGCCGGGAAACCCGAGAACCTGCTCAGTAACTTTTCCCCCTACACCCGACTGGGTTTCCCGACAGGAAAACTGCCATGAGAGCTTTAGTCGGGAATCCCGGCCATGTGTATGCTCCATCGCAGTGTTTCGCATAGGAAACCTGCCGGGTTAAAAACGGCCGGGAGTCCCGGCAGGAAAAACGAGAGCTGGTTCTGTTTTTTTCTGCATTTTTCCTGTCGGGAAAACTGCAATGGTCCGATGGAGCATACAGACAGCAGGTTTTCCCGGCCAAAAGCTCTCATGGCAGTTTTCCAGACGGGAAAACCGGTCATGTGTACGAGGCTTAAAGTGGATGTAAACCCGAAAATGTGTTTTTGTTTTTATGCTGTCACAATGTATAGTATAAGATTTCCCATCACCTGTGCCCAGTCTTGCCACAGAGAGTTAATCCAGCACTGAGCAATCCTCTTATTGTTCAGTGAAATAAAACGGACTTACAAAGAAAAACCTTAGTCCGTTCCGCCCCCATGCTTCGAGTGGCAGGTTATTTACATATCTCATTCACTGGCTTCAGACAAACATTATTTTTTACTTCCCAACCCCACTCCTTTTCTGAAGTCATGTAGTTACTTTTCTGGATTTTGACTGGATGTTAGTGATCATAGCAGAATTCAGTGTAAGGAATATATAGGACAATGCATGTTGATAAGGGGAGTGTAGAGGTGGGCGGGGAGTCTACTGACATCACGACTCCACCCACCGAGCTCCAGACAACAGACCCACCTACAGAATCTGCAGTTTTTCAGTTCTTATAACAGACAGAGGGGAGACATTTGACAGGTAAGGATACATGCAGGAGGCATGTATATCCTTATAGATCAGCACTATGGCAGTAGTTTAGAAAGGATGAGAGTGGGTTTACGGCGTATCCTCAACCAAAACAGTTTCTTTCATTTTGGACAGAGTAGGGAATGGTTAGAACTTATTTGTATGTCTGATCAAATCCCACCAAAAGTGAAAGAAGAGGAAGTGTTTATTTGTAAAACAAAGACTGTAAACATCAGTTAATAACCTTTTAAACCTAAGACAATAAAAATAAAAGTACCCAAGATTGTTAAGAAGCACAAAACAGTACAAGTGATTTAGAATTATGATAACTTTAGTTTAACATTCTCAATACATAGCTCTAGCATAGAAAATGATTTCTAACTATTTATCGACCCGAGGTTTGTAGGTGTAACATGTTGACATTATAGCAGAACATTCCCTCAATTAATGTTGACTATATTTAATCCTTATGCTACTTGCAATAGTACATAATAATTCTGCCTGCATGCCTGAGCGAAGGGCAGATGGATTCCTGAAAGTAAAATGCTACATGAATCATTGCCCTTACTCAAAATGGCTAAGGCCAATAATGCTAGAGGGTGTTTTTCAAAGTGATTTTTTAACAAAATAAAGCACAGAGACATAGATGGATGGGTGAGTTTGCTTTGAATTAAAAAAAATTTGATTAGATAGCTTTATTGATTTGTGGTGTTCAGATGCAGTAGTTTTGCTTTGAAATGGTTGAGATTGATATTTTAACTATTTATTGTAGCACTTTTGCGATTTCTTTATTTTTTTTTTGGAAAAGAAGAGAGGCCATTGACAATCTTACCTTGTTATTTGAGTTCTTGTGGTAAAATCTAAAGATCTCATGGACCGCAATACTTCTATGCATCCCAAGTACTGCAAGAAAAAGAGTTGGAAAAACATTAGGAAATACTAACTGCAAGGGCCTAAAACAAAAAAAGCTGCCAATATGTTTACAATTGCCATCCTATAAAACAATTATCCAATAACACAAACAATTCAGAAACAGGGCTTTAATTTAACAACACCATAAGAAAAATTATAATATGGACTTATCCTCAACAACCAATCAGAATTGATCTGTGTAGTGTAGTCACTGAAATCTGTTACTGCACCCCTTACCCTTAGGGCTCTTTCACACAGGGCAGATCAGTGATGATCCACCCCATGAACCTCTGCTTGCTCACAGGGGATCGCTCCGCTACTCCCTGCTGAGCCGTCGGATGACAGGGCGGTTTAGGAGGGAGGAGTGATAAATAGCTGTGTTGTATTAAAAAAAAAAAAAAAAATCCTAACTTGAAAGTAAAACAAAAAAATAAATACATTTGGATGTTAGACTTCTAGAAAATGGTTGCCAAATTGGAAGTTTTCTGTAGTAATGGAGGTGGAGGACAGTGCTGCTGTAATCAGGAGGAGTTGATGTCACCAGAGGGAGGAAGATGTGGGCAGGGAGCCCAAAAAGTCCATGCTTGGCCTCTCCTCCCTTCTGTCTGCATATGTAAAAAAGAGAGTGGTAACGCGGGGGGGGGGGGGGTGCTCAGCGGTAGAGTATGCAAAGCAGCGTTGCAAGCTGGCAGAAAGGTGCAGTGTCAGGGTTGTTGGGAAGAGCCAGGCAAATGGGGTCTTTAGAATTAAGCTATTTGAAAATGTTGTTATCCCGTAGCTCTCCGTCAGACCTACAGTATCTCACAAAAGTGAGTACACTCCTTTTGTAAATATTTTATTATATCTCTTCATGTGACAACACTGAAGAAATTACACTTTTCTACAATGTAAAGTAGTGAGTGTACAGCTTGTATAACAGTGTAAATTTGCTGTCCCCTCAAAATAACTCAACACACAGCCATTAATGTCTAAACCGCTGGTAACAAAAGTGAGTACACCCTTAAGTGAAAATGTCCAAATTGGACCCAATCAGCCACCCCCCCCCCCCCCCAAGTCTAATGTGACTTGTTAGTGTTACCAGGTCTCAGGTGTGAATGGGGAGCAGTAGAAAATTCAAAAATCCGAAAATTTGAAAATCCGAAAATAAAAACGAAAATCCATAAAGTTCAAATAAATGAATTTCCGAAAATTCTAAGTAATAACTAACTAGTAATTAAAAATAAAAGAAAAATGTGCTAGAAATCATCCACTAAGGTATTTAAACAAAGTGGCGGACAAATATATACGTATTTTTAACATTGAATGGTAACATGTAATAATCCCATATGGTGCTTGTGCTCAATAGATATCTCCTATGGACTGGTACTCAGAATGGGTGGCCCACATAGATATGCACTCAGCGCAAAATATGGACCAACTATCACACATGCTTACTAGACCACACTAACGATAGTCCATAGGAGATATCTATTGAGAACAAGCACCATATGGGATTATTACATGTTACCATTCAATGTTATAAATACGTATATATTTGTCTGCCAGTTTGTTTAAATACCTTAGTGGATGATTTCTAGCGCATTTTTCTTTTTCTTAATTCATATTGCTCTGTTGGTACTTAACAAACTCATTTTGCAGCTGATATTGGTTACTATACTATTACATATTCAAAGGCGCTTTTTAGGTTTATACATTCAACTAACTAATAATAACTAACTATTAAATTATAGGTATTGTAATTTCCTTTCAAATTAAGCTGTTAATGAACGTAACGATTACAAATTTATCTGAAGTTACGAATTGTGCTAAATAACGACTGCCGCATCTAAAAAAATGGAACAGAACAAATTAATAATAAATAATAATAAAACGTTTTTATTATTATTATTGTTATTTATTATTATTAATTTGTTACGTTCCATTCGTTTAGATATGGTACTCGTTATTTTGGATGATTCCTAACTTCGGATAAATTTGTATTCGGTACGTTTACTAACAGCTAATATTGAGTTTGCGTCAGAGGTGCATGCACTCTGAAGGTCTGGCCGATGCTGCTGGAAAATCAGAGCTCCTTGCCGGAAAGAAGACTTCAGTGACATCATCGTGGCTCCGGCCACTCACAGTGCCGGACCCCCGAACCCAGAAGAATCGCAAAGGCAAAAAGTCAGCTCCCTCGGCAGTGACCGGGAGACGGAGAGGGGGCTTCTCTGCAAGGTAGGTATTTCATAATGAGCTATTATGCCTTTGCCTTATAGTTTTTTTTTGTTTGTTTGTTTTTTTCTTCTAGGTATACAACCGCTTTAATAATGGTTGTATTGTGAAAGGATAAAGCCTGGTACACACTGTGTTTTTTTTTTCCAGTGGGCTGAACAAAATAAAACTGAGGAGCTTGAGAGTAGCTTGCTGTACTAACTATGCAACATTAGTAAAGTGATCTCCCTGCTGAGCTATTATGTTCTGCCCTACCCCCCCCCCTTGCCAGAATACACTGGTCAGCGCTGGCAGCCATTGGTTTTCCAGCATGCTCGTTCGACAGAAGCCGCCCGTTCTGTTGAACTAGCCGATACCAATGTTTGGCCCGTGTGTACCAGGCTTAAGTTCATCTTAAGTCCACTTTATTTTCCCCCATGTAGCAACAGTGGCTGAGCTCAGCACTGCCGCCTACAGGGGGAGGGAAAGCACTCTGCACTTGCACTAGTTTCAAATGAGGGAGAGAGCTTGTTTTCGTGTAACAGAATGTTGGGAGGCATGGTTAGAATAAATAAGGATCTCATCTGGAGAAAATAATTATAGGAGTTGATTCCATGGATGAAAAGTGGTACCTCTTTGGTTGAGATTATCCAAATGCTTTGAGAAGTGCATGTATTACACAAGAAATTAATGTTGATCTGAGGTTTTTTTAAGCTTTTAGTTTCAATAAGTCTTTTATTGTAGAGAATAAAGGTACAATAAAGTACAATACCATTAAACATTAATTGCAAAGAAAAATGAACTCTTTGCAATGTAGGGGGGTGGGGTGAAAAGAAAAGGGAAAGAAGGAGAAAGGGAAGAAGGAGTAGAAGATCTGGTACGAACATGCAGTAAGACAAAAGCAGTATTCTAAAGAAAGGGTATAGGATTACAACATCAATTTCACAGTGGCAGTGTGTTGGTGAATGGGAAAGGCATGGAGTCCAAGGCCTATGAGAATAAAAAATTGTGGACTATAACAGGAAGTACCTGTTACCTTTGAGCTCATCATTGCACATCCATTCCAGATGCTTGTATGGGACATCACATACAAGCACGTCGGCTGGATGCAAGAGGTGGATCAGCAGGATGAGTGTGCCAGGACAGGAGATGTGTCTCATCTCTGCTTCCTTTCACCACTCTGCATATCACACAAATCATAGACAAAAAGAGGGTACAGCTGTGCAGTAGATAAGCAGGAGGGTATAGTGGGGAAATGAGCAAGAGGGGTTCAGTGGTGGGACAGAAGAGCAGGAGGGTACAGCGGTGGGGCAGATGTGCAGGGATGTACAGCAGTGGAAGAGATGAAAAGGGGGTTCAGCAGTGGGACAGAAGACCAGGGGGTACAGTTATGGGGCAGGTAAGCAGAGGGGTTCAGTGTTGGGCCAGATGAGAAGAGGGTTAACAATGGTGTGACAGATGAGCAGGGGTGTTCAGTGTTGGGGCAGATGAGAAGGGGGTTCAGCGTTGGCACAGAAGAGCACGGGGGTACAGCAGTGGGGCAGATGTAACAGCAGATGTATTGGTGGGACAGATGAGCAGGGGGTTACAGTGGTGGGGCAGGAGAGCAGAGGAAACAGAAGTGGGGCAGAAGAGCAGGGGAGTACAGAGTTGAGACAGATGTAGGAGGTACATTGGTGGTGCAGATGAGAAAGTGAGTTACAGTGATGGGGCAGATAGGTTCAGTGTTAGGACAGATGAGAAGGTGATTCAGTAGTAAGACAGAAGAGCATGGGGATATGGCAGTGGAGCAGATGTGCAAGGAGGGACAGTGGTGGGGTAGATAAGAAAAGGTGTACATTGATGTGGTAGATGAGCAAGGGAGTTACAGTAGTGGGACAGAAAAGCAAGTGGGTACAGTGGTGGGGCAGATGTGCAGGAGGTACAGTGGTGGGTGGAATGAGAGGGGGGTTCAGCGGTGGAACAGAAAAGCAGGGGGGAACAGTGATGGGGCAGATGAGCAGGGGGTGTTCAGTGTTGGGCCAGATGAGAAGAGGGTTACAGTGGTGGGAAAGATGAGCAGTGGATTCAGTGTTGATGCAGGTGGAAAGGGGGTTTAGCGGTGGGACAGAAGAGCAGGGGGTACAGCGGTGGGGCAGATGTAAAAAGAGGTGCATTGGTGGGACAGATGAGCAGTGGGTTACAGTGGTTGGGCAGAAGATCAGGGGGCACAGAGGTGGGGCAGAGGTACAGGGGGTACAGTGGCAGGGCAGAGGAGAAAGGAGGTACATATTTGTAACAGATGAGCAGGGGGTTACAGCGGTGGGGCAGAGGAGCAGGGAGGTACAGAGGTGGGGCAGATGTTGAGAGGAGAAAGACGGTACATCGGTGAAACACATGAGCAGGGTGTTACAGTGGTGGGACAGAAAAGCAGGAGAAACAGAGGTGGGACTGATGTGCAGGAGGTACAGTGGTGGGACAGATGAGAAAGGGGGTTACAGTGGTGGGGCAGATGAGCTGAACGTCCAGTGTTAGGACAGATGAGAGGTTGGTTCAGAGGTGATACAGAAGAGCATGGGGCAGATGGGCAGGGAGGTACAGTGGTGGGACAGATGAGCAGGGGGTACAGAGGTGGGGCAGATGAGCAGATAAGTTCAGTGTTAGGGCAGATGAGAAGATGGTTCAGCAGTGAGATAGAAGAGCATGGGGGTATGGAGGTGGAGCAGATGTGCAGAGAGTTACAGTGGTGGGACAGAAGAGTAGGGTGATACTGCGGTGAGGCAGATGTACAGGGGGTAACAATAGTGGACAGATTATCAGGGGGGTAGAGAGATGGGGCAGATGTGCAGGGGGTATAGTGGTAGGGCAGATGAGCAGGGGGGTACAGTGGTGAAACTGATTTTCAGGGAGGACAGTGATCTGAAGTGTGAAGGTCCATGAATTGGGGCTGATCTCAGGTGTGAAGGTGCATTAATTGGGGCTGATTTGAGGAGTGAGTGCAGGATGTTCATTTCTCACTACTACTCAAGTCATTTACAGCATTTATTTTATAAAAATCCTTTTCGTGATTGAGAATGTGAAGTTTACATTTTTTGGTTATAAAATCGGCAAGCTCAATTTCTTTGAAAAAAAATTAAAGATCAACACACTGTGCTCAAAAGGTTGCCTACCACTGAGCTATTGGTTCCTATATTTGACACATTCTCTTATATTGAAACAATATCGATGTCTAAATAATATCACCATTTTTTATATATATATAATAATAAAGGGCAACTAAGTATTTAAGTTCTCCCAGTGTTTGGGCAATGATTAAAAATAAAAGTGACATATACCAGCAGGTACATTGATATGTCACTTTTATTTGAAGAGTTATTTTATAATTGCACAAACCCTGGGAGAACTTTAAAGTGGATGTAAACCCTCCATACACCCAGTGAAGTGAACAGCCTCAGATGATACACAGAGATTAACCAAATCTCCCTACATATGTTTTATATGTATATCTGCTGTGTTCACATTTATATACTTAAAAATAAAGGGTGGTGGCGCTACCTTCCACTAGGCGCTAATCAGATCTTAAAGCGGAGCTCCACCAAGAAAAAAGAAAAAGATGCTGCAAAAAAAGGAAGTACATTTTTTTTATACATACCTGAAGTGCCTGTTGCTAGGCAGATTGTCCTAATCTGCCACTTCCTGATCCATCCGTCCATCTTCTTTCTTCTCCTCCTTGTGCTGCCTCCTGGAAAATGGGGGAGCGGTGTCTTCTGGGACCTTGTGTGTGTCCCAGGAGACATCGACCATTCATGTCGCGCCGCTTGGCTCATGCATGCGCAGTAGGGAATCGGGCGGTGAAGCCGCTCTCATTAAGAAGCCTCACTGCAATATTGGTAACATTTAAGGGGCCACTTCTTACACTAGTGTGTAGCTAGTTGTTTTCATTAAGATCTGATTAGCACCTAGTGGAAGGTAGTGCCACCTTTTATTTATTTTTAACCATTTATTCTCCCTAGGGAGTCTCTAGGGGGGCTGCAACCTTTGTTTGGCCCACCTAAGCACGAATTTATCACTTTATCTTATATACTGTTTAGAAAGTTGAGGTCCTGTTAGGAAATGTTCTCTTCCTGGTTAACACAGAGTGTGATGTCTGGGCATACAGTCAAGATAGCTAACATTGCTGATTGGAGGAAAGGCACACACCCCCTCTCATGATAGGCAGAGACTCTCAGAGCTGTTTTGTAATAGGAGCTGCTCTCTGCTACTCTATTTTAGCAACCTCCTTTGACAAAAGATTCAGACTGCTTTTGTCTAAAAATTAAAAAAATATGTCAGGAGTTCTCATGCTGATTACAGAGGAACCGTTCAGAAGAGAGCTATAAGACTTAGTTTATTGAAAACAAAATACTGCAGATATATGTGCCCAGCTCAAATTTCATGAATCGGGTCTGCATCCACTTTAATACTTAGTTGCACTTTATTATTATACAGTACAGTGGAACCTTGGATTAAAAGCATAATCCGTTCCAGGAGAATGCTCGTAATCCAAAGTACTCGCAAAAACGAGTTTCCCCATTGAAGTCAATGGAAACGAAAATAATTTGTTTCGCATTGACTTCAATGGCATGAAATACCGCTTTCTGCCAGAGACCAGAGGCACTGGAGAGCCTCGGAAACGTCCGGAAAGGCCCGAGGACAGTTCGGCTGACCTCTGCAAACCTCGGAAGGATTCATCGGACCAGTTCGATGGTGTGTACGGCCCATCAGACCATTGTCCGTCAGACCAAAGTTTTAAAACATGCTTTAAAACCTGTCTGATGGTTAGTACACAAAAGCATCGGACCAAAAACCCACGCATGCTCAGAATCAAGTCGACGCATGCTTGGAAGCATTGAACTTCGTTTTTTCATCACGTTGTTGTGTTCTACGTCACCGCGTTCTGGTCTGATCGAATTTTGGTCCGATGGTGTGTACGCACATCAGGCCATCAGACAAGTTCCGAGTTGTCTGATGAAAACGGTCCGTCAGACAAGTCTCATCAGACATGTCTGATCGTGTGTAAAGGGCCTAACAGCTAAAGGCGATCTGTATATCACAAAAGTTGTACACTATCTCAAAGCAATGTCAGATCCTACTACTGGTCCATAATATTGTGCTTTGTGCAATGTACATTTTCAGTCAATTTGCACACAAAACCAAAAAGGTAATATATTGCAGCTTACTAATCATTGTATGTGGTGACTGCATCCGTTTTCTTTTCTTTAGCCTCATACACACAACCAGTTTTCCCGGCAGGAAAAATGGCAGGAGAGCATTTGGCCGGGAATCCCGGCTGTGTGTATGCTCCCTAGCAGTTTTCCCATCAGGAAAACAGCCGGGAATCCCGACGAGAAAATAGAGAACCTGGCTCTCTATTTTCTCGTTGGGCTTCCCTGCAGAGTGTTTCCTGCTGAGAAAACCGGCCGTCTGTATGCTTACCTGTCTGAAAGTTAAACCCGCGCATGTTCGATAAGTGTTCGACGCATGCGCGGTAGCATACAAGGCATGGTGTAGGGTGTAGCAAGATGGCGGTGACGGCATCAAATGTGACGAGCACCGGCTTGTTGTAGTAGATGACGTCACCACGTTCTTGCCATTAAAAAGAATGGCGGTTGTCTGTATGCACAAGCTTGCCAAGAATCCCGTCAGGAAAACCAAAGTTTTTTCCCTGACAGGATTACCGGCCATGTGTATATGGCCTTTGGCTTTTTTCCCTCCTGTTTTCACCTGGTGATCTGCCCAGTAACACACCTCCTCTATTAGAGTGCCCCCGTTCTGGATGAAGGACACAGGGGGAACATTTGGACAGCAGCATTGTCACATCAGGGGAAGGGGAGTGTTAGATGTACTAGCAGATTTAAAGTGTTACTAAACCCACAACAGTAAAATCAGTCTGTATATGCAACATAGTATGCTTGTTGAACCTAAGGGGTTAATCCTTGGCATTGTGTATAAAGGCTGTTTGATCCTGTCTCTCTGATCTTCCCCTTCTTCCACTGTCTCCAAAAAATAACCTAAATATTAAAGAACCAGGGGATGGGCTGCACATGCTCAGTTTGGTGTATATTGCTAGAGAGGCTTTTTTTGTCTTGGGAGGGTGCATGTGATCAGCACAGGGCCAACTAGAACTGTCCAGACAGAGGGTCAGGGGAGAATACTTTAAGTCACAATACTGCTGATAAGAAAGGGTATTTAGCAGTTTATATTTCCTAAAATAATTGCATTTCCACGTTCTGTGTACTGTGGGAAACCAGATATTAAATGTAGGTTCTGACAACTGACCGATGGGGCCTACACACGATTGGTTTGGACCGATGAACTTCAGTCTGTTTTCGTCGGTTTTGACCGATCGTGTGTACGCGGCCTCACTGTTCTAATGACACTGGCAGGGAAAAGGTTAACATCATGGGCGATCAAAGGGTTAAGTGTATCCCTAGGGGATGCTTTCTAACTGTCGGGGGGGGGGGTTGACTGAGGGAAAACAGAGATCTGTGTTTCTGCTCCATTTTCCCCTCTGGCAGAACAGTTATGCCTCTCTCCTAATGATCGCCAGGTTTTCACCGGACACACTGCTTGGCTTCCGCTGTGTCCTACAGCAGCGCATGTGCGTATCTCAAAGCCCTTTTAAAAAATTACGTACAGGTACGAGATTTTGCGCTCAAGAGCCGTCCTGCCGCAGTAAATGTACATAGGGAAGTCATTAACCACTTCATCACCGGAGGATTTGGCTGCCCAATGACCGGGCCATTTTTTGCGATTCGGCACTGCGTCGATTAAACTGAAAATTGCACGTCGTACGACGTGGCTCCCAAACAAAATTGACACAATTTTTTCCCCACAAATAGAGCTTTCTTTTGGTGGTATTTGATCACCTCTGCGGTTTTTATTTTTTGCGCTATAAACAAAAAAAAGAGCGACAATTTTGAAAAAAAAAGCAATACTTTTTACTTTTTGCTATAATAAATACCAAAAAATATATAAAAAAAATTATTTCTTTCTCAGTTTAGGCCAATATGTATTCTTCTACATATTTTTGGTAAACAAAATCACAATAAGCGTATATATTGGTTTGCGCAAAAGTTATAGCGTCTACAAAATAGGGCATAGTTTAATGGCATTTTTATTATTCATTTTTTTTATTAGCAATGAAGGCAATCGGCAATTTTTATCAGGAATGTGACATTATGTGGGACAGATCGGACACTTTTGACACAATTTTGGGACCATTGTCATTTATACAGCGATCAATGCTATAAAAATGCACTGATTACTGTGTAAATGACACTGGCAGTGAACAGGTTAACCAGTAAGGGGTGAGGAAGGGGTTAAATGTGTCCTAGGAAGTGATTCTGGGGCTGGGCTACCTGTGACAGGACACTGATCGCTGCTCCTGATGACAGGAAGCAGAAGATTAGTGTCCTGTCACTAGGCAGAACAGGTTTACAATGGCATCCCCCCATTCTGCCACTCCGTGACACGATCGTGGGACACCGGCGGACATGGACTTTGCGCGCGCCTGCACAGCAGGTTTTTCATAGCAACGTACAGGTACATTGTTTATGCATTGTTTACTGTAAAAATGACAATTGCAGTTAGGGGGCGCTGTAGGGGTTATGTGTGACCTCATATGTGTTTCTAACTGTAGGGGCTAGACGTGTGACGTCACTGATCGCCTTTCCCTATATCAGGGAACAGATGATCAGTGACATTAACACTGTGAAGAACGGGGAAGGTGTGTTTCCACCTTCCCCGTATAACACAGGGAAGGTGTAAACACGTATGACGGCATTATAATGGGGAAGTTCCGTTCGGATGGCGCCACCCTTTGGGCTGCTTTTGCTGATTTTGTGTTAGTAAAAGTTTGGTGAGAGACGATTCGCGCTTTTTAGTCTTCGTGCTTTTCAGTCTGTTACAGTGTGACGAATGTGCTATCTCCATTACAAATGCTAGTTTTACCAGAACGAGTGCCCCCGTCTCGTAACTTTCTTCTGAGCATGCGCATTTTTTTTGCCGTCGTTAAAGTCTACACACGATGCGAAAAATTAGAGCATGTTCTAAATTTTTAACGGACATTTTTTTTTTTTTAAAGGCGTTTATTTAGATTTTATGCTTTTTAACAAACCAAAAAGAAAAAACACAAGTAATCACACATCAGCACAGTATGCTGTTGCAAAAGCAGACACTTATCAAACTCTAGACAGGTAAACATCCTCAGTCTACACATATGAAAGAGAACCCCAAATCCATTCAAACAACCAGGCATACACACACACACACAAAAGACCAAACCAAACTGTGATGATGGCGACCACACGAGACCAGCTCACCTTACAGCTGTACATGGCAGTGAGATCAGTTATCTACTGAGAGAGCTGTGAGGAGAGAACCTTTAACGCCCATTTTTTCACGTCAAGAAAAATGCTCTGGCACCTACACACGATCGTTTTTAACCTCCTTACTACCGGCCGCCGTCAATTGACGGCGGCACGATAGCTCGCTTGTTCTGAGAGGACGTCATATGACGTCCTCTTCTTTCAGAGCCACTAGGGGGCGCACGCGATGGCCGCTGGGCACCCGTGATTGCCCAGTAACTGAGCAGGACGGTGGATCTCTGTGTGTAAACACAGAGATCCAAGTCCTGTCAGGGAGAGGAGACCGATGCTGCGTCCCTTGGGACCACCAAAAGAAAGCTCTATTTGTAGGGAAAAAAATACTTCAATTTTGTTTGGGAGCCACGTCGCACGACCGTGCAATTGTCAGTTAAAGCGACGCAGTGCCAGAAGCTGAAATTTTGCCTGAGCAGGAAGGGGGTATATGTGCCCAGTAAGCAAGTGGTTAATGACCATTTTAAAAAATTGAATTTTTCACGTCATGAAAAACGGTCGTTTACTTGGACCACGACTTTAAATTATATCTAAAGGCTTTGGATACAGTCAAACTGCTGTCAGGCCTCGTACACACGAGCAGACAGATTTGTTCAAATCTGTCTGTCCGACAGATTTGAACAAATCTGTCTGCTGGGATTTTGGTTTGCTCGCGTGTACACACGAGCAAACCAGAATCCCCGTCAGCAGACGGCGCGCTGACGTGTCGGTGACGTGGCGGTGACGTTGACGCCGCCACGTCACCGCACCAGGAAGTAAAACACTTCCGCGCATGCGCCGAATCCATTCGGCGGCGGTGCGGCGGCGGTGCGGCGGCGGTGCGGGACGACATGTCTGCTGATAAGTGTACTAACCAGCAGACATGTCGGGCGGACGGATTCCCACCCGATAGATTTCAAAGCATGCTTTGAAATCTGTCGGGTGGCCAAATCCGTCGGCTCGGCCGTACACACGATCGAATCTGTCTGCTGAAACGGTCCAGCAGACCGTTTCCAGCGGACAGATTTGATCGTGTGTACGAGGCCTGAGTGTTTTTTTTTTTTGCTGCCTGTGTGACATTGGGGAGATTTTCCTTCATTTGTTCTCCCATTGAAATATATATTTTAGGTAGAGAGATCCTATAATTTGCATTCAAAATTAAATAGTTGCTTGAAGTGCTCCTAATTGTAATAACATGCTTTTTAATAAAGAGCCTCACACATAAAAGAGTGTGTGAAGGGATACACAGTTCATGAAGAACATTCTCCTATAATCACTAGAAACATGACACAAACCTATTGGTTGCCACAAACACTAAAAATTGGTACAGTTGTGCTCATAAGTTTACATAAGTTTACATACCTTTCTTTCACTCATGGTTAAGGCCGGTTTACACTGGGGCGACTCCGCTCAGCCGCCTGATGAGTTATGTCCCATTCAATGCAATGGAACCTTTCTAATAGGAGCGACGTAAGTCGCTCCGACTTAAAAGAAAGGTTCATGCACAACTTCGGGGGCGGCTCGAGGCAACCTGCATTGACTTCTATACAGAAGTCGTTTTGCTGGTCGCCTCTGAAGTCGTCCTAAACTTGAAAAGAAAAAGGTTGGACAGCCGCACTTCCAAAAGTCCTTAAAAAGGTTGCCTTTAATAGTAAAAAGCACTAACAACCACAGCAGGCAGTGGGGTATAATTTAATACACCACTGCCTGCTGTGATTTGTAGTGCTGTTTCTTTTTACTATTAAAGGTGACCTTTTTAACCACTTAAGCCCTGGACCAATATGCTGCTAAATGCCCAAAGGCGTTTTTACAATTCGGCACTGCGTAGCTTTAACAGACAATTGCGCGGTCGTGCGACGTGGCTTCCGAACAAAATTGGCGTCCTTTTTTCCCCACAAATAGAGCTTTCTTTTGGTGGTATTTTATCACCTCTGCGGTTTTTATTTTTTGCGCTATAAACAAAAATAGAGCGACAACTTTGAAAAAAATGCAATATTTTTTACTTTTTGCTATAATAAATATCCCCAAAAAACATTATACATTTCCTCAGTTGAAGCCGATACGTATTCTTCTACCTATTTTTGGTAAAAAAAATCGCAATAAGCGTTTATCGATTGGTTTGTGCAAAATTTAAAGCGTTTACAAAATAGGGGATAGTTTTATTGCATTTTTATTATTTCTTTATTTTTTACTACTAATTGCGCCGATCAGCGATTTTTTTCGTGACTGTGACATTATGGCGGACACTTCGGACAATTTTGACACATTTTTGGGACCATTGTCATTTCCACAGCAAAAAATGCATTTAAATTGCATTGTTTATTGTGAAAATGACAATTGCAGTTTGGGAGTTAACCACAGGGGGCACTGTAGGATTTAGGGTTCACCTAGTTTGTGTTTACAACTGTAGGGGGGTGTGGCTGTAGGTCTGACGTCATCGATCGAGTCTCCCTATAAAAGGGATCACTCGATCGATGCAGCCACCACAGTGAAGCACGGGGAAGAGGTGTTTACATACAGCTCTCCCCGTTCTTGAGCTCCGGGGAGCGATCGCGAGCAGGCGGCTAGAAACGAATAGCCGCGCCCTCGTCCCGGATCGCTCCACCACGGGTTTCCGACCGCCGCATGTAGCAGGGGGGGTTCCCGATCGGACCACCGACTCGGGCAAAGGCATGGACGTATATATACGTCCATCTGCCTTAATGTTCCCTTCTGTGGACGTATATCTACATGCGGCGGTCGGGAAGTGGTTAAGGATTTTTGGAAGTGCGGCTGTCCAACCTTTTTCTTTTCAAGTTTTGTTCCATGCATTGCCTGTACCCATGCTTCTGAGAGGACATTGATTGCTTAGTGCACTCACGTGGAGCGGCAGTTCCCTTCTTCTCTGAAGTCCTCCTCAGGACGACTTGCAGAGTCGCCCCCAAAGTCGTGCCGCGGGAGTGTGAACCGGCTCTTAGTGTTTGGCTAAAGCCATTTATTATCAATTAACTGTGTTTACTCTTTTTAAATCATAATGGCAACAGAAACTACCCAAGGTTTTCTTTGTGTCAAATTGTGTGCATGTTATCAGGCCAAAATCACCAAAATACCACAAAAGACTGTGATTGATGTGAAAGGGGGCAATCCACGATATTACGAACTGGGGTATGTAAACTTTGAATCAAGGCCATTTGGACTCTTTTCAAAATTGCACCACAGCCGCCCCGACATGTGTGAATCGGTTTCATTGATAGCCGGTCACACTCACATGTTATGTGAATTGGATGCGGTTAAAAATGCATCCAATTTGCATTGGCATCCTGGGAGCACACAAGGAAGGCATGGTGACACGATAAACTGAACATTAGAAAATTAGATTTTATTCTGTGCTGTGCTCTTGTATGTTTGATGACTGAATTAATTATATGAGCATACACATCTATATTACAAATGATTTCTTAAACCTGAAGTTTATTTCAGCTATATATGCACACTCCCCCAATTAACATGCTTATGAATGCTTTCAGTAAAACCTTTCCATTTTTTTTTTCATACCGTATTTTAGACCCAGTGATGTCATTGGATCTCTGTGCTTCTCTCTGTAATAATGCAGATCAAGGCGGGTGGGAGGGGCCTTCAGGGGGCCATACATCCTGAAAAGATCACAACACCCTGCCTGAATACTACTCTTAGGCCTGATTCACACATGTGCAGGTTGCAGTTTGCATATTGCAGGTGCATTTTTAATTTTTTTTAATACACATCTTTAAACCATTGAAGTCTTTAAAACCAAAAAACAGGGAAAAAATCCTGGCCCTTTCCATAAAATGCATAGATGTGAACTACATCCATAGGAAACCATGTTAAATGGGCTGCAAAACTGAAAACGCACAAAAAAAAAAAATGCATAGGTGTGAACCAGGCCTTAAGAGCCTTCAGCCCTGCTATAAGCAGTGTACTGGCTCTTGCATTGATGCGTGGGTGTCAGTTAAGAGGAGTGTTCCTAGGCAGATTAAATTTGCATAAATACCATTGTAAGTAACAGCCACATATGATACTGAGCCTCCAGGATTGAAAAAATTAAATCCACTCAACGAATGTAGAGAACCACAAACCTATAACAAATTGAAAGCTTTTCATTTTATGCATACCTTATTTTTATTTTGAAATCAAAGCATAAAGGAGCCGGCACTTCTGACAATAAAGTCTTGATAATGCTTATTCCAATATGACCATGTACAAAATGGTGAGGACTAACGTGTTTCAGCTGGAGCCTTGTTCACAGTGCGCGTTTCGATGGAAGCCTTGTTCACAGCACGCATTTCGACAGGAGACTTGTTCACAGCGCTGTGAACAAGGCTCCCGCCGAAACGAGTTAGCCCTCACTGTTTTGAACATGGTCATATTGGAATAAACTTAATCAAGACTTTATTTCCAGAAGTGCCGTCTCCTTTATGCCTTGATTTCATTTGTTTCAGTCTGAGCTGTTGAAAGGACGTCCTAAGCCAAAGCACCTGGATTGGGTATGTCGTTTTCTATCCTCCTATCAGCAACATTGAACAGAGCAGTGTTTTCCTTGAGCTACATTATTTTTATTTTCCCCCCTGTTCTTCTCATAGTGGCCATTTTCACTAGGGGCAGATTAGTCCATCTACTTTTGCTTCCTGGAACTCTGGTTCTGCCTTTTAGTGCATATCACCTGGGGGGGGGGGGGGGAGATCAGCTGTATCACCAATGCCTCAGGGAACCAGTAATTGTAAGTACTATAGTACTTAAACTAGAGATCAAAATTAACAAAACATATAGTTCTGTTATCTACAATGTAAGTAAGTCACTATTTTATTTTAGCAAAAAGCCAAACTTTTCGTCTCTGGTAATAAATGCTGTGTGCGTATATATACACAGGCCCAGATTCATAAAGCAATTACGCCTGTCTAACTGGTGTTAGACAGGAGTAATTTCAAATTTTGCGCGCCGTATCACTAGTTTGAATCCTCAAACCATGATACGGCAGCTTCGGGCTTCGATCCGAGAGGCTTACGTCTTTGTAAGCCTTCGAATCTACGCTGCGATATTTTTGCGGCCGCTGGGAGGAGTTTGCGTCGTTTTCATGCGTCGGGATATGCAAATGTGTTTTTACGGCGATCCACGAAGATACGAGCGGTCTTCGCAATCGCTTACGTCTGGTTTTTTTACGTACCGTTAGACCAGCTTTTTGCTGGTCTAACGGTGCGTAGCCCATGTTAAGTATGGCCGTCGTTCCCGCGTCGAATTAAAATGTTTTTTTTTTTTTTGCGTAACTCGTTCGGGAATAGAAATGTCCGTAAACGACGCTACTCAAATAACGACGTGATTTCGCGCAATGCACGGCGGGAAATTTGCGAACGGAGCATGCGCAGTTCGATCGCCGCGGGAACGCGCCTATTTTAAATCCTTCACGCCCCCTACTCGTCTAGATGGATTGCGACGGGAGAAATACACTACGCCGCCGTCGTTTACTGGACAAAATCTACCTGGATTCCACGTAGAGCCAGGTAAAAAACGGCGGCGTAGTGTATTTCTGATACGCTACGAGAATCCAATTCTCTCTGAATCTGGGCCAGAGTTTCTAACACCATGTTTATATGGACCAAGGGTATTTTTGAAGTGAGAGCTGAATTTCACAAACCAGAAAGTATTTTGGCAATTGCCGTACAGAGCATTCAGAGATCATTAATTGTCTTGTCTTTACTAAAGCCAATATCATAAGGAAAACATCTGAATTTGCAATGTGCCATGGCTACTGTCAATTATACTGTAGTCTAAAATATATTTACTATTGGCATACTAGATAGCCAGAACAAACTTTGAGAGTATAGGTATAGCCTACAAAAAATAGATAAAAAAAAAACAAATAATACAACAAATATTAGAAAGAAAAACTGACCTAATTTTAAACATTGTAATAATCATGCCATTTCTGACTTTCTAGCAGGTGATAAAATGCAATTCAGATAGTCAGAGCAGAGGCACTAATTTCTAAGATTTTCTAACATGATTTTGAAGGCCCAAAGGACCACTATGTACTGTGGTCAGCATCAGGCAAGAAATGCGATAGGTCCTGGAGCTCAGCAAAATTGTGAGCTGATTGACAGATATCCCCCTGCCTCTTGGTCCTGTGAAAATATCTGGTGATCTATGGCCAGCCAAAGGATATAAAGGATTTGATTAAAAAAAAAAAAAAGTAACACTATATTTCTACAAGTGATAAATGCAAGGTTTGTGAATAGCATTTGACTTTACTACATTCTACTAAAAACTAGCAGCTTTGAACAAATAATATATATATAAAAAACACTATTCATGTAAAAAGCCACATAGAAATCACATGAATCCTTTAATCAAGTACACTGTATTTTTTTCTTCTTTTGATAAAGAAGAGTGGTAGCTTACACACTACAGAAATGCTCATGCGTTACATCATTCTGTGTACAACTGAATATGAAAGACAAAACGAGCTGTTGATCTTACTGAGAATTGTGGAGAACAATTCATAAAAGAAAGAGGTGCCTGATTCTAACACATTGCTACTGACTAAGGAGCAGGCTTCACTCAGCAGTATCAACAGAGCAGATGTTATTATCTATATTTAAAGTAACCTGTTTAATAAAATGTAGAATAACAGCTAATGAGGAAAGCTTCGGCCGAAACGCGTTATTTATATATAGATGTAGCACTGCTCTTAGTGCCCAATAAAGATTTGTAAAAAAAAGCAATCGTGGCATTACTTGTTACGAAGGAAACATAAATGGTACATTTGCTCGAATTATTAATTGCTTACAGTAATTAATGTGAATGATTTTGACAATGAATATCGTACGTGAGTATTCAGTTGAATACATCTCAGTGCATGTGTCAGCAATATACATCTACAATTGTTTTATTTACAAGAGTTCATCATGACACGGTACAAGGTCCTTTTAATCTTGCTTCCTTACAACAGGTTTCAAATGAAGCAGTGACGTAGACAGGTTTACAAGGTTTATTATCATGGAAACACACAGATAACCCATAGAATGCTTTCATTGTGATTACCCTCTAATCATTGAAAAAGAGATTCCCAATTTCTCATCAGCATGAAACGATAAACAGTGAATCAGTACAGGGTTTCCACCTTCGGTTTGCATATATACATAGATAGGTGAAAATGCTTTGGGCTGTTTTAAAATGTACATTTAAAATATAAGATCGCCTATGATCACAAAATCACAGGGCCAGAAAATATGAAGAAAAGGCAATTAACAGGCAGCCTAATACATCCCAACCCAAGAGAACCATCAGAAATCATGTTCTATAGACAAGATGCTGGTTAATATTAAAAACATACCAAACTGTTGATTTATAAAAAGAGAAAAAAGAAAGCACATACAGAAATGGGTACAAGCAGACCAACCTTCACAATGTACGTCACTCCAGGTCCCTGGATCTTCTCATTCGAGTGCAGCCATCCTCGAGAAGGCTTATTGACAAAGCTGCTACTTTGATTCCAATCTTCACCTCCCAGATGCATTTCATCTGAGCGTGTTTTCTTCCCTGTGCTCATCTTGCTCACGTCCTGCTGTGAACACGGAGGGGTAGAGACAAGGTTACATGTGTTGTCTGAGGCTCCTGCTGCTGTACTTAGAGCAGGAGAGCTACCCTGTAACTTGGATCCAGCAAGCTCCTTTACTGCAGAGGAAAGGTTTTTGATACCCAACAGGCTGCCTGTGTTGGACAGTTTTAAGTGAGACACTTTGTGAATAAACGTACAAAGAGAGGTGGATCCATCTTCTTGGTCCTTCGGTAAATCTGCACTCGCAACCGGGCACGAAATTGTAGCTGGAGTACCGGCGACTGTGGAGACTTTACTGTTCCTGGACAGGTTGCTCAAGAGATCATCGACCGGTGTCACAGATTCATTCTTGAAGCGGTTGTACTTGGTACGTTGAAGCATGCCCTTCTACCTAGTTTCTTTCATACGCTGTGGCAAAGCTGATGCCAGTTTAAGAACCACCTTTGCTAACATTGCCAGAGGTTCATAACGATACCTGTAAAACCTATTGCAAAAGAAAAAGAAATACAGATAGGTAGCAAAATTGTGAAAAATACCAAAGAGCATAAAGCGTTGAATTGAAGACAGTTCTATATGACATTCCACTTCTGGTTAGAGCTGCCAACTCGCTCACAGCAAAAGCATGACTCACACAAATGAGGAGACCCTTTTCAACAAAAGGCTCAGTGAGCACTGCAAATCACTTCCTGTAGCACAAAAAACATCCACCCACTTACAGCACTATAGAACCAATCAATTCTCAAATTTCCTTCCCCTAACTTCGCAAACAGATCATTTCTTCAAGTTATGTCAGTTTGCCCCTTCTCCCCCAAACTGATGTACACCTTGAACAACCCTGTTCGGTATCAGATAAAATATGCTTTCTTATATTAGGCTAAGTGTTATCAGTGCAAATTCTGATTGGTAGATAATACAGATTAGAGTCACTGAGAGAAAAAAAAAGTCACTATTCATCCAAATGAATCTTTATGTAACATCAGTCTACATTTTCAAGATGCACTTTCACTAAAGTTTTATATTTCCTTTCTAAATAATGCTGGTTTATTCATCATCAGCTGTTTCTTTTAAACACTTTACAGAACACAGTAGCAAATACAGCAATATACTGTGTTAAAAGATTATGTAATACTGTATATATTATAATGTTAGATCTGAACAAGAAACATGTATTCATTTCACTTAATGGTTAATACTCAAGGTAGTTTAAAAGCTAAAGCATCCTTTGTTCGTAATAGGATTGAAATTCCCCGAGCGATTTACCAGGCCACAAGTGAAGCTAAACAATAGACATGTAAAATAAGTGATCTGTCAAGTCTCCCACTGCATCACATTACATTAAAGACCCCCCTTTCCCCTTATTATTCAACAACTGCAGCTTAGAAAGTACAAAAGCAAAAAAAATTACATTAAAAAAACTTTCAAATAAAGGTATTTAATTAGTCTAATTTGTGACACAATAAAAAAAAGTCAGCACCTTTGCTCCCAGGAGGCACGGATAACGGAGATGTTTAATGGAAGATGGAGCTCCCAGTGCAGAATAGCCTTTCATTAAGCAAACGACACAGCCCGCTGCAGTATCCTCACAGCCTTCATCTCACCCATTCTGTCTGTTAGCATAGCAACAACGAATACTCACATCCTAGATTGTTTCAGCTGTTAGCTAATATAACGGAACACCTAAAATTCCCAAAAGCCTCTCTTCATTAGCTACAAAGGAAAAATCGCAAAAAGAAAAATGTGAATGAAACTCTATTTGTGTGAATGAAAGGGCTGGCTCGCATATCAATAATTCTGTGAATGAAGCAGGGCCATGCAGCCTCTGCTTGGCAATCCCTTGGGTGCTAACCGTTCCATCCAATGAGAGACAGCCTGCATGACTCATTCAACAAAGGCTTGCTAAATAGTGGAAGAGTCCATTTTGATCACAGGCAGCATTCTTTATACAGCAAAATCTAACCTAATTAAGGAGGCAACAGACAAACAAATGCATCTTTGCAGCAGGAGACAGAAAAGGATGTTGAAGACAAAAAAAAAAGAAAATGCTGCCTGCCTGAAAAAAAAAAAAAAATCCTTATCTCCAGCGTACGTTTTAGTATACCTGCTTCATTCATGAATGTGCTCATTCTGTCTAATATGCCTATTCCAGCACATTAAATTGACATATTGAGCAACATAGCCCTGCAGGATGGTCTCATGGGTAATGGATTGGACACGGTATATCCTGGGGATTTAACCCCTTGCTAAAAATAAAGACAAGCTGCTAATTTAAAACATATATAACATTTTTATGGGGTACTGAAAAGGACGTGGTGCATTTACCGAGATATACAATACATGAAAAAAATGGTGTACAGTAACATATGCAGCCAACTGAATCGACGCTTTCATCAGTATGGCATACTTAGAACGATAAACGCTTTGAATTGTACAACATAGGTTTTTGCGTGTGCAGCAATTGATTATCAGTATGCTTTATGTCATTACACTGATGCAAAACTGCAGAAGCATGAAATATGTCAGTGCTCATGGTTTTGCAAATATACAACATGCAATTAAAAATATGTATTTCTTTTCTGAGAAACTCTATATAATAAGAGCAGTACAGTTGCAGAAATGGCAGCAAAAGCCACTGAAATGCGTATAAAGGCCTAAATAAATAAAATAAAAAAGCACAGGGATAATACCATATAGTATTTGCTGAATATAATATATTTTCTTTTTAATATCGTTTTTGAAACCATAAAATGCTGTATAAATGAATAAAAAGACATGTATGTAAATGTTAACATATCAATGTTATTCACCCAGAAAAACAAGTCTAAATGGCATGATCTTTTATTCTCTGAAGTATCGAATCAAAATGGTATTGCTTTTTCTTAACGGTATAAGCAAGCCTGAATTTTTTTTTTTGTATCTTATTATTATTATTATTATTATTATACAGGATTTATATAGCGCCAACAGTTTGCGCAGCACTTATAAAGTGTATAATCAATAAAGAGATATTACTGACATTATTATATTTATATATATATATATATATATATATATATATATATACCGGTATACACATACATACAATATATATATATATATATATATATATATATATATATATATTCCTGTCTTTGAGGCTACGTCATTAGCAAGCAATTGTAAGTCTATTTACTGTTAGCTGTTCCAGCACAGTAGGGGTTTATAAAGCAGAAACATACGCAAAAAACGGCAAGATTTTCAGACTACCTGACTTTTTAAGGGAACAATTCATACAGCTACAAGCAGTGTGAGAACCCTCCCTTAGCAACAGGAGTTGCCTTGGAAACGCACACGGGAACAAGAATATGTTGGAATTTTTCAATGAAATCATTAGGTTTTGGTAGGAATAAAGCAAGCAAATAATGGTCAATTATTTACTGAAATATCGTGGGTGTATTAAAAGTTGGATGACGATACACACAAAGGTCTCGGCTGTACGCTGCATATCTCCAGGCGATTTACAAAGGGGGTTAATTTTTCTGTGAATTAGAACATGCACAACGTTATATAAGCCATTATGAAAAGGAAATGATTATGGGTGTTCACAGTGCTGTGAACATGAAAACAAAGGCTGAAATAAAATCAATATCTGCAAACTGTGCCGTCAATGCCATGATTCGATGACTAGGTCAGGCAAGAAGCTTAAATAAACAGTATTCAGACTCCTACAAATGGACATGGTATCTAGGTAAAACATAGGTCCACCTAAACCTGATTAATACATTTTTGGGGATGTTGTAAATTCAATCATAATAAAATCCTGGCATGTTAAATGTGTTTGTCATATGCCAGTGTGCCCGGTGTCGCTATAACATATTATTCTTGCCTTGATGTCAACCAATATCATTATATGTGTTTTGCTGCATTATCCACACCAATACAAATGCTAACTATGACCCCAAGAACACCACCCTTACCATCAAGCACCGAGGTGGAAACATTATGCTTTGTGGCTGTTTCTCTGCTAAAGGTACAGGATGACTTTGTTACATTAAGCCCAGGTTCACACTGGGTATGATTTAGTTCGATTTCACATGTGAAATCGCATCTCAAATCGGCGGCAATTGACGGCAATGACACCGTCCTAATCGGTGCGACGCCGCATCTGCGGCGCTGCACCGATTTCAAAAAGTAGTTCTTGTACTAATTTTTGCGATTTCAGGACGCGATTTACATTGACATCTGTGTAGAACCCTGCACAGATGTCTCCTAAATCGCGCCGAAATCGGGACTGCCAGAGGGAGTGAAATCGGACGAGTTCAGCTGAAATCGCGCGATTTCACGCCCGCAGCCCAGTGTGAACCAGGGCTTAGGGCCAGTTCACACCAGATGCAGTTTAGTGCAGTTCCGTTTTTTCTGCACCAATACAGTCAGTTGCGGTCAGTTTCTGCACCAGAAACTGACCAGAAACTAACTGCACTGGTGTGAACTAAAGCCATTGGAATACATGGAAAACATTGTGCATGCATTTTTAGTGCAGAAAAAAAGCCCACGGAACTGCGCCTGGTGTGAACTAGCACTAAGGGGCCATTGGACGGGGCCCGGTTTTGTAAAATCTTGGATGAGATCCTTCTTCCCTTCTTCAAAGCAGAACACTGAAGATTGGTCGTTAATGGGCCTTCCAGCATGACAATGACCCAAAACATACCACCAAGGCATCAAATGAGTGTCTCAAGATAAGCACATTAAGATCACGGAGTGGCCTAGTCTCCAGACCTTAATCCTATTGAAAATGTATGGAAGGAGCTAAAACTTTGAGTTGCCAGGTGACAGCCAAGAAACTTTAATGCCGAGGTACACACGGCCGTTTTTAGGGTTGTAAGAAATTAAGGCCCAGATTCATAGAGCGATTACGCCTGTCTAACTGGTGTTAGACAGGAGTAATTTCAAATTTCGCGCGCCGTATCACTAGTTTGAATCCTCAAACCATGATACGGCGGCTTCGGGCTTCGATCCGAGAGGCTTACGTCCTCGTAAGCCCTCGGATCTACGTTGCGATATTTTTGCGGCCGCTGGGTGGAGTCCGCGTCGTTTTCACCGTCGGGGTATGCAAATTAGTTTTTACGCCGATCCACGAAGGTACGAGTGTCCCTCGCAATCGCCTACGTCATTTTTTGGCTACGTAATGTTAGAGGAGCTTTTTGCTGGTCTACCCATGTAAAGTATGGCCGTCGTTCCCGCGTCGATTTGAAATTATTATTTTTTTTTAAACGTAACTCGTTCGGGAATAGGAATGTATGTAAACGACGCTACTACGACGTAACAACGTGATTTCGCGCAATGCACGGCGGGAAATTTGCGAACGGAGCATGCGCAGTTCGATCGCCGCGGGAACGCGCCTATTTTAAATGCTTCACGCCCCCTACTCGCGCAGATGGATTGCGATGGGAGAAATACACTATGCCGCCGTCGTTTACTGGACAAAATCTACCTGGATTCCACGTAGAGCCAGGTAAAAAATGGCGGCGTAGTGTATTTCTGATACTCTACGATAATCTAATTCTCTCTGAATCTGGGCCTAAGTTTTTAATGGTCTAGAAAAAACAATGGCCCAGATTCAGATAGAATTAGATTATCGTAGAGTATCAGAAATACACTACGCCGCCGTTTTTTACCTGGCTCTACGTGGAATCCAGGTAGATTTTGTCCAGTAAACGACGGCGGCGTAGTGTATTTCTCCCGTCGCAATCCATCTACGCGAGTAGGGGGCGTGAAGCATTTAAAATAGGCGCGTTCCCGCGGCGATTGAACTGCGCATGCTCCGTTCGCAAATTTCCCGCCGTGCATTTCGCGAAATCACGTTGTTACGTCGTAGTAGCGTCGTTTACGTACATTCCTATTCCCGAACGTGTTACGTTAAAAAAAAAATAATAATTTCAATTCGACGCGGGAACGACGGCCATACTTTACATGGGTTACGCACTGTTAGACCAGCAAAAAGCTCCTCTAACATTACGTAGCCAAAAAATGACGTAGGCGATTGCGAGGGACACTCGTACCTTCGTGGATCGCCGTAAAAACTAATTTGCATACCCCGACGGTGAAAACGACGCGGACTCCACCCAGTGGCCGCAAAAATATCGCAACGTAGATCCGAAGGCTTACGAGGACGTAAGCCTCTCGGATCAAAGCCCGAAGCCGCCGTATCATGGTTTGAGGATTCAAACTAGTGATACGGCGCGCGAAATTTGAAATTACTCCTGTCTAACACCAGTTAGACAGGCGTAATCGCTCTATGAATCTGGGCCAATGTGTTTTTCAACCTGATCATTAAAACAGCCTTGCCTACACACGAATGTGAAAAAAAAAATGCTCTAGCAAAGCGCAGTGACGTACAACACGTACGACGGCACTATAAAGGGGAAGTTCCATTCGGATGGCGACACCCTTTGGGCTGCTTTTACTGATTTCATGTTAGTAAAAGACAATTTGCGCTTTTCAGTCTGTTACACCGGGATGAATGTGCTTACTCCATTACGAACACTAGTTTTACCAAAACGAGCGCCCCAGTCTCATAACTTGCTTCTGAGCATGCACGTTTTTTTCACGTCGTTAAAGCCCACACATGACCATATTTTACGACCTTAAAAACGT
Organism: Rana kukunoris; assembly: GCA_029574335.1. NCBI lineage: Eukaryota > Metazoa > Chordata > Amphibia > Anura > Ranidae > Rana > Rana kukunoris. The sequence goes on along the minus strand of CM056049.1, from coordinate 279,426,359 downwards.
TGTGAAAAATTAGAGCATGTTCGAAATTTTTAATGCCCATGTTTCACAAAAATGCTCTGGCGCCCACACACGATCGTTTTTAATGACATTAAAAAAAAAAGCATAAGGATTTAGAGAAGAAATGTAAAGCAGAGTGGACCAAAATGCCCCCTGAGATATGTAAAAACCTGGGGGCAGATTCACAAAACAATTACGCCTGTCTAACTGGGGTTAGACAGGAGTAATTTCAAATTTCGCGCGGCGTATCACTAGTTTGAATCCTCAAACCATGATACGCCGGCTTCGGGCTTCGATCCGAGAGGCTTACGTCTTCGTAAGCCTTCGGATCTACGCTGCCATCTATTTGCGGCCGCTGGGAGGAGTTTGCGTCGTTTTGGTGCGTCGGGATATGCAAATGTGTTTTTACGGGGATTCACGAACATACGAGCGGGCGTCGCAATCGTTTTCGTCTCTTTTTTTATACGTAATGTTAGAGCAGCTTTTTGCTGCTCTAACTTTACGTAGCCCATGTTAAGTATGGCCGTCGTTCCCGCTTCGAATTTATTTAAAATTTTATTTTGTTTACGTAACTCGTCGGGACGTGGATCGCCCGTAAAGTACGCTACATAAACAACGAATGACGTCACGACGTGATTTCGCGCAATGCACGGCGGGAAATTTGCGAACGGAGCATGCGCAGATCAATCGCCGCGGGAACGCGCCTAATTTAAATGTTTCACGCCCCCTACTCGCGCAGATGGATTGCGACGGGAGAAATACACTACGCCGCCGTCGTTTACCGTAGAAAATCTACCTGAATTCCACGTAGAGCAAGGTAAAAAACGGCGGCGTAGTGTATTTCTGATACGCTACGATAATCCATTTCTCTGTGAATCTGCCCCCTGGTCACCAACTACAAGAAACATCTTACCTCTGTACTTGCCAACAAGGGTTTTCTCCACCAAGTCATGCTACTAAGTCATGCTTTGCTTGGGGATCAAATACTTATTTTACTCACTGAACTGCAACTTAATTTATAGCATTTGCATCATGTGTTTTTTCAGAATTTTTGGTTGATATTCTGTCTTTATAATTTAAAATACACCTATGATAAAAATTATAGAACCTTTAATTCCTTGTAAGTGGGCAAAATTACAAAATCTGCAGGGGATCAAATAATTATTTTTCCCACTGTATAGAATGAAACCAGCAAGAGCTATGTGATGTTACTGCATAAAGAGAATCATGTAATAGCCATTGGAAGAAGTAGGGTACAGGAGTGTTTTAATAGGCAAAACCCTATCCACTAGGGATGAGCTTTGTGTTCGAGTCGAGCCCATGTTCGACTCGAACATCGTATGTTCGATCGTTCGTCGAAATACGAACAAAACGGCTCATTCACGCCAAATTTGAGTGACGAGCCACGGCCCATAATTCACTGCGGCATTGCGCGCTGATGATCGGCCAAGCATGCACTATGACCCGCATGCTTGGCCAATCACAGCGCCGTCAGTACAGAGAGCCGTAATTGGCCAAAGCCAGGGTGGCTTTGGCCAATTATAGCTCAGGGCTTTAGTACACGCCCCACACTTGTGTAGTGTGTTGCGGCGCTGGTTAGATATCAGTCACAGAGAGAGAGAGAGAGAGTATCTTTTTTTCTAGCTAGATAGAGCAGGCAGGCTAGTCAGTTAAATTTACAGTGTGTAGAGGATATATATACATCCCAGGTGTTGTACATATATTTATACACTGTTGTGGGCCAGATTCTCAGCGGCGCTACGCCTGCGTAAATGTATATGCGCGGTGTAATAGTAAATGTGCGCCTGCGTATCGATGCGCGGTAAACACAGAACCACATACGCGCGAAAAAAAATTCCGTCTGGGCGGCGAAAATGCATTAAGCTAGCGCGGCGTAGGCGCATAGTTACGCATCAAAAATATTCAGTTCCCATTGAATTAGCATGCAAATATGAAAATGAGGGAGATGCGCGTATTCCCGAAACTACGCGCGTCCGGCGTTGGCTACTCGTGGTGCGCGTAACTCGAAAGCCTTGAGTTAACATACCCCTCATAAAAGCACGGGTAACTTTGCTCAAGGCCGTGTGCAAGTCAGCTGGAGAGCAACTACAGCAGCACCGTAACGGACGAGCTGAGCAATCACACTTACTGGACAACACATTCGTATGCCAAGATGCCAGGGCCAGCCATGGTCTTATCACTACTAAGGTATGCAGAGGAAGAGGAGCATAGAAGGAGGAGGAGGAGGAGGGGGGCACGTGAGAGGATCTACCGAGCGCGCATGAGCCTCTTTGGCATGGGTGATGAGGAGGTGTATCGCATCTTCAGATTCACCCCTGCTGCCATCCTGGAAATAACCACAGCCCTGCAGGATGACATCACCAGCCAGACATACCGCTCACATGCACTGCAGCCACTGGTGAAGGTCCTGGCAACACTCCATTTCCTGGCCAGTGGATCATTCCAGCGTACAAGTGGAGTGGTGGCTGGGATGTCACAAACCAGCATAAGCAGATGTCTGCACCAGGTTGTCCCCGCAATCCTCAGACGCATGTCCAACCAGTTCATCAGACCCACCACTGTGCACCTGCGGCAGAAGGCAATGACAGATTTCTACAGAATTGACGGATTCCCACGCACCATCGGGGCCATTGATTGCACACATGTGGCACTACAGCCCCCCAGTGTCACAGAGCACATATACCGCAATTGGAAGCATTGGCATTCCATCAACGTACAGGTGATAGCCGATGCCAAATACCTCATATGGCACGTCCGTGCCAAAGACCCCGGGTCCAGCCATGACAGCTACATCTACCGTCAAAGCAACATCCCCGAAGATTTTGAGCAGGACATGTATGGGGACAGCTGGCTGGTTGGTGAGTGACATGGGTGGCAGCCATGACTATCCCCTCCCATGATGCACAACAGAAGTGGCACATGCATGACTACCATGCTCCTGTCTTTTCCCTTACAGGTGACTCTGCATAAACACTGGGACCCCATCTCATGACTCCTTTCCGGAACCCCCAAACCAGAGGAGAGAGAAGATACAATGAAGCACACATCAAAACCCGTGCAGTGGTGGAGCGCACATTTGGCCTCCTGAAGTCCCGTTTCCGATGCCTGGATAAGTCTGGGGGGGCCCTATTGTATTCCCCCAACTTTGTGGGTCAGATCATTGGTGCATGTTGTATTCTGCACAACTTTGCCATGCGAAAGGGCCTGCACATTGCCCTACGTGATGACCTGACCCCCCAACCACACAGCCCCCCCCCCCGCCAGAGGAGACCCCGTCATCTGATGGAAGAGCAGTCAGGAGGGTCCTCGTGTTACGAATCTTTGACCGTTAAACACACACATACAGCATGGCACACAGACAATGCATGCGTGTACACCACTGATGTCCCTAGATCACACACACCACATGCACATCACATTGGATTAGCCCAAGTGGGCCTGGCGGGGGCTCCGCCTGGTGCCACGGGTCCTGCCCCTCACTTGCCTGGGGGCAGCCACAGATGGGGGGGGGGAGCAGGTTGAGGAGGAGCATCCCCACGTCCCTCCCTGGCTGCCTGCATGCCCTCCAGGGCAACCGCTATGCGGGTCTGCACAGCAGTCTGCGCCTCAACAGCAAGGCGCAGGGCATGAACCTCCCCCACAAGTTCGAAGGTGTTTTCCTGCAGCTCCCCCAGGCTGGTCAGCGTTGCTGCGCTGTTGACAGCAAGATCCTGGATGGCATCTGTAATATGTCCCGAGGATGCCAGGCTGTCGGCCAGGCGCTTCATCTCCTCCACAACCTCGGCCAGGTGCTGATTTTGCTGGTCCTGCTGTCTGACCAGCTGTTCCGGCAGGACCTTGGATACACCCCTGGTCTTGCACGTTGCCTTACGTGGAGTGGCAGGGGACCGGGCATAAGGGGAGGATGTTGAGGGGCCGGAGATGAGGGGGGGGGGGGGGAAAGAGGGACTGGAGAGGTTGGAGGGGGACACTGAGGGGTTTGCTAAAGGTAGAGGGATAGCCTGGGCTGGTCCGGCCAACCCACCATCCTCCTCCACAACAACATATAGGTCCTGGTCCTGGACTATGACACCCTCCTCAACCACCTCCTCCGTTGAGGTGTGCCCACTTCCCTCCAAGTCCTGTTCCAGGGGGGCAGCCAGAGGGACTGTATCTTCAGGGGATGGATCCTGATGGGCCCTGGCATCAACAGATGGCCCCGCTCCCTCCTGCACATCTGTGGATGACACAAAAGATGCCCATGTTGGTGGACCCACACACTTGGCACATGTTCCCTTCCACCCCCATACATGTACACAACAGATAGAATATAAAACACACTTACCTGTCCTCACGGCTGGCTTCTGGGACTCATAGCCCCCAACTCCCTCTACCTGCTCCGTCTGCAGGCAGCGGGCAACCACCTTCTCCTCCTCAGTCAGGCGGACAGGGCAGGGTGGGCCCCCTCCAGTGCCCCTGGCATGCCGAGCTATGGCAGCCAGCTTGCCCTTCACATGACGCCGCAGGTCATTCATTTTCTTCTGAATGTCCTGCGGTGTCCGTACCTCATGAGAGAGGGCATTGACCTGGCACGCGACCCTCATAAGTATTTGGTCCCTCCGGGACTTGCTGGTCCGGGCACTGTCAGCACCATGGAGCCGCGAGTCATACTTCTCCATGGCCCTCATGACAATGGCCCTCTCCTCTGGGGAGAAATTCTTCTTCCTCCTCTCCTTAACAGCAGTTGTCATCTTGTCCAGCACAAACTTTGGCCGTCACTATCAAAAAAATGGGAGACGTTTGCGCTGCACAGGCGCATGTGTGGGCGCATTATATACCCTGCGCCGGCGCATCGTAGGGAGGCTTTGCGCATGCGCAGAAGGCATCCACGTCACGGCGCGGGTCAACCACGTCATGGCGCGGGTCATCCATGTCACGGCGCATGCTCCGTTCGTCCCGGCCTGCATTTGCATGGGGTCACGCTTCATTACAATGCAACACGCCCACTTCCCTCCTACTTTGGAGTTGCGCCGGATTACGCCGATGGTTTTACGCGACGCAGGCGCATCTTGGAGCGCATTTACTTAGGGAATACGGTACTTGCCACTCCGTGTTACGTCGGCGTAGTGCATCTGAGATGCGCAACGCCTGCATAATTAGGCGCGCATCTACGAGAATCTGGCCCTGTATAGTTTAGCTAGATCAGTTATTCCCAATTTACTGGCAGGTTGTTGATTGTGCTAGCTGCAGTATTCTCACGTGGTGTATTGCCTGTGTCCTCTGCATCGAGCAACATAAAGCTACACAGGCATACTATAGACACCCAGCAGGTACAATATTTAAAGGAATTTTTCATATTTTTTTTTTTTATGTAAGCATCATGATGCTTTAAATATTGTACCTGCTGGGTAGGGATGAGCTTCGAGTTCGAGTAGAACTCATGTTCGACTTGAACATTGCCTGTTCGCCAAACAGCGAACTATTTGGGGTGTTCGTGGCAAGTTTGTGTGAACTTTAGAACCCTGTTAAAGTCTATGGGACTCGAAAGTTTGAAATCTAAAGTGCTAATTTTAAAGGCTAATATGCAAGTTATTGTAATAAAAAGTGTTTGGGGACCTGGATCCTGCCCCAGGGGACATGTATCAATGCAAAAAGTTTTTTTGGCAGCAGTGATTTTAATAATTCCTTTAAGTGAAACTTTTCCTTTAAATTTCGTAGCTGGGGGGGGGGGGTGTATAGTATGCCTGTAAAGTAGTGCTTGTTTCCCATGCTTAGAACTGTCCCTGCACAAAGTGTCATTTCGGAAGGAAAAAAAGTCATTTAAAATCACTCGCGGCTATAATGAATTGTCGGCTCCCGGCAATACAAAGAAAAGTCATTCATAAAAAACCCTGAAGGGTCTGGAATGGATATTTGGGGGGAACCCCACATCATTTTGTTTTTTTATTTGATGCAGGGTTCCCCTTAATATCCATACCAGACCCTAATGCCGCGTACACACGATCACTTTTTGTGATGAAAAAAAACAACGTTTTATCTCATGAAAAAAAATGAAGTTTTAAAAACGACGTTGCCTACACACCATCGTTTTCTGAAAATGCTCTTGCAAAGCGTGGTTACGTACACCACAAATTCGACGGCACTCTGTTCCATTGAAGCTCCCGTCTCATAACTTGCTTCTGAGCATGCGCAGGTTTAAAAACGTTGTTTTACAGTCGTTTTGCCCACACACTATCATTTTTTATGACACAAAAAACGACATTCAGAAAAACGACATAAAAAATTCAAGCATGTTCTAATTTCTTTTTGGTCGTTTTTTTGAATAACACTACGTTTTGCCCACGCGCGATCATTATAAATGACGTTTTTTAAAACGTCGTTTTTTTTCATCACAAAAAGTGATCGTGTGTACGCGGCATAAGGTGAGTGATTTTAAGTGACTTTTTTCCTTCAGAAATTACATTTTGTGCAGGGACAGTTCTAAGCACAGGAAACAAGCGCTACTTTACAGGCATACTATACACCCCCTAGGTACGAAATTTAAAGGAATATTTCAATTTTATTGTTTCACTTTAAGCATTATTAAAATCACTGCTCCTGAAAAAACAGCCGTTTTTTTAAAACTTTTTTTGCATTGATACATGTCCCCTGGGGCAGGACCCGGGTCCCCAAACACTTTTTAGGACAATAACTTGCATATTAGCCTTTAAAATTAGTACTTTAGATTTCAAACATTCGATTTGGCCCAGAATGGGCAGGGGTGTCCACGCGGTTGCAAGTTGATTCTTACGACTGGCGTGAAACAGGAGAAGTTCTGTTTTGGAGCTGTTGAGTTTAAGATAACTCTTCGTCATCCAGTTTTCTATCAAAGAGAGGCATGTCTCTAGACTGAGATGATGATCCTTTTTGTTGCAGATGTGAGAGTACAGTTGTGTGTCATCTGCATAAGAGTGATAGTAGTTTTTGGCTACTGATGATTTCAAAGAGAGAGCGAAGATAGATGTTGAACAGCACCGGCGACAGAGGGGATCCTTGAGGGACTTCGCATGACACCATGCGTTTTTCAGAAGTGAAAGGTCCCAGTTTCACTATTTGTGATTGGTTTTGCAGAAAAGAGGAGAACCAGGATAAATCACTTTCTGCGACTCTGGCTACTTCAGCTAGCCGAGTCAATAATAGTTTGTGTTCTACCGTGTCGAAAGCTGCGCTTAAGTCCAACAGGACTAGAAGACAAGATTCTCCTTCGTCTGCGGCCTCGAGAGCATCATCCCATATTTTGAGTAGTGCTGTTTCCGTCCCGTGTCCAGGACGGAAACACGATTGAAATGGATTGAGTAGATTATGGGTATCTAGATGCTGTTGCAGCTGTTGTACCACTACTTTCTCCATTACCTATGAGAGAGGACGTTTAGGTCTGTTATGGGACGATGGTGAGTTGGGTCTTTGGGGTCGATGGTGGGTTTCTTTAAGATGGGTTGGATTATGCCCTGTTTCAACTGGGAGGGCACTATGCCTTCCCTGAAGGACTGGTTTATAAGCTGCGTGATAGGAGGTGCCAGAATACTGGCACATTCCTTCAGCAGTTTGGTGGTTGATGATATCATTAGGTGCTGTGCTATTTCGCAGAGTACCGATGATATTTTTAGTGGCATCGATGGAGATGGGTCTGAGAGTGAACTTTGTTGATTGCGGTGAATTTGTGTGGGTATTGGGGGAATGATTGAGGGGGGGGGTTGAGGGGGGTACTGTTTTGCTGAATGCTTTTTCGGATTCCCTCAATTTTATTAATGAAATAATCCGATAATTCATTGCAGAATTCTTGACTATGTGAGCTGGGGGCTTCAAGACAGACTGGATTCATGGCCTGGGTGACAACTTGAAGAGTTTGCGGGGGCGGTTTAGGGCATTGGTGATGGCATTGGAAAAGTGATTTTTTTTGGCTTTGAAGATTTCTTTGTGGTATTTATTTGTTATTACCTTGTAGATGGTGTGGTTTTCCTCTGAAGAGCTTCTTTTCCAGGCGGCTTCCGCCCTTCTGCGCTCTTGCTTCAGCAACGACAGCTGGTCCTTAGGTGTGGTTGGATTGTTTTTATTTTATTCTCTAATGTTGTTTTAAAGAGCTCTGAATGGAGCTTATTCTGCGATCTCGTCCAGTGCATTGTCACTGGTTTTGATGTTTTTGTTAAAGGGTAATTTTTGATAATAACGAACTTGATTATATGGTGGTCTGACCACGGTAGCGGCATTTTTGAGAATTTTTACTTCCAGATCTTGTCTGAAGATAAGATCGAGCGTGGGACCAGAAGCATGTGTGGGGCCCACATACTAGTTGCTGCAGACCAAGTCCTTCCAAGTGGTCAATGCAAGCGTCGGCGACGGGATCCTGTGAGGAATTGGCCCACAGGTTGAAATCCCCAAGCAGCAAAATATGTTTGCTGTTTAGGGTATAAGTGGAGATGAAATCTGTTAAAGATGAGAAAAACTGCGATTTTGGACCCGATGGTCTATAGCAGAGTAGAATATGGGTGGTCTCCTGGGGATTTGTTTGAAGTTGTAGAGAAAGGGTTTCCATGAATGGAAGTGGGTTTTGAAGCACTGGTTTAATGATCACGAGGTAAGTCTTGTGGATCACCGCCAGGCCTCCCCCTCTTTGCCCCACTCTATTTTCTGTTATGATGTGATAGTTATCTGGCACCAGTTCACCTAGAATGGTGTTACAGTCGGCTGTAAGCCAGCTTTCTGTAATAAATAGGCAGTCTAAATCGCATTATGTAGAGATCATGGATTTCTAATCGGTGTCTTACTGCCGATCTTGTGTTGACCAGAATGCATGATATACGCTTTGGTTGGGATGATAGGAAATGGTGTTTGACTGTCGATCGTCGATCGATTCTAAACTGTCGTTCAGTCCTTAGGGCTTTTTTGGTGGCGACCGGCAATATTGAGGCAAACGGCTTTAGTCCCTGAATGGTTTCTGCCGAGTATCTCAGATTAGTCATGGTTGCTGAATCCTGCCTCCCTGTTTGATCCAGAGGAAGGCGAAAAACCCCTGTTCGTGCAATGCCAATATGTCGTGGCAGGGGAAAAAATTCCTTCCTGACCCCCAGGGGGCGATCAGACGTGTCCCTGGATCAAATGTTTGAGGGGAGAATGGGAAAAAGAAGGGGGGTGCACAATTGGCAGTTATTGCGTTATGGATGGGGTGGGGGTGCGTGGCAGGGATACCACAGTAGCAGGGGTGTACCTAGATGGATGCCCAGTGAGGATCAGTGCTCCAGCCAGGGGTTGTGCGGCTGGTTGGCTCGATCGTGCGGGCTGAAACAGCTCAGAGATGCCAGGTGGTGGATGGGGATCCTGCTGGCTTTTTATTGCCTCTTCTACTTTCTCACTTCTTCCTCTCCTTCTTTTCTTAGCAATTTCCTTTTTTTCTGCTTATTATTCATCTACAAGTAAATTTGGGATTTTTTCTCTCTTGTTTTTTCTACAATTGTCTGCATATATAATTTAGAGTTTGGACTATTTACCTAATATATTTCTTTATTAATACGACCCATTTTGTTAGGGTCCGTTCAGGTATTTCAGAAACAACGCACAGGAGATGTATGCTCCTTTTCTTGTATGTCACGATAACTATATTTATCTTCTTGGGACTTTAGCTTTCTCATATTTATCTTTCCTCTCACGTGACCCCTCCCATCAACAGTTTGAACCCATTAGGGGTGGATGGGTGGTCTGGAAGAACGCTACGCCTAAAATAAGGTATAGTCCTTTTTTCAGTATTTATCTGATGAATATGAACATGCATTGGAGCACCAAACTCTACCGATATTTCAGTCATTATTGTTATGATCTTTATCCCATATTTGCATTCTTTATACTGCATTTGTAACTTGTTTTCTTATGCAAAACTCAATAAAAATATTTAACAAGAAAAATACTAATAAACAGATTATGGTAATAAAAAAAAAGAGGGAGATGCTCTGGACCTATGTAATGTGCATAATTATGTAGCAGTAGGGTCTTGTAGTTAGGATCGCCGTGTATATGCTGTAAATACTGGACAGAATAATCCGTATATTTTTGATATGTATTTATTTGTATATATGTTCCCCATCCAAGTTTATTCCCTTTTTTCCATCTTATTTAATTTATTGGATGCCATTGCTCCTGGACTCAGGAGCTATTTTTAAAATTTCCCCAGCCAAGGGACTGGCTAGGTTTTGGTGGGGGGTGAGTGTAGCACCCTCTAAGTAGGTAGGTGCCAGAGGTAGGATTTTTGCTAGGATTCCTACTGTCCGGAACCACTGGAGGAGCAGAAAGAAGAGCAAGAGCCTGCACATTTTCCCTTGGGGGTCCTTGCAGGTGACACAGAGAACCTCCCTCCGGAGTTAGACCTGCCCACGACCTGAGAATAGTTTGGCACGGCCCAGCTTAGGGACCCCACTTTAGCTAGGGCAAGGGAACAGGTAAAAGTGGTACTGTAAATGGGGTACACAAAGAGCCAGGGGAGGAGGTTACAGTGCGGAAAATAAGTATTTGAACACCCTGCTATTTTGCAAGTTCTCCCACTTGGAAATCATGGAGGGGTCTGAAATTGTCATCGTAGGTGCATGTCCACTGTGAGAGACATAATAAAAAATAAAAAAAAATCCAGAAATCACAATTTATGAATTTTTAACTATTTATTTGTATGATACAGCTGCAAATAAGTATTTGAACACCTGTTTATCAGCTAGAATTCTGACCCTCAAAGACCTGTTAGTCTGCCTTTAAAATGTCCACCTCCACTCCATTTATTATCCTAAATTAGATGCACCTGTTTGAGGTCATTAGCTGCATAAAGACACCTGTCCACCCCATACAATCAGTAAGAATCCAACTACTAACATGGCCAAGACCAAAGAGCTGTCCAAAGACACTAGAGACAAAATTGTACACCTCCACAAGGCTGGAAATGGCTACGGGGAAATTGCCAAGCAGCTTGGTGAAAAAAGGTCCACTGTTGGAGCAATCATTAGAAAATGGAAGAAGCTAAACATGACTGTCAATCTCCCTCGGACTGGGGCTCCATGCAAAATCTCACCTCGTGGGGTCTCAATGATCCTAAGAAAGGTGAGAAATCAGCCCAGGACTACACGGGAGGAGCTGGTCAATGACCTGAAAAGAGCTGGGACCACCGTTTCCAAGGTTACTGTTGGTAATACACTTAGGCCTCGTACACACGATCAAATCTGTCCGCTGGAAACGGTCTGCTGGACTGTTTCAGCAGACAGATTTGATCGTGTGTACGGCCGAGCCGACGGATTTGGCCACCCGACAGATTTCAAAGCATGCTTTGAAATCTATCGGGTGGGAATCCGTCCGCCCGACATGTCTGCTGGTTAGTACACTTACCAGCAGACATGTCGTCCCGCACCGCCGCCGCACCGCCGCCGAATGGATTCGGCGCATGCGCGGAAGTGTTTTACTTCCTGGTGCGGTGACGTGGCGGCGTCAACGTCACCGCCACGTCAGCGCGCCGTCTGCTGGCGGGGATTTTGGTTTGCTCGTGTGTACACGCAAGCAAACCAAAATCCCAGCAGACAGATTTGTTCAAATCTGTCGGACAGACAGATTTGAACAAATCTGTCTGCTCGTGTGTACAAGGCCTAAGACCTCATGGTTTGAAATCATGCATGGCACGGAAGGTTCCCCTGCTTAAACCAGCACATGTCAAGGCCCGTCTTAAGTTTGCCAATGACCATTTGGATGATCCAGAGGAGTCATGGGAGAAAGTCATGTGGTCAGATGAGACCAAAATAGAACTTTTTGGTCATAATTCCACTAACCGTGTTTGGAGGAAGAAGAATGATGAGTACCATCCCAAGAACACCATCCCTACTGTGAAGCATGGGGGTGGTAGCATCATGCTTTGGGGGTGTTTTTCTGCACATGGGACAGGGCGACTGCACTGTATTAAGGAGAGGATGACCGGGGCCATGTATTGCGAGATTTTGGGCAACAACCTCCTTCCCTCAGTTAGAGCTTTGAAGATGGGTCGAGGCTGGGTCTTCCAACATGACAATGACCCGAAGCACACAGCCAGGATAACCAAGGAGTGGCTCTGTAAGAAGCATATCAAGGTTCTGGCGTGGCCTAGCCAGTCTCCAGACCTAAACCCAATAGAGAATCTTTAGAGGGAGCTCAAACTCCGTGTTTCTCAGCGACAGCCCAGAAACCTGACTGATCTAGAGAAGATCTGTGTGGAGGAGTGGGCCAAAATCCCTCCTCCAGTGTGTGCAAACCTGGTGAAAAACTACAAGAAACGTTTGACCTCTGTAATTGCAAACAAAGGCTACTGTACCAAATATTAACATTGATTTTCTCAGGTGTTCAAATACTTATTTGCAGCTGTATCATACAAATAAATAGTTAAAAAAAATCATACATTGTGATTTCTGGAATTTTTTTTTTTTTGATTATGTCTCTCACAGTGGACATGCACCTACGATGACAATTTCAGACCCCTCCATGATTTCCAAGTGGGAGAACTTGCAAAATAGCAGGGTGTTCAAATACTTATTTTCCGCACTGTATATTCCCACATTTTGCTATGGAAAATTACCTGTTATACAGAGTTGATAAAATACGAGGAGAAAGACTGGAACAGTTGATAGTACCTCAACCTCATAGATGCATGGTAATAGACCTGGCACATTCTCATCTGGAGGTGGATAAAACTAAGGATAGAGTATTGCAATGTTTTTTTTGGCCAGGCTTACACAAAGAGGTAAAATTGTAATGTGAATCTTGCCCAGTTTGTCAGCTCACTGCTCCAGTCTCACATTTCTGGAGTTCACTGGTCCCTTTACCCAGGGCTCAAAATTTCAAATCCTGAGCTACTAGCCATGCCTCAAAGGTTACTCGCCACCAGTTGCCCCACCTAATTCATACACTGCCCTGCGCCTAATTGCACCTGTAAACACGCCCTCGTAGATTATCTCATGGAATGACACTGTTAAATGTTTTATGCAGAATCAAGTTACACAATTAAATATTACCAACAACAACTTTAACAAAATGGGACGGGGCACTGGGGGCAGACCAGAGGGACAGGGCACTGGGGGCAGACCAGAGGGACAGGGCACTGGGGGAAGACCAGAGGGATAGGGCACTAGAACTGGGTCTCTTCCCCATTCTCTTGCTGTCTCCTCTGCAACTCCCATCCATCCACTCTCTTTCTCTCCCTCTCCTATTCATCTCATCAGGCGCTCCATGCTTGCATGTCTCCACTTCCCCCTTTTATTCAGGCTGGCAGTGAGGAGAGGAGCTGCAGCGCAGCGGGAGGGAGTACAATCCAGCGCTGAGATCCGCACAACTGAACAGCCATTGACACGATAGCACCTTGCACACTGACACCAGTCTGTTCACAGTGCTCAGGCTGAACTGTTGGACACTTACATAGAGCACAAGGAGAAGAAAACTGCACAAACTGGAAGGCTGCCGCTCTCATGTCAGGGCAACTTTCAGTTAGCGCTGCACTGGAGTGGTAATTTTTGCAATCCTTCACCTCACTCATTACTTCCTGCTCTCTGCTCTCCAGCTACATTGGTCAGGGGGAGGGGGGCAGGCTCAGAGAGGTCATACTGTTAGGTCCCATGGCTTAATGAGAATTGTAAGGAGAGCTCCTGTGTACTGCTCTGCCTGTGCGCGGCTCACCAGACTACTTTTCCTGAGCATGCCCCTTTCCTCTTCGGCCGCCAATCTCATCGGAACTCTAAGTGTAGGCACAGATTGGAGGGAGATTGGTCATGCAGCCCTGTCATCACTCGCCCCCAGCTTAAATCCACTCGCCAAATGCTAGTAGGCGAATGGAAATTTTGAGGGTTGCCTTTACCCATCATTGAGGTTTTAGAACAAGTGGGGGGGGAGTTAACTATAGAGTAAATCAGCCTGCTAAAAGGAAGCCCTACCAAATTGACCATGTCAATCTATTGAAGCCCTGGAAAGACAGAGTGTAACGGCACCAATGACTACTGCAGGTCCTTCTACCGTGCCTGGGGTAGAGATCGCTGAGGCCCTTGTCCGTAAGCCAAAAACAAGAGACCAAGGAATTTCTGCTAAGAAATAGGGAGTTATCTGATCTTCCAGGCATAACTTCAGTAATAAAGCATGATATTGTGACAGAACCAGGGGTGAAAGTTAACTTCAAACCTTATCGCATCCCAGAAGCTCAGTGCCAAGTGGTCTCAGAGGAAATAAGGAGGATGTTGGATCTTGATGCAATAGAAGAATCCCATAGTGAGTGGTGTATTTCAATCATCTTTATTCCCAAGCTGAATGCAAGCATCCGATTTTATAATGATTTCCAAAAGCGAATTGAGGTGTCAAAATTTGACGCTCATCCAATGCCCAGGGTAGATGAGCTAATTGACCGCCTCGGATAGGGGTCTCCAAACTATGGCCCTCCAGTTGTTCAAGAACTACAATTCCCATCATGCCTTGAATGTCAGAGTTTTACAATGCCTCATGGGATGTGTCGTTTTGCAACAGCTGGAGGGCCGTAGTTTGGAGATCCCTGGTCTAGGACATGCTCGATATATCACCACCCTGGACCTTATGAAGGGGTATTGATAAATACCACTTACAGAACGTTGAAAAGAGAAAACAACCTTTTCCACTTATGAGGCACACTGGCAGTATAAGAGGATGCCATTTGGCCTACATGGGGCCTGGCCCCTTTCAGCGGATGATGGATCACATCCTAAAACCCCACCAAGCCTATGCATCTGTGTATTTAGATGACGTGGTAATTTTTAGTGCAGACTAGGAGAGCCACTTACCTTAAGTGCAGGCTGTTATTAATGCCCTCCGTGGTGAAGGTCTGACAGCCAATCCTAAGAAGTGTGCTGTGGGGTTAGAGGAGCCCTGGTATTTAGGGTACAATATTGGCAGGGGGATAGTAAAACCACAAGTCACAAAAATTCAGGCTGGCCAAGACCCCTGAATAAAAAACAGGTCAGAGCTCTTTTGGGGTTAGTAGGCTACTACAGAAGGTTTGTCCCCAATTTTGCTACATTGGCCACTTTGCTTACAGATCTTCAGTGGTAACTTGGTCCACAGAAGCTAAGATAGCCTTCCAGAACCTAAAGACAGCCCTGTGTAATAGCCCTGTCTTAATCACCCCAGATTTCACACAGGAATTTGAATAGCAGACGGATGCTTCAGAAGTGGGATTAGGTGCAGTGTTGTGCCAAGTGGTGAATGGGGAGAAACACCCCATAGCGTTCTTAAGCAGAGAATTTACCCCAGCTGAAAAAAGATACGCCATTGTAGGGAATGTCTAGTAATCAAATGGGCTCTTGAAAGTTTTAAATATTATCTGTTAGGCCTCGTACACACGATCGGACATATCTGATGAAAACGGTCCGCGGACCATTTCCATCGGATATGTCCGATCGGGAGTTTGATCCGATGGCGTGTACACACCATCGGATCAAATTCCCCGCCGCCGGACGGCGCGGTGACGTGGCGGTGATGTTGACGCCGCTACGTCACCGCCACGTCACCGCACCAGGAAGTTAAACACTTCCGCGCATGCGCCGAATCCATTCGGCGGCGGCGCGGCGGCGGTGGGGGACGACATGTCTGCTGGTAAGTGTACTAACCAGCAGACATGTCGGGCGGACAGATTCCCACCAGATAGATTTCAAAGCATGCTTTGAAATCTGTCGGGTAGAGAAATCTGTCCGCTAGCCCATACACACGAGCGGAGATGTCTGCTGAAACGGTCCATCGGACCGTTTTCAGCGGACATATCCCCTCGTGTGTACGAGGCCTTAGGGCGACAGTTTAGGCTCCTAACTGACCATTCCCCTCTCAAATGGATGGCCCAAAATAAGGAGATGGTTCTTGGCTCTACAAGATAGAAAATAGGTAAGCCAACAAGCTAACGCTGATGCCCTCTCCAGAGTTTACTGTCTGTTTGCAAAAGGTGCTCAACCCCCTGCATTCGAGCAGAGGGGGGGGGATATGTAGCGAAGTATTGTTGAGCGGAATACGCCATATTCGATTTTGCGATATATCGCGAATATATAGTAGAATGTTCAAGAAATATTCGCTAAAATCGAATATTCGTGATATTTTAGCGAAAAAACAATATTGAGAAATTTCGCAAATAATGCAATTGCGATATTTATTGCGAAATTCTCGTTCGCGCATGCGCAAACGCGCGAACAACATGCGACCAACACGCGGCCAACACGCAACCATTTCCTGGATCCTTGCCACTTGCCAGTTGATTTTCGCATCGCAATTTTGTGCTGCCCAGTCCTTGGAAGTGAAAATTTTACACCCAGTGAGGAAAAGATGCTGATTAGTGTAAGTATTTTCACCACTGTTATTTCATTATCTTTAACTGCATTTTAGACTAGTTTAAAAGTTAGTATATAAGATCAGATATTAGTATTTCCCAAACATTGTGTCTCCTGCTGTTGCAAAACTACAACTCCCAGCATGCCTGCACAGCTGCAGACACCCTGGTTGGTAAATGTGTATTTAGGCACTTTCCTTGCTATTTAGCATAATTAATTTAACATGTTGTGGACATAGGACGTATGCGAACGTCCTGACTTCAGGGTCCTTAAGGCCCAAGGACGTTCGAATACATATTGCCCTTTAGATGTTGCAGAACTACAACTTCCAGCATGCCTTGGCATGCTGGCACTTCTAGTTTTGCAAGTTCTGCAGGCCCACATTTTTCAGACCACTATACACAGGTCTCTAAACTGTGGCACCCTAGATGCAGCAAAAGTAAAATTCTTACCATGCACTGACAGACCATGGCTGATGGGAGTAGTAGTTTTGCAACAGCTGGAGGTGGACTGGTCTTGAAACCCTGAGTTAGGTAACAAACTAGCAGTGTTTTGCAACCATTCTGCCTCCAGCTGTTGCAAAACTACAACTCCCTGCATGCAACTGGCTGCAATAACCCCCCCCCCCCTCTCCCCCAATGTGAATGTACAGGGTACATTCACATGGGCTGGGGCTTACAGTGTGCTTCTAGCTGAAGCAAATTTGGCGCTGCAGCTCAAACCCTCAGCGGGAAACTACTGTGAACCCCACGCCCCTCTGACTGTACCTTAAAAACACTACACCACACTAAATATAAATTAAAAAACAAAACATATACACATACCCCTACATAGCCACCCTCCCCTCCACAATAAAAAAAAAACATCTGGTTCGGCACTGTTTCCTAAACGGAGCCTACAGCTGTTGCAAAACAACTCCCCAGTATTACCGGACAGCCATTAACTGTCCAGGCATGCTGGGAGTTAAAGTATAATTGTTGTACAGCTGGTGACGGTGAGCTACATGGTGTATCAGAGCATGCTGGTAGTTGTAGTTTTTAAATAACATCAACTCCATTATTTATTCAAAATTAATTCATCAAAAAGTCAAAAGAAACAAACATATTATTGTTCCTATATAAAGATAGGGATGAAAAAAAATAATCTATTGTACAGGCCCATTATAAGTGTCCAAAAATAATTATAGCGGTGAGATGAATAGCAACGCATTTCTCCCCTATACGTGTATCCTGTGTTGTTACTCATATATACATAATTAGGTGGCGAGCAAAATGGCAAGATATAAAATCTGTCATGTTACCCCTGTCATTGATTAATAAGGCGAGAATGCTTCCAATTGTTGAATACCATAGATTTCCGTCATATATCCATAAGGGTTTAAACAAAAGTATTATAATATACTTTGTTCTTCATCTTGCAGAGGTTCCTGCAAAAGGGCTACGATCAGCTGCGGAGGCAGGAGGAAAAAAAAAAGTGATCAGCTCCCTAATGCAGGACTTACGCGACCAACAGGGCTGCACACACGACCGCATGGCCATATTAAAAAAATGGTCGGACCTGAAGAGGCGCCACATGGACCAGGTCAAATGTATACGGGATGAATATCATCCAGGTAAGTTATTGGTGACAGTTATGTATTTTTTTTTCTAAAGTGTATTTTGTGCGTGTACTCGAGAGAGGAGCCGGACTGCAGGAGTTGGGAGTAGGCAGGCCTCCCCCAGAGGCAATCTGCCACCTTTCTCCATGCTCCGGGTGGCAATGGCGGGTGTGAGGGGGTCCTCCCACACAGCCCGTCCTACCTGCTCCGCTTTAAAGCCCAACGGGGCAGAGGGACTCCCTATAAGGGAGTGAGAGGATTTGCCCGCTCAACCAGCCCCGTTAGTCCTTCGCCTCTCTTTTTAGAGACCGCGTGGTTAGAGTGCGTGCATGTTAAGCCAATTTCGAGTGCGTGTGTAAGTGTGGTGGTTTTTGTGGGAGGGGGGTGGGCGTACTAAGCGCAGGCTTACCTCGCATAGCACACCCACCGGGAGCCGGGCTGAGACCACCAAACTCAATTCACATGTAGCCGAGAGCGGGATCCGAACCCCTAGCTGCAGAGGTGAATGGCTTGTCAGCGCAGTGCCAATCGCGTTGAGCCACCGCAGCTCCTTTGGTGACAGTTATGTAAGGTCATATGTAATTAATGTAAGGGCAGATGTTGTTATTGTTAACCCAGACGCCATGTTGTGGTAACATATATCACCACCAGCCAAGGTATTCATAGTACTGTTGAAAAAAGACATGGGACAGCAGACAGGAACACAGAAGTTATGTGGGAACATACTTTTCCCATTGCTTTGCATGGGACTTTAAACAAAAACCCCGACCCTCACAAATGGGGGTAGTTAAGGGATAAATTAACGATCCTATACTTTAAGTGGACGTATAAGTAACATGTGACCAAGTGTTATCGAAATATCTACAGCTGTTATGAAGTAACATGTATTTCCCATAGAGTTGAATGGGACTTTAAAGAAAAACCCCGACCATGGCAAATGGGGGTGGGTAAGGGTTAAACCACCTATCTATGTTTGTGGCTGACATATAAGTAACCTGTGTGCCAAGTTTCATGTAAATATCTTTAGCCGTTTGGACGTGATGCTGGTACATACATACATACATACATACATACATACACACACACATTGAGTTTTATATATATAGATTCCCACTAAATTCCTGTGTTAGGCGTGGGGTTGTCATAGTAATCCCGTGTGCTCCATCAGGCCCTTTTTTTAACATGAGATCGTCTGAACAAAACAAAGGAGACAAAAACAGCTAATTTTACCATGGTGGCAGCCCAGCTCACGCTCAGTCCCCTGTAGTGCCCACAAGACCCTTTAATATAAGATTGTCCCATTGGTTAACTGTCTATATAAATTAATTTGTATTCATATACAATACAGCAGAGTACACAGAATTTGCATACGTCATTAGAAAACATTTTTACATATATGATCATTGTGTTATTATAGGAGCTCCTCTACCAGCTGTGCGCTCCAAGCAAACAAGGCGACAGGCGGAGGAGGATGAAGAGGAGGAGCAGGAGGAGGATGCGGAAGAGGAGGAGAGGGATGAGGAGGAGCAGCCAGGGCCCTCCCACCCGCCCCCCCCAGCTCATGTTGAGGAGCAAGATGAGGAGCTGCACCCCCCCCCCCCCCCAACTTCTGCTGGAGTATCGGCTGTAGGAGAAGACGTGCAGGAGGAAGAGACCGTTCCTATGAGCCTCAGTCAGGATGGTAAATATGTGCACAAAGATTAATAACATTTCAACAATAAGATGTAGATATAAAAATGGACAGCATTTAAAGCGCACCCGTCAGATTTCAGAACAATAATATGGTATTTATGATAGAAGTATACAGGTAGTGCAGAGTTATTAGGCAAGTTGTATTTTTGAGGATTCATTTTATTATTGAACAACAACCATGTTCTCAATGAACCCAAAAAACTCATTAATATCAAAGCTGAATAATTTTGGAAGTAGTTTTTAGTTTGTTTTTAGTTTTAGCTATTTTATGGGGGATATCTGTGTGTGCAGGTGACTACTATTACTGTGCATAATTATTAGGCAACTTAACAAAAAAAAATATATACCCATTTCAATTATTAATTTTTACCAGTGAAACCAATATAACATCTCAACATTCACAAATATACATTTCTGACATTCAAAAACAAAACAAAAACAAATCAGTGACCAATGTAGCCACCTTTCTTTGCAAGGATACTCAAAAGCCTGCCATCCATGGATTCTGTCAGTGTTTTGATCTGTTCACCATCAACATTGCGTGCAGCAGCAACCACAGCCTCCCAGACACTGTTCAGAGAGGTGTACTGTTTTCCCTCCTTGTAAATCTCACATTTGATGATGGACCACAGGTTCTCAATGGGGTTCAGATCAGGTGAACAAGGAGGCCATGTCATTAGTTTTTCTTCTTTTATACCCTTTCTTGCCAGCCACGCTGTGGAGTACTTGGACGCGTGTGATATATCATTGTCCTGCATGAAAATCATGTTTTTCTTGAAGGATGCAGACTTCTTCCTGTACCACTGCTTGAAGAAGGTGTCTTCCAGAAACTGGCAGTAGGACTGGGAGTTGAGCTTGACTCCATCCTCAACCCGAAAAGGCCCCACAAGCTCATCTTTGATGATATCAGCCCAAACCAGTACTCCACCTCCACCTTGCTGGCGTCTGAGTCGGACTGGAGCTCTCTGCCCTTTACCAATCCAGCCACGGGGCCATCCATCTGGCCCATCAAGACTCACTCTCATTTCATCAGTCCATAAAACCTTAGAAAAATCAGTCTTGAGATATTTCTTGGCCCAGTCTTGACGTTTCAGCTTGTGTGTCTTGTTCAGTGGTGGTCGTCTTTCAGCCTTTCTTACCTTGGCCATGTCTCTGAGTATTGCACACCTTGTGCTTTTGGGCACTCCAGTGATGTTGCAGCTCTGAAATATGGCCAAACTGGTGGCAAGTGGCATCTTGGCAGCTGCACGCTTGACTTTTCTCAGTTCATGGCCAGTTATTTTGCGCCTTGGTTTTTCCACACGCTTCTTGCGACCCTGTTGACTATTTTGAATAAAACGCTTGATTGTTCGATGATCACGCTTCAGAAGCTTTGCAATTTTAAGAGTGCTGCATCCCTCTGCAAGATATCTCACTATTTTTGACTTTTCTGAGCCTGTCAAGTCCTTCTTTTGAACCATTTTGCCAAAGGAAAGGAAGTTGACTAATAATTATTCAAACCTGATATAGGGCGTTGATGTCATTAGACCACACACCTTCTCATTACAGAGATGTACATCACCTAATATGCTTAATTGGTAGTAGGCTTTCGAGCCTATACAGCTTGGAGTAAGACAACATGCATAAAGAGGATGATGTGGTCAAAATACTCATTTGCCTAATAATTCTGCACTCCCTGTATGTGCTAGACACATAACAATTGTGTATACATGATAATGATTGTTTAATAAGCAACATAAATATTTTATGTATTTGGTAACGTCTTTGAAATCAAAAAAAAAATGTCTTATATCCTAACAGCTATGAAAGAGTTTTTGGTGAAACAGAGCGAAATGCAGAGGATCCAAGATAGAATTCGCGTAAATCTGCGGAAAATGCGGTATCTGGACCAACAGAATATTCAGCTGGAGCAACAGCATATGAACAAGTATGCGAAAATGATGGAGATTCAGAAGCGTTTGCAGAATTTCATTTGATTTATTTTCTTTTAATAAAAAATTTTTTTTTTTTCAATGTTTCCTTTCTTATTGAGATTGGTAGGTTTTTCAACACATCTAACTTCACATCTAACACATCAACATCAACATCAACAGATCTAACTTCCTAATAACCAAAAACATTTTATACTATTTCCTCTTATACTATATATATATATATATATATATATATATATATATATATATACTATATACAGAGTTGCTCTTGCAGACAGGCTAATGGTTGCAGTATAAAGGCCGCAAAACAGGTTTTAACATAAAGTTCAGTGTTTTAGTCACACTTGCTGTTACGGTCCGGTCTGGTAGCTTGTAGCAGAGGCTGTTGGTGGATCCGCTGTGCCAGAGAGGTCATGAAGCATTACTCAGCATGAAGGCAGCAGCAGTAGTATTAAAATATAATGTAATTATCACACAGGCACCATTTACAAGCAGTAGTGTTAATAGTACTAGATAGCATCTAAACACTTGGGCAAGACTTTACAGCAGCAGCAGTGGTAATTAGTGTTGCTCACGAATATTCGCATTGCGAATATTCGCTACGAATATTGCATATTCGAGTATTCGCGAATATCTCGAATATCGCGGCGAATATTCGCTATTTCGAATATTCGCATTTTTCAAATTTCGCAATAAATTTCGCAAAAAAACGCAATCGCGAAATTTCGCAATAGCGAAAATTCGCATTGACGAAAATTCGCATTGGCAAAAATTCGCATTTTTTTTTTTTTATAAAATATCACGAATATTCGATATTAACGAATATTCGCGACCGCATATGTGAAATCTCGCTTTTTTTTTTATAAAATATACCGAATATTCATAAATATCGAATATTCGTGATATTTTATAAAAAAAAAAAATCGCGAAATTTCGCATTAGCGAAAATTCGCATTGGCGAAAATTCGCAATTTTTTTTTTTTTTTTATAAAATATCACGAATATTCGATATTAACGAATATTCGCGAATATTCTTCGAAATATTCGCGAAATATCGCGAAATCGAATATGGCGTATTCCGCTCATCACTAGTGGTAATAGTAGTATAGAGTGGCAAATAACTTGTGACATAGGTGTCTTGACTGAGCAGCAGCAGTAGTAGTAGTAGTAGACAATACAGTGTCAAATCACTTGGGCAAGAGGTGCCATGATGAACAGCAGCAGCAGCAGCAGTGGTAATAGTAGTATAGAGTGGCAAATAACTTGTGACATAGGTGTCTTGACTGAGCAGCAGTAGTAGTAGTAGTAGACAATACAGAGTCAAATCACTTGGGCAAGAGGTGCCAAGATGAGCAGCAGTGGTAATAGTAGTATAGAGTGGCAAATAACTTGTGACATAGGTGTCTTGACTGAGCAGCAGCAGTAGTAGTACAAGACAATATAGTGTCAAATCACTCGGGCAAGAGATGCCATGATGAACAGCAGCAGCAGCAGAAGTAGTAATAGTAGTATAGAGTGGCAAATAACTTGTGACATAGGTGTCTTGACTGAGCAGCAGCAGTAGTAGTACAAGACAATATAGTGTCAAATCACTCGGGCAAAAGATGCCATGATGAACAGCAGCAGCAGCAGCAGTGGTAATAGTAGTATAGAGTGGCAAATAACTTGTGACATAGGTGTCTTGACTGAGCAGCAGCAGTAGTAGTAGTAGTAGTAGTAGACAATACAGTGTCAAATCACTTGGGCAAGAGGTGCCATGATGAGCAGCAGTGGTAATAGTAGTATAGAGTGGCAAATAACTTGTGACATAGGTGTCTTGACTGAGCAGCAGCAGTAGTAGTACAAGACAATATAGTGTCAAATCACTCGGGCAAGAGATGCCATGATGAACAGCAGTGGTAATAGTAGTATAGAGTGGCAAATAACTTGTGACATAGGTGTCTTGACTGAGCAGCAGCAGTAGTATTAGTAGTAGTCGACAATACAGTGTCAAATCACTTAGGCAAGAGGTGCCATGATGAGCAGCAGTGGTAATAGTAGTATAGAGTGGCAAATAACTTGTGACATAGGTGTCTTGACTGAGCAGCAGCAGTAGTAGTACAAGACAATATAGTGTCAAATCACTCGGGCAAGAGATGCCATGATGAACAGCAGCAGCAGCAGCAGTGGTAATAGTAGTATAGAGTGGCAAATAACTTGTGACATAGGTGTCTTGACTGAGCAGCAGCAGTAGTAGTACAAGACAATATAGTGTCAAATCACTCGGGCAAGAGATGCCATGATGACCAGCAGCAGCAGTGGTAATAGTAGTATAGAGTGGCAAATAACTTGTGACATAGATGTCTTGACTGAGCAGCAGCAGTAGTAGTACAAGACAATATAGTGTCAAATCACTCGGGCAAGAGATGCCATGATGACCAGCAGCAGCAGCAGCAGTGGTAATAGTAGTATAGAGTGGAAAATAACTTGTGGCATAGGTGTCTTGACTGAGCAGCAGCAGTAGTAGTACAAGACAACATAGTGTCAAATCACTCGGGCAAGAGATGCCATGAACAGCAGCAGTGGTAAGAGTAATAAAAATGGCAAATAGCTCGGCCAAGAGGTGCCATCAGCTGCAGCAGTAGTAATAGAAAGTGGCAAATCTCTCGGACAAAAGGTGACAGCAGCAGTATGAGTAATATATCGGTACATAATCACTCAGCCTTTTGGCATTAGCAGTAGGAGCCCATATGGTGGCAAAATTACAAAAGCTTGAAGTTGCAGTAGCATGGTGATTAAATTTGAAAAGCAGAATGACACAGGCCTTAAGTAGCTGTAGCCTGACTATACCATAGTGCCTCATAATTTAAAAGTTTGATTAACGTCATTTCTATGCCATCCGTGACTTTTTAAATTCATGATGAGCAATTACGTTTCAAAATAATGTGGCAGCAGCATCAGGACTCCTTATAGTGGCTTAATGACACAGCATGGAAATATTTATGCCCTTAACACTACCTGCCCACTATGAGTTTCAAAGGTATACAGTGAGGAAAATAAGTATTTGAACACCTGTCTATCAGCTAGAATTATGAGCCTCAAAGACCTGTTAGTCTGCCTTTAAAATGTCCACCTCCACTCCATTTATTATACTAAATTAGATGCACCTGTTTGAGGTCATTAGCTGCATAAAGAGTGACACCTGTCCACCTTATACAATCAGCAAGAATCAAACTACTAACATGGCCAAGACCAAAGAGCTGTCCAAAGACACTAGAGACAAATTTGTACACCACCACAAGGCTGGAAAGGGCTACGGGGAAATTGCCAAGCAGCTTGGTGAAAAAAGGGTACACTGTTGGAGCAATCATTAGAAAATGGAAGAAGATATACATGACTGTCAATCTCCCTCAGACTGGGGCTCCATGCAAAATCTCACCTCGTGGGGTCTCAATGATCCTAAGAAAGGTGAGAAATCAGCCCAGGACTACACGGGAGGAGCTGGTCAATGACCTAAAAAGAGCTGGGACCACCGTTTCCAAGGTTACTGTTGGTAATACACTAAGACGTCATGGTTTGAAATCATGCATGGCACGGAAGGTTCCCCTGCTTAAATCAGCACATGTCAAGGCCCGTCTTAAGTTTGCCAATGACCATAAGGATGATCCAGAGGAGTCATGGGAGAAAGTCATGTGGTCAGATGAGACCATAATAGAACTTTTTGGTCATAATTCCACTAACCGTGTTTGGAGGAAGAAGAATGATGAGTACCATGCCAAGAACGCCATCCCTACTGTGAAGCATGGGGGTGGTAGCATCATGCTTTGGGGGTGTTTTTCTGCACATGGGACAGGGTGACTGCACTGTATTAAGGAGAGGATAACCGGGGCCATGTATTGCAAGATTTTGGGCAACAACCTCCTTCCCTCAGTTAGAGCTTTGAAGATGGGTCGAGGCTGGGTCTTCCAACATGACAATGACCCGAAGCACACAGCCAGGATAACCAAGGAGTGGCTCTGTAAGAAGCATATCAAGGTTCTGGCGTGGCCTAGTCAGTCTCCAGACCTAAACCCAATAGAGGATCTTTGGAGGGAGCTCAAACTCCGTGTTTCTCAGCGACAGCCCAGAAACCTGACTGATCTAGAGAAGATATGTGTGGAGGAGTGGGCCAAAATCGCTCCTCCAGTGTGTGCAAACCTGGTGAAAAACTACAAGAAACATTTGACCTCTGTAATTGCAAACAAAGGCTACTGTACCAAATATTAACAATGATTTTCTCAGGTGTTCAAATAATTATTTTCATCACTGTAAATACATCAGGGAATGCATGACAAGGGACCCTTCAGCGCCCTGAACCGACGGCGGGTGCCAGAAAGTCACCGCCGATCCAGGACTCATTCATCTTGATGAATGTGAGTCTGTCCACGGAGTCTGTGGACAGACGGGTCCTCTTGTCCGTGATCACCCCACCTGCCGCGCTGAATGTCCGCTCAGATAGTATGCTGGAGGGGGGGCAAGACAATAACTCCAGCGCATACCGAGCGAGCTCGCGGCAGGTGTCCAATCTGGCAACCCAGTACTCCATGGGGTCGTCGGTGCTCATACTGTCAGAAGCACCGATGGACGCCATGTAATCTGCCACCATGTGGGCCAGCCGCTGGTGGTGACTGCTGCTGCTGGTACTGGGTCGCTCAGATTGGAAGAACATCCTCATCTCACCCATTAGGTCCCCTGCTCGGCTGCTACTGGGTGCAGCCACCTGCTGGGTGAGATGAGGGGGGACAACTGGAGGCCGGGGAGTTGCCTGCTCCAACCGGCTGACTATGCCTGCCTGCAGTTCCTCCATCCGGCGCTGCCTCCGGCTGGCTGGGAAGAACTGCTCCAGTTTCCCCTTGCACCTGGGATCTAAAAGGGTGGCCATCCAAAAATCATCCCTCTCCTTGATGGTCTTAACCCGGGGGTCCCTCCTGAGGCATCTCAGCATGTGGGCAGCCATGGGGAAGAGCACAGCCCGCTGTGACTCCGCAAGGCTGCCCGGGTCAATGACGTCCAACTCTTCATCCCGGAGCCGCTGCTGCTCACGCTCAGAGATGCCCAACCCCCGGACTATCGGTGCCCCCAACACCGGTTCTCCCTTCTGACCAGGCCCTGACTCCAGGACGACACCAGTAACCTCCTCATCATCATCATCCTCCTCGTCCTGGGCCTGGTCTTGGTGGAGCAGTGTTGCCTCCTCCTGCTCCACCAAGGCACTCTCCCCAGCTTCGAGCAGGCGATCTAGTGTCCTGTCCAGCAGCAACACTATAGGGAGCACGTCATTGAGGCCAACATGCTCCCTGCTGACCATCTTGGTCGCCTGCTCGAAAGGGGCCAACACATGGCAGACCTGGTGTATCTGCCCCCACTCCGCACTGGTGATGTACGGGAGTGTATGTGAAGGCCCGGCAGTGCCTTGCTCCAGCAGGTACTCCTTCACCGCCCTTCGCTGCTCCCACAACCTCTCCAGCATGTGGAGGGTGGAGTTCCACCGCGTCACACTGTCCACAATCAGCCTGTGAAGGGGCAGGCTTTTGTCCCGCTGCAACTTGGACAGGGACGCGGTAGCGGTTGGGGAGCGCCTGAAGTGGCTGGCAATCCTACACACCCTTAGCACAATGTCACTCAACCCGGGATAGGTGCGCAGGAACTTCTGCACCACAAGGTTGAGGACATGTGCCAGACAGGGCACGTGGGTCAGACTGCCAGCCTGGAGGGCGGAGAGTAGGTTGCTGCCGTTATCACAGACAACCATACCTGCCTGGAGCCTTCGGGGTGTCAGCCACTTCTGGACCTGAGCCTGAAGTGTGGTCAGCACTTCAGGGCCAGTGTGTCTCCGGTCCCCTAAACTAACAAGCTGGAGCACGGCCTGACAGCGCACGTGCCCCACACTTGAGTAGCTACGGGGGCGCTTGCTGGGAGGCTCAGCAGCTGCGGAGACAGTGGCTTGACGGAGACCAGCAGTTCTCCCCTGGACACTCCGGGGCGGCACCACAAAATCTGATGCCGCCGATCCCTCCCCGGCGCCTCGGAGGGAAACCCAATGGGCCGTGAAATTGATGTAGCGGCCCTGCCCATGCCTGCTGGTCCAGCCATCCATTGTGAGATGCACCCTGTCGCTGACAGCGTGATCCAGCGACAGGGTTACATTCTGCACAATGTGCTGGTGTAGGGCAGGGACACCAGTCCTGGCAAAGAAATGGCGGCTGGGGACACGCCATTGGGGTTGGGCCTGCTCCAACATCTGCCTGAAGGGGTTGCTGTCAACGATGTTGAAGGGCAGCAGATGTTGGGCAATAACCCTTGCCAGGAGCCCATTGAGGGAACGCACACGTCGGTCTCCAGGGGTGAAGGGAGTGGTGCGTTCAAATGCGTCGGAAAGCGACGCCTGGCGCCGGACGGCAGTGCAGGACACAGACGAGGAGGGTGCTGTGGAAGTAGAGGTCTGGCTGCCGGTACCAGTACCTCTACTAGAGGGAGCGGGGGGGCATGACCTGCTGGCAACAGATGAAGCTGTGGCAGGGGCTGCTGTACCCTGCTCACTTGTGGTGGTGGCGCTGCTACCACCACCACGCTTCATCTGCTCAAACTCCCGCCAGTGATTTATTCTCAGGTGCTGGTTCAGGGCTGTGGTACCCACCCGAGCCAAGCACTTCCCTCTCTTCACCCTGGCACGACAGATCTGGCAGATGGCCACGGTAGGGTTATCTGCTACCAGGGTGAAGTAGGCCCAGACAGGTGACTTCAGCGCCGCCCTCCTGTCAGATGGGGTGATGCTGACTTGCACCTGCTGGGACTCGGTGCGCACAGGTGGAGCTGCCTGCTGCTGCTGCTGACACCTCCTGCTGCCATCACCAGTGGAGACCCTGACGCTGGTCTCCATGGTGACCTAGCGCACCGTTTCCCCAGGGTGCCTACCTTCCTCGTCGTCACTGCCGCAGTGAGCCGATGAGTCAGATGGCACCCATGATGGGTCACCCTCCTCTTCGCCCCCAGATATGTCAGACCCAGGGCTGAAATGTGGTCTGAGGGAACCAGCTGACATGGAGCCGCTATCCTGGCTCCGCTGTCCCCTCACCCACGCCTGGGTCTGACTAGGTGCTGTTATTTCCTGCACCAAAACAGCAGCACCACTTTGAAGGGATGTCTCTGGGATACTGACAGCAGGTATCCCATCCTCCTCCTCCATCCCTTCAAAAAGGTCCTGACCATCAGGACAGAACTGGAGGTCTGCCTGATTCAGGGCCTCCCCCAAGATATCCCTCTCACTGTCGCTGTCGAACAGTAAGATGCTGGACTCTTGGGGGCTGGGGGGGGTACTAAAGGCACCGGTGTAATGGTGGTGCTACTGGTAGTCGGGACTGACGACTCAGTGGCACTGCTGTGCCCCATATAGTCCACCACTACTGGAGCGTGAGATGGCAATATCGGGCGGCTGCCCGATGAAAAAAAATCCCGGATGAGGCGGACTCCCGTTCCACCTGATCCTCTACCAATAGTAGGGGCGCGAGAGGTACCCTGTGCTGGCAGCGACCCAGCACTGGGAGTAACTCCCTTACCCCTGCTGCCACGGCCACGGCCACGTATGCCGCTCATAATTGCTGATGTGGAGGGGGGGGGTAAACTTTATTGGGGGGGGAAATGTGAGGAAGGATTTTTTTTTTTTTTTTAAAAGACAGGCACGTTGACAAAGACGTAGACAGACAGCTACTAAACTATAATAAAACTAGTACACCTAAAAGTTTTTTTGTTTTTTTTTTACACTGACTGAGTGACAAGGGCAAAGACAAGAACTACAAAAAATAAAAAAAAATGCACTAAACAAACACTAACTGCTTACACAAAGTTATATGACTATAAACTAAAGCTAATTTTTTTTTTTTTTTACACTGACTGACAAGGACTACAACTACAAAAAAAAAAAAAATATGCACTAAACAAACACTAACTACTAAATTTTTTTTTTGTTTTTTTTTTTACACAAAACACAGACACTAAACACACACTAAACTAAGCTAGCTTAAAGACATGTACACTTACAATATATACACTTACTACACAGAAATCTATCTAACACTAAGCTAAACTAACATGGACAATACAACACAAAACTTAGCTTTTAAAAAAGCTCTTGGGTCTTTTGCTTTGAAAAAAGCAGTTTAGAATAAGGATAATATGATCTGAAATCACTAGCAAGGAAGCACAATGCTGATGCTGCAAGCTGTAAGATCACACAGAAACACTCCACACTCTATAGCCACCTTCTGAATCTGCAATGAAATGCTGCTGGGTGTGACCTTATATAATGGCCATGCAGGCAGGTTCCTATTGGTTGCTATGGAGGTTGCTAACCTCTGACAACTGTGGTAGGAGAACTTTGATTGGCTCTGATGCAAAAGAAGAGCGGAGAAAATAATCGCGCAATATTCCTTTTGCCGAATATTCGCATTGTCGAATATTCGGAGAACTCTGATTGGCTCTGATGCAAAAGAAGGGCGGAGAAAATAATCGCGCAATATTCCTATTGCCGAATATTCGCATTGCGAATATTCGGCAATATAAAATGATCCCTTCAGCTACTCGGCCCAAGGTCTCTAATCATACCAGCAATGCTTTTAGACGTCGAAGGAGATCACTAGGATGTGCTCTGTTTTAAAAATAAAATTGAAAAAATCGCTCTGATGCAAAAGAAGGGCGGAGGAAATAATCGCGCGATATTCCTATTGCCGAATAATCGCATTGCGATTTTTCAACAATATAAAATGATCGCTTCAGCTACTCGGCCCAAGGTCTCTAATCATACCAGCAATGATTTTAGACGTCGATGGAGATCACTAGGATGTGATCTGTTTTAAAAATAAAATTGAAAAAATCCGAATATTCGGAATAGCGAATATTGACTGCGAAAATTCGAAATATTCGCGAATACTGGAATATGCCATATTCTAGCCGAATATTCGCAATACGAATATTCCTGAGCAACACTAGTAGCGAGGTGCCTGTGAAACCAGTTAAAATTACAGGTAAAGTGATGGATGGGATATATGTGCCCCCACGGATTCTTAGGCCTCGTACACACGATGAGATATGTCCGCTCAAACTTGTCCGATGGACAGTTTAGAGCGGACATGTCTCATCGGATTTCGGTCCGATGGCGTGTACACACCATCGGATCAAAATCCCCGCCGGCAGACAGCGTGGTGACGCGGCGGTGACGTTGACGCCGCCACGTCACTGCACCAGGAAGTAAACACTTCCGCGCGCATGCGTCGGATCCATTCACAGGATACGACGCATGTGCGGGAAGATATGTCCGCTGGTTTGCCGTACTAACCAGCGGACATATCCGACGGACAGGTTTGTAGCGGACAAACCTGTTCGCTAGCCCGTACACACGATCGGATTTGTCTGCTGAAACGGTCCATCGGACCGTTTTCAGCGGACAAATTTGATCGTGTGTACGCGGCCTTAGATTTGCAATCTATAGGTAATACTAGCAAAGACTTCAGGGTAAAGAAGAGTTTTTTACCCTTTATTGGTAAAGTCCGTTTCGGGGCTGGTTTTGTTGGAAGACTGATAGAGCTCTGGGTAGGACAGACTCCCAAGTCCGTGGACTGCAGTTTAATGTTTTCTTTTCAGGTCTTGATTAAGGCATCTGGTCCTAGCTCTCAGAGAAAGTGTGTGTCTCCATGTGAGGAGGCAATGATGAGCATGGCTGCTTATCCCTGACTTTGGATACAAGTATTTGCATTTGTAAAGGACACTTTTTAAAAAAACAAGGACTGGTCAGACTACTGACACAGTAAGGCTCAGTAGAGCAGAAGTTTATTTTTGTTTGGTCACAAGCTGCTTGCTGTGAGGGCACTCAACAGGAGGGAGGGGCCAGGAGCGGCCGCTAGGGACCCGAGCAGAGGAAGATCTGGGCTGCTCTGTGCAAATCCACTGCACAGGACAGGTAAGTATAAACACGTTTATTATTTTTGCCTAAAAAAAAACCACAGACGTTACAATCACTTCAGCCCCGGTTCACACTATTGCGATGCAGGAACCAGTGCGATTCCAGTGCCGATTCCCGCATCGCATCTCCTTTGCAGCCAGTTCCCACTGCCCTCTGTGAACCACTGTCGGTGTCAATACAAAGTTAATGACACTCCCAGATCAGTTTGCAGATCGCAGTGCGAACTGTGGATTTGGACAGGAATCGGATAACATGGGTGTGAACACCCATGCGATCCGATTCCAGTGTGGGAAAAAAAAGCTTCCTGCTCCATTTTCGTGCAAATCCAATACGACTTCAGCCATACAAACTGTATGGCTGAATTTGCATTGCACAGACATCGCATGTGATCTGCACAGCAATGCGGTGCAAATCACATGCAATGTCTGTGTTCACAATAGTTTGAACCCAGGCTTAAAGAGTATTTAAAACCATTTTTTATTTTAAATAGAGTAGGGAATAGTTAAAACCACTATAAAGCTTTTTTGTTTTCAATCTTTGCCGCTAAGGAGTTTTCCCCTTTACTTTCTCTTAGGTGATGTCTCTAAAGTGAGGGAAATCCCAGCTTACTGTTCATACATACAGGTATCATCTCACTGTCATTTTTTAGCTTTAATTAAGCTAAAAAAAAATTGAGCCAATATATATAATGTAGGCGTCCATATGTGCACAAGAATACTTACTAAAGTGTCAGTATCCTTTCCTGTTAAATAAGATGTCCTGGCTGCATCCGCGCTGATAATGCAGGTCACTGAGAATGCTAAAGAAATTCCCACAAGACACTATAGTAGCTTCTTTGGGAGGCAATGTTCCCTAATTTTAGGTGGAACATTGAAAGATTTTAAAATGTTTTTTAACCACTTCCCGCCCGGCCAATAGCCGATTTACGGCAGGGAAGTGGTTATGAAATCGTGACAGGCCGTTCTCAAACGTCCTGCACGATTTCATGCCGCACGCGCCCGCGCGGGCGCGCAGCGCGGCGATCGGTGATGCGGGGTGTCAGTCTGACACCCTGCACCTCCGATCTCGGTAACGAGTCTCCGGCGGAGCCTCGTTACCACGTGATCAGCCGTGTCCAATCACGGCTGATCACGATGTAAACAGGAAGAGCCGCCGACGGCTCTTCCTCACTCGCGTCTGACAGACGCGAGTAGAGGAGAGCCGATCAGCGGCTCTCCTGACAGGGGGGGTTCGCACTGATTGTTTATCAGCGCAGCCCCCCCTCGGATCGCCACACTAGACCACCAGGGAAATAAAAAAAATCCAAAAAAAGGGCAAAAAAAAAATGACAAAAAAAATGAAAAAAAAAAAAAAAAGTCAGCAAAAAAAAAAAAGGGGGCAGTAAAAAAATGATGCCAATCAGTGCCCACACATGGGCACTGATTGGCAACATTGATCCATCAGTGCCACCCCTCAGTGATCATCAGTGCCACCCCAGTGTCTGTCAGTGCCACCCCACAGTGCCAATCCATGCCCAGTGCCCACCTATCAGTGCCCACCTGTGCCGCCTATCAGTGCCCACCTGTGCCGCCTATCAGTGCCCACCTGTGCCGCCTATCAGTGCCCACCTGTGCCGCCTATCAGTGCCCACCTGTGCCGCCTATCAGTGCCCACCTGTGCCGCCTATGAGTGCCCACCTGTGCTGCCTATGAGTGCCCAGTGCTGCCTATGAGTGCCCATCAGTGCCGCCCATGAGTGCCCATCAGTGCCGCCCATGAGTGCCCATCAGTGCCCCATACCAGCGCCGCCTATCAGTGCCCATCAGTGCTACCTAATCGGTGCCCATCAGAACTACCTCATCTGTGCCCATCAGTGCCACCTCATCGGTGCCCATCAGTGCCACCATATCAGTGCCCGTAATTGAAAGAGAAAACATACTCATTTACAAAAAAATTAACAGAAAAAAATAAAAACTTTATTTTTTTTTCAAAATCTTCGCTCTATTTTTAGTTGTTGCGCAAAAAAAAAAAACCGCAGAGGTGATCAAATACCACCAAAAGAAAGCTCTATTTGTGGGGAAAAAAGGACGCCAATTTTGTTTGGGTGCAGTGTAGCATGACCGCGCAATTGTCATTCAAATTGCGACAGTGCTGAAAGCTGAAAATTGGCTTGGGCGGGAAGGTGCGTAAGTGCCTGGTATGGAAGTGGTTAAAGTGGTTGTAAATCTTAGACATGAAATATAAACAAAGCACATTCTTCTATAGTGGGTTCTTATCTCAATCCAGAGCACCAAGTTTCATTTCTGTCTTCTACCTCGTTCCATTGCTATCAGCATGACTCACTTCTGACAAGTTTTCCTGACACCAAGAGAAAAAAGGTGACAGGGGAGGGACCTCCAGATGATTGACAGCCTCAGCTCTGTTCCTGTGCGCTGTGGGAGGGGAGGTGTTCCTTCTCTCTAATCAGCTCTCAGAGCTCTCCTCACAGAGGACTTCGAATAGGTGTAGAGAAGAGGTGACCACAGATAAATAAGGTACAGCTTACTTAGGAGGATTTGTTTCATCTGTGTGTATCACTTGAGGCCAGTCACTTCACTGGGTATATGTAAGGGTTTACAACCTTACTCCTTCCAATGTAAGGACTGAAAATATATACACTCTCTGTGTATACAACTTCTGCTCTTCCTCCAGCACATCACTTAACTATTGATCTCACTCTTTAGCACATCACTTGATTCCTCTCTCCCAGGACCAGCTAGCACTATAGATTAGGCCTTACACTGGTTTCCGCCAGGCCTTAGCAAATGCCATTTGCAGGCAAGGACCACGGGCCCCTTTTAATGTTGCAAAAAAATGTAGGTAGTCCTAGTGCTAGCTGTCCATGTGGCTACTGGTCCCAGTTTCACATCTTCAGGCCCTCCCAGCCCTCCTGGCTGCAGCTGCCTCTCTTCACTGCCTGTGACACCACAGTCTACTCCACTGCACCCATCCCAGACTGCACTCTCCCAGTCCTCTCAGGCATGCCTCACCAGTCCTCCTAACTGTGTGTCACTCATCAGCCCTCCTGGCAGCGATCTGTTGTTCCTCCTTGGAGACTTGCCTGGCAGTGCTCTCCTGCTGTACTCTCCTTGCTCCGGTGCCTCCTATCCAGGACACTTCCTTGATTTTTAAGAAGGTTCTGTCCACACCCAAACCATGATCCAAGGTAACCCCCCCCAGACTGGGGAGCTCCCTCCAAGGACATGACAGACTAACACTCCATCTCCAGCTTCCACCCGAACAACTCCTCCCTAGCTGGGCTGACCCTGAGTATTTAAGGAGGCCTGCCCCCTGCCAATCCAGGTTGGGGATTGGTCAGGGTTCCTCAGAATACTCCAGGCAGCTCTGCCTCTCCTCCTTCCTTTCCAGAAGATTTCAGAATGTCCTGGAAAGAAGTAGAAGGTCTCAGTTTTACTGCCTGAGAGTCACCCAGCTCTGCCCGAGTCACTCCTAACCCAGATGAAAACAAACAGGCTTGGCTACCAGCCAAGATTCAAATTTACCTACACTACAGAAAGCCTAGCTACTGTAGCAGCCTAAAAACTCTAGAGGGTACAACACACAATGCATCTGGATGCTACACGTTTCAGTTATAGGACCTACCTTGGGTTTAATGATTCTATATTTTTAAATAATGCAAGGAATAAGTTGTTATACAATGTTTATGGTTTTTGCATCATGCTTTTTATATGCACTGTAATGTATGTTTACTATTATGTATACATTTGAAATCGCATGCTCTGCTATGTGTTTTGGACAAATAAATTCATCCATATTACACTGTCTTATCTTTGATTTATCTCATGCATACCTCATTTAAAGTCCCAACCCCCTCTTCTTTTCTACATATAACAGGGATGGAGATATATGTTCACATATTTCTAATTTAAAGTCCCAAAACTTCCTTTTTTCAAAGTCTGGGTGGAGCGGATAGGTGCTCTGTGGTTTGAGGAGCTGTGGAAGAAAAACCTATCCTCCAGGCATCTCTTTGAAAAATTTATCAAGTGCCTGACCAAACAGGCATCTTTTTTGAAAGGGCATATGTGTAAGGTGCCTTTTGCAGGCAGCCTCAGCTGTCCGAGCATTAAGCCATTAGATTCTGTATATGTGAAAGGATATCAGAGCTGTTATTGAAATGTGTCTCATAACATGTTCTAGGGCATCGACACAAAAAAGCAGAGAAATTGCTGTAATTGCTCTTTAACAGCACAATCCTGAAATACAGGGTCATGCTGGTTGTTTATTGACCTAATCCAGTTAGCTGCAGTCCTGCCATTTTAAAGAGCCTCGGTAGGTACAGTGAGATGTCTATTTAGGATGGAGATTGCAGGATCTACTTCAGGAATAGCCCACTTCTTTGCAAACTCCTTTTCCACTAGATAAAGGTCAGCAAAAATTTTGGGCCCTTTCACACGGGCGGATTGCTCCGTTGGTCCCCGCTGAGCCGGCAGATGACAGGGCGGTCCCTGCACACTGTGCAGGGACCGCCCTGTCAGATCTCCTCTCTCCTCTATGGGGGGATCGGATGAACACGGATCGTCTGGCCGTGTTCATCCGATCATCTTTGCAGATGGATGGAAAAATAGGTTTTCCTCCATCTGCAGAAACGGAGCATAGTGGTGTCCGATGAGATCAGGTGTCAGCGGATGTTCATCCGCTGACACCGGCTATCTCATAAGGATACATGTATGTCGCTTTTTCATCCATAAACGGATGGATGAAAAAAATGGACATACGGTCCGCATGTGTGAAAGGGGCCTTTGGGGGGAGTGAAAATCCTTTCAGGAGTGACTCAATCATCACAGAGTGCATCCGTTTATTAACAGGGGATGGTAAAGGGGCATAATGAGATGTAGGAGAGTCAGATTGCAGAATTTGTGGACAGAGCTTCCGTAATAAAAAGGCAACTGTATTACTTTCTTCTTAGTTTGTACAAAGGAAAAGGAGGAGTACAATAAACAGACAATATTATTTATAACATTATATTGAATGTACCCTTGTGGCTAACAGAAACCAATGTTCATAAAAGATGAGCAGTCATCTTTACAGGACGGCCACTCCTAGGGAGAGTAGCAGCCGTGCTGAACTTTCTCCATCTATAGACCGTTTGTCTTCTTGTGGACTGATGAACAGCAAGGCTTTTGGAGATACTTTTATAACCCTTTCCAGCTTTATGCAAGTCAACAATTCTTAATTGTAGGTCTTCTGAGAGCTCTTTTGTGCGAGGCATCATTCACATCAGGCAATGCTTCTTGTGAAAAGCAAACCCAGAACTGGTGTGTGTTTTTATAGGGCAGGGCAGGGCAGCTGTAACCAACATCTCCAATCTCATCTCATTGATTGGAGTCCAGTTGGCCGATACCTCACTTCAATTAGCTCTCGGAGGTGTCATTAGTCTAGGGCAGGGGTGGCAAACTCAAATTCATCGGGGGCCGCATCAGCAGAGTGGTTGCCCTCAAAGGGCCGGTTGTATAGGACTATGCATCTACTCGTTATTATCATAAATAATTGCGCTACGTACACAGTGCAGGGGTCAGGATTGCACTATGTACAGGGTGGAGGGGTCAGGATTGCTCTACGTACAGAGTGGAGAGGTCAGATTGCGCTACGTACAGAGTGGAGGGGTCAGATTGCGCTACGTACAGAGTGGAGGGGTCAGGATTGCGCTACGTACAGAGTGGAGGGGTCAGGATTGCGATACGTACAGAGTGGAGAGGGGTCAGGATTGCGCTACATACAGAGTGGAGAGGGGTCAGGATTGCACTACGTACAGAGTGGAGGGGTCAGGATTGCGCTATGTACAGAGTGGCTACGTATACAGTGCAGGGGTCAGGATTGCAGGGTTAAAAAGCTGCCAGCAATCTCTGCCACTATGCACAGTCAGTGCATGCAAAAAAGCTGACATCCACATACCAACACACTGACATGCATACATCTTCATGTAGGACAGGGGTGCTTATCCTGCCCACGGCGCACAACTTATATGCTTAAGGAAAGCCCGGACACCTACCTGGGGCACACGTTGCACTTCAGGGTCACGTTGTCATGTTATGTTGCTGTTGCTTCGTCTGTTTATTACATTGATTGTCAGGGTTGTTGTCTGCTAGTGTCTTGTTGCATATATCAATCTGTACTATGTCGAGCCATGTGGTCGTTTCCCTGAATTAAATAATAAAAAAAAAAAAGCTGACATCGCTGGCTGGAGGGACTGGGGAGGCGGGGTGGAGGCGGAGACAGAGCGGAGGTGGAGGCGGGGACAATGCGGAGGTAGAGACAGAGCGGCATCGTAAGCTTAGACAGGGGTGGAGACAGAGCGGAGGCGGCGGTGGAGGCGGAGACAGGGAGGAGACCAGAGCGGCATCGTAAGCTTAGACAGGGGTGGAGACAGAGCGGAGGCGGCGGTGGAGGCGGAGACGAGGAGGAGACCAGAGCGGCATCGTAAGCTTAGACAGGGGTGGAGGCGGAGACAGGGAGGAGACTAGAGCAGCATCGTAAGCTGAGACAGGGGTGGAGATACGACGGTGGAGGCGGAGACAGGGTGGTGACAGAGCGGCATAGTAAGACAACGGGGATGTTTATTCCTGTGCTCACGGAGACTGGCCGACTGCGCATGCACTAATTTGCCGCACTGCTTGCAGGACTGAGGGGGGATCTTTTCCTTTGCTGGGATACCTGCTTCTGTGCGGGCCACATTACAAGGCCCGGCGGGCCGGATTCGGCCCGCGGGCCTTGTGTTTGCCATCCCTGGTCTAGGGGTTCACATACTTTTTCCACCTGCACTGTGAATGTTTACATGGTGCGTTCAATAAAAA
The DNA here is from genome assembly GCA_029574335.1 of Rana kukunoris. Lineage (NCBI taxonomy): Eukaryota > Metazoa > Chordata > Amphibia > Anura > Ranidae > Rana > Rana kukunoris. The sequence goes on along the minus strand of CM056049.1, from coordinate 279,387,985 downwards.
CATGGTAACATTTAATTCTTTGTGTGTTATTAGTTTAAGCAGCTGTGATTGTCTATTGTTGTGACTTAGATGAAGATCAGATCACATTTTATCACCAATTTGTGCAGAAATACATATCATTCCAAATGGGTTCACATACTTTTTATTGCAACTGTGTGTATATATCTATCTATCTATCTATATATATATATATATATATATATATATATATATATATATATATATTAAATGCACTGCAGCTCAGTGAGTCGCCTGCCTGCCTGAAAGTGTCTTTGAACACACACTCCAGGAATGACCTACAGTCAGGTATACACTTGGCTGGACTAGAATGCAGTGGATATATACAGTATTTTATGCATTGCAGCTCACTGAGTTGCCTGCCTGAAAGTGTATTTGAACACGTACTCCAGGAATGGTCTACAGCAGGGATGCCCAACCAGTGGCCCGCGGAGCCCTCTGATGTGGCCCATAACCTCCTGCTCTGGGATGGAATAGAATAGAACACTGTTATTAAATGTCCATTTATTACTAAAATCACAGAGTATATATAGGCAATGGCATATATTTTCTGCAGTGGTTACTGGGCTCCTTTAAAACTGATCCGCAGGTGCAGAGCAGTTTACTTACGGGTTACCTGCGCTGAGCCATAGACTTTTGTTTCTACCTGCGAGTTTGGTGAGCTTTCTGAAAGTGCACCAAACCTGCAGAATATAATAGAAGTCTATTGCAAAGTGCAGGAAAACCAAAGGTACACTGCATTGCACCCGCAGTGTGGGTAAACCGCAGCGCATCAGTGGGAAAGTAGCCTTGGGCCCCTTTCACACAGTCAGTCCTACAGTCCGACCAATTGTACCCTCCATTTAACTCTAAGTAGTGGCAGACATAAATCGACTTGTGTCCTACCTCCAATACGATCTGCTAAAAAGTAGAGTGGGCTCTGTCAGTGTCCACTCTGCATGCAGAGCAGGCACGGACATGCCATCCACTCGCTCCACTCATTGTGGCCCGCAAACTGTTACCAAGTCGCTTAAGTGGCCCTCGCTCTACAGTCAGGTATAGGCTTAGCTAGACTATATATATATATATATATATATACACACAAGCCAGTATATATATATATATATATATATATATAAAATGCACTGCAGCTAGCTGAATCGACTGCCTGCCTGAAGTATATTAGAAACAGTACACCAGGAACCATCTGCAGTGAGATCTAGCTAAACTGGATACAGTGTATGTGTGTGTATATATATATATATATATATATACACACACACACATACATATATACACAAAGCTGGGATGTATATATATATATATATATATATATATATATATATATATATAGTACAGACCAAAAGTTTGGACACACCTTCTCATTCCAAGAGTTTTCTTTATTTTCATGATTATGAAAATTGTAGATTCACACTGAAGGCATCAAAACTATGAATTAACACATGTGGAATTATATACATAACAAAAAGTGTGAAACAACTGAAAATATGTCATATTCTAGGTTCTTCAAAGTAGCCACCTTTTGCTTTGATTACTGCTTTGCACACTCTTGGCATTCTCTTGATGAGCTTCAAGAGGTAGTCACCTGAAATGATCTTCCAACAGTCTTGAAGGAATTCCCAGAGATGCTTAGCATTTGTTGGCCCTTTTGCCTTCACTCTGCGGTCCAGCTCACCCCAAACCATCTTGATTGGGTTCAGGTCCGGTGACTGTGGAGGCCAGGTCATCTGGTGCAGCCCCCCATCACTCTCCTTCCTGGTCAAATATCCCTTACACAGCCTGGAGGTGTGTTTGGGGTCATTGTCCTGTTGAAAAATAAATGATGGTCCAACTAAACGCAAACCGGATGGAGTAGCATGCCGCTGCAAGATGCTGTGGTAGCCATGCTGGTTCAGTATGCCTTAAATTTTAAATAAATCCCCCAACAGTGTCACCGGCAAAGCACCCCCACACCATCATACCTCCTCCTCCATGCTTCACGGTGTGAACCAGGCATGTAGAGTCCATCCGTTCACCTTTTCTGCGTCGCACAAAGACACGGTGGTTGGAACCAAAGATCTCAAATTTGGACTCATCAGACCAAAGCACAAATTTCCACTGGTCTAATGTCCATTCCTTGTGTTCTTTAGCCCAAACAAGTCTCTTCTGCTTGTTGCCTTTCTTTAGCAGTGGTTTCCTAGCAGATATTCTACCATGAAGGCCTGATTCACACAGTCTCCTCTTAACAGTTGTTCTAGAGATGTGTCTGCTGCAAAAGGTGGCTACTTTGAAGAACCTAGAATATGATATATATTTCCAGTTGTTTCACACTTTTTTGTTATGTATATAATTCCACAT